>OX438609.1:9144232-9744232 GCA_949316135.1 Choreutis nemorana
AAAAGAGTTTGTTTTTTTCTTTGTGATCCAGCGTGCTCGGCATCGTTGGAGCTCGGTTGTTCGCGTAGCACGCTGCTGTCGGAGGTGGTGGGGGGAGGGGTGGCGCTGCGACGTCTGCTGCCTTCGACTGCTAGGGGAGGACACACCAGGTTAAGGGACTCTGAACGTGCATCTGGGAACATGGAACCTAGGTGAGTGATTTATAACTACCTACTTTATGCTCCTTTCTCTTGTTGCGGACTACCTCTACGCGAGGACATCAGGTTTAGAGACTAGAGAGAATATGGAACCTAGTTTAGTCATCTTTAACGATGGCTCGTTATATGCGGGGTCACATGGGGCCTAGGTCAGAGGGGTATCTTACTTTCATCTTTTTGCTAGAATATGGAATCTAGGTGAGTGTATCCTTCAATAGGGAATGAATGCATGAAATTTAATTAGATTATTCAATCAATTTATCGTAAAGTTTGTGAAAAAATATCTTTATAGTTAAAACAGAATTAGAATTGTACGATTAAACAGGGAGATATAACCATTAAAAGTAAATACATCTTTCTGGCTCATCAGGACAACTTTTTATATGGAAGTTGTATGGCGCCTGTGTACTTTGACGTCATAGTACATACCGGATCTCTCTGTCTAACAAACGACTTTGAAGCTTTATAACTTAGTTAATAAGTCAGATATTTGAGAAGATCTAAAAGATTTGTGTGAATATGTGGTATCGAATAATAATAAATAAAAAGTCATGCATATTCCCTATTATAGCTTGATATTTGCTGCGAAACATTGAACTTAGAACAGATTCAATAAAAACTGCTTCTTAGATCTGAAAAAAAAGCGTTACCAGGAGACTTAAAAGACTAGGATATAATAGAATTCTTAGTTCTCACCATCACGGAACATGGATCTTTATGTTATTTGCAAGACTGGTTGTTTCGCTTACCGGTCTTGGATGTAGTATTCTTATCTATTTAGATGTTACTATATCGTTGTTTAGTATTAGCTTCTAATCTGGTATTCATTGTGTTTAGCACCTGCGATATGAGATTGTACAATATTAGTGCAGGGCTGAGTCAATTGGTGTGTGATGTGGTTATTATTATGGTATGTAATTTACTGAAACAGTATTCTGTTACATGCCAATGTGAGTGTACATGATGTCAAATGAGGATGCTGGCGAAGGTGGTAGCAAGAATTTTTAACTCTCGACTTGAAGAAGTCCAAGTTAAAATGAAGTGTTTTTCCTTAAGATTAATATTTAAATTAACTCCTTTGATTTATATGTTTTAATTTAAAAGAAGCTTTTCTTATTTTGTTTTTCTATTTATAGTTAGAAAACCGATCAAGTGTGAGTCGGATTCACAGATGGTGTGTTCCACCTTGTAAAATTAAACGTACATACTTTTTAGATATTTTTTATAAAAACAAGAGCAAACCAAAAATGTCGAAAAAATCATGTTTCTTGTATTGGAGCCACCTTAAAATTTTAGTTTATTTATATTTTTAGTATTTTTTATTGTAGCGGCAAAAGAAATAGACATTCTGCGAAAATTTCAAGTTTCTAGCTGCTATGGTTTTTGAGATACAGCCCGCTGACAGACGGACGGACAGCGAAGTCTTAGTAATAGGGTCCCGTTTTTTACCCTTTGTGTACGGAACACTAAAAAACTACTCTAGCATATATTTTTACTATAAAACTGATTCTTTCAATTTCTACGAACACAATCAAGAGATATCTATTCAGAACCGTTATTAAAAATTCTGAATGGCGGCGAAAAATTCACTGAAATGAAAATACAGTTTGATTTCAAATTCATGAAGAGTTTATCAATAAAAGAATTATTTCAGTAACTTCATTTCAATTCGAATGCCGTTAGCAAAAAAAGTTAAAAACTAAAATCCTACTCTGAAATGGTTTTCCACCAAATTTTTGTTCGTCTGTTAATTAGTCAACGCAAGATTTATTTAGAAGTGTAAATATTAATATTATGTTAATATTATTATTGTATTTACACTTCTATCACATTACGACACAAATACTAAGTCAGTTCAGTAAGAATTTAGAATGTTGTTTGTAGTTACTAAGCAACGATTTGGTATTAAACAGATAAATAAAATTCCTTTATACGAAACCGGTAAACAAAACAATACGTCTTGCAAAAAGTCAGATAAAGAGACAGTTCATTTGCTTAAAACTTGACTAAAACACAAATAGCACAAAATCACGTCCCTGCCGGAAGTCGAACCCGAGACCTCTTGCGTAGCAGCCAGCCGGTTAAACCTCTGCGACACAGAAGCCGGCTTTGTATGTGTCTATCCTGAAACAGAATTTTCCACATTTCTGTAGCCAGGAACAATTAAATATTGTAATAAATCGTAAATTTTCAGTTTTTCATTCTTCATACTCTTGTCATGAATAGTTTTGGGTCTTGGGTGTCGTATTCTTATCTGCGTAGATTATACCATATCGTTGCTTAGTGCCTGCGATACAACATCTTAGTGCTGAGTCAATGTGCGTGTCGTGATGTGTTTATTATTATACCTTAAACTAAAGATATTTCTATCTCTTTTATATAACGTGACTCAACAGTCACGTTATAAAACTGAACATGATATAAAATAACATAAAAATATTTTGACTTCCCTAACTGGTAAACAATAAGATTGTACTTGAAAACGAGAGCGCCCTTAAAATGCATTGTTTTTTCCCTGACTTTGTACAAGTATTCAAAATTAGGACGTTACGTAAGGGATGTCAAGTGAGTAAATTCTAAAGGGTTCCGTATTTTCTTTAACGAGCCCTTAGAAGCCCTTGTTTTGTTTCCTCGTTCTCTTGAGCACAAGAGGTTTGCCCTTGTTTATGTGTAGAGTTATTATTATATTAAAATAGAAATACACACGACCTACTTACTATTTTGAATAACATTTTGGTACGTAGTTTGTGGTGTTTTGACGGTCAGGCGTCTCTTGACCGAAAATCCTTTTAGTTTTTGGCCTTTGGGCCGTTTCTATTGCTGTCTCCAATTTCTTGGGAGGGAAGTCTGAAACCGCTTTCTTACTACCTCCTATTTGTTCTGATTAAGTTCGTTGCGGGAAGCTAAACAGCCGGTAGGGTGTCCGGGCACAGCCTGCTCGTCATTACACAGCTGCATTATTCGTTGATTATTCGATCAGTGGCGCGAAAATTAATTATTTTGATATTAATCTAGGAAGAAAAGTCGCTTTTAATAGTTACTACTCATGCAATAGATTTTAATACGTTTCGCTTCATCATTATGTAATAAAATGTACAATACGTGCATGTTAAAAAACAATAAAGATCATAAATACTACATACATACATACATAAATACATACATACATTACACATACATAAATTACTTTCGGCAATGTGTTATTAAAATTAATATCATGGAATTATAATAAGATATAATGTAATCTCCTAAGAATTACTCGCCTTACCATTTTTAGGGTTCCGTACCCAAAGGGTGAAAAATAGGGCCCTATTAATCAGCCTCTGCTGTCCGGTCGTTCGTCAGTCGGTCTGTTTATCAGCGGGCTGTATCTCATGAACTAATAAAATTGGAATTGAATGATAAATTCATTAAATTTTCACAGAGCGTCCATTTTTGTTGGCGCTAAAATAAAAAATACTAAACATATTGAATTAAAAAATCTAATCGGTTCCCAAACAAAAAAATTGATTTTTAACAAAATTTTTGTTCTTGTTTTTTTTACGAACTCATCTAAAAAGTACATATTTTTTAATCATGGCACGGAACCTTCACCTTTTAATTCTTATAAACAAAAAATTTGCTAAAAATGTTGCTCAAGTTGATTAGAGAAAAAAATCGTAAAGTAAAAACAATGAATGTGTACCTAATTACTTGAGAGCCCTTCAATTCAATCAATCATCAGGGTGTATTGTTTGAGCACGACTCTATCCATCAATTGTGAATGAGTCATGATGTAGAAATTCATCAGCATCCTCTCTCCTTCTTTATTCTAGATTGAATTTTTAAGAATTTTAAGCACACAATGATTTGTTTGTCCCTGTTTGTTTGTTTGTATTTGTACCTTACACTGATTTTGTAAGGTTTTGTTTGTGTGAGAACTTATATCATGCTGTATACATGTTTTTTGGGTCCCATACATTTAATTGATCACTGTATTTTGCTATGTTTTTAATGTCACCTGTTGTGGATGCCTAATAAATAAATAATAAAATAATTGTATAGGTACAGCTATTTTTTGCACCCATTTTTTTAATTTCATATTTTAATTTTATTTATAAAAAATATATTATATAATAATTGAATATTTTGACTATTTTATGACACCTTCAAGTTACTGTATGACTTATGTTTTCCTATTGTAACTGTGAAAAGATTTTTATCTAAAAAACATGCATGGATTTCAAAAGGGATTAAAATATGCAGTAAGCGAAAAAGAAAACTCCTCTGGACGTTCAGATCTAATCCCACCAACAAAAATAAAATAATTTTTAAAAGATACTCAGATACCCTAAACAAAATAATAAAATTAACAAAAAAAAACAAATTGTTCCAAAAATATATCTAAAGCCACTTGGCAAGTTATTAATAAACAAAAACAATACACCCCTAAAGAAAACATTGACTATATATTAGATACTAACGAAGAATTGATTTCAAACCCTAGACAAATCGCTCAGAGCTTTAACGACTATTCTGTAAATCAAATTAAACCAATTAACGATGACATCAAATCAAATCATCATTTACAAACCCTGACATATAATAATTTTAATCCCACTTTACCCAACGACATTGTAACTATAATTAAAACTTTAAAAATACAAATAGCACAGGTTCTGATGATATATCAACAAAAATACTAAAGACTGTTGCCGACATAATCGCTCCAACATTAAGTATAGCAATATATTTAATGATCGAAAATGGCAAATTTCCAGATAACTCAAAAGTAAGCGTAATAAAACCATTATTTAAAAAACAAGACAAAAGAAACATGTCTTGTTATAGACCCATAGCACTTATACCAATTTTTTCAAAAATAATCGAAAAGGTTATTTTCAATAATCTTAATATATATTTAGAAAAGTTCAACATTCTAGCTGAAGAACAAGTTGGTTTTCGTAAAAATAGATCTATTAACAATGCAATTTTTAATTTCATGAATATAATATTGACGAACATTGATAAAGGACGTTCGGTGTCAGCCCTCTTTATGGTCATGTCTAAAGCATTTGACAGAGTCCACCATGACATACTACTTCACAAACTTGAGAAACTAATAAAAACCTACATTAAAGATCGGAAGCAAATTACTCTGATATCAAGAATATGTTCTAAGTCAAAAACAGAAGTTTCATACGTTTATGACACAATCACTGTCAAACAAACTTTGCTCTTTTTGCTGTACAAAAACGACTTGCCTCTATCGATCCCTCATCCCATGGTGCTATTTGCAGACGATGGTACAGCAATTTTTACCTGTCAAGATTTTAATTCATGTGTAATGGAAATAAATACTAGCTTAAAAAAACAGTAAACTGGTTAACACACAATAACCTAGAAATTAAATAAAATAAAACAAAAATCATGCATTTTTTTATACGAAACAAAAAAACCAAAAAAATTGACATAAACTACAATAAGAAAAAAATTGAGGACGCTTACTCAATTAAATTTTTAGGACTACATCTGGACAACAGTTTGATTTGGAAATCCCATATTGAAATTGTTTGCAAAAAACTAAATACATACTCATACGGATTATACTTACTTTCAAAGGAAGTTAATAAAAAAACAAAATTGACAGCTTACCATGGCTATGTTTCCTCCATTTTACGATACGGTATTATATTCTGGGGCAATTCGACGGACAAAGAGTTAATATTGTAGCACAAAAAACAAGTGTACGCGCCATTTGTCATGTAAAAACCACGGATAGTTGCAAACCTCACTTCATTCAAAATAAAATACTAACACTCCGTTCACTGTACATTTATGAAATGTACATGTTTGTCCGCAAAAACCGCCATCTTTTTCTCGACAGCCTTAGGAGTGAACGGAACATCCATATGTTAGAATCTGTTTCGTGTAAAACATCAACAGTCCAAAAGAGTGTTTTATTAATGTCCAATAAAATTATAATAACATCCCTAAATGTTTGCATGACATAAATAATTTTAATATTTTAAAAACAGGACTGCGTAATCTATTGATTGAAAAAGCATATTATTCAATTAATGAATTCTTAAATGACAGAGGCTTGCGTCACCCCTTACCTATTTAAAATTTAAATAATCTGACATCGTCTTTTAATTATTTGTTTGTTTTTTTTTGACAATTTTTCTGTATATTTTTATTGTTTGACATTTAACTTTACATTATTTTATCGTGACTATAATTTAATTGCTAATCGTTTTTCTTTTATTTGAATTTAATATTTTGATTGTATTGTATTTTATGAAATGACTTTCGTATGCCAATTGGCTGCACATACCTGTCTTACCTTGCCTCAACATCTGCTTTATTTACCTAATGTATTGTGCACGAATAAAATGAATTTGAATTTGAGTGTTATGTTATATGATGTATGTTGGTCTTGGATGTAGTATTCTTATCTATGTAGTATATACCATATCGTTGCTTAGTTCCTGTGACACGAGTTCTTACGATATTTACTGCAGGGCTGAATCAATGTGTGTGTCGTGATGTGGTTATTATTATTATTATCGAATATGAGACAAACTTTTGACCTTAATTTCGTCTGCGTAGGATTCGATTTTTTTTTATGAATGTAACGTACACTTAAAAGGTTAATTCTGAATATTAATCTGAATTATAATACCGAGCTAAGGACGTGGTAGCTCAGTTTGTTACGTGCCTTAGTTAACCGACCGACCCGATAGGTCGAGGGTTCGAGTCTCGGGTTGCCATAAGTTGTAGCTGCCATGTTTCTCAATGTGCCCGGATAGTGGCGACAGATTCGCAACCTGTCACACCGGGACTTAACATAAAACATGCGAAAAGCGGTGTGTAGCAAGCACCTCTGCCAAGCCCTCTCGAGGGACTACGGAGTGAGTTTATATTTATGTTTGTGAAAAAAAAACCTCCGTAGTTACTCTCTTAAATGAATTTTTGGTATTTGCAAGTCGATTTCGCTATTACTTATGGAGTAGGTACCTATATACCATAAAGTTGTTCAGCAGCGATACAAAATTACACCAGGGCTGGGTCAATGTGTGAGTTGTAATATGGTTAATATTATACCAGGTCATTCAATCTTAGTTCAGGGCTGAGATACCAGGTCATTCAATCTTAGTTCAGGGCTGAGACAATGTGTGAGTTGTAATATGGTTAATATTATACAAGTTGTACAAGTTGTTGTACAAGTTGTTATACAAGTTGTTGTATACAAGTTGTATAATGTTAACCATATTACAACTCACACATTGTCTCAGCCCTGAACTAAGATTGAATGACCTGGTATCTCAGGTACTAAGTAGCGATATGGTAAATACTACATAGATAAGAATACTAAATTAAAGACTTGAAAATGGAACAATGTGTCTTCAACATAAAGTACCGCCCACACCAGAAAGCGAACCCAAAATCTCTTGAGTAGCAGTCAGCTATAACACCGCTATGCCAAAGAGGTCGTTAATAACATCATGTGGATATTATTTATATTAGGGATGAAGAAGACCAGCAATCCGACCCTGAGGATCAGGCAGACGCATCCAGCGTGTCCAGCGAGACCAGCGTCGCCAGCCAGCAGACCATCACTCCAGAAAGCGCTAGCTCAGCACCAGTTGCCAGGAAGAACATCAACCCATCACCTTTGAAGAGATCTCATACTGTCACAGCTGCTGATGTTAAAAAGCAGGTAAGGTCTTCTGTTAATTACTTTAAAATAATAAGGTTTTTAGGGTTCCGTAGTTCTCACCCGGAACCCTAATAGTTTCGTCATGTCCGTTGAATTATTGTATTTCAACCTAGGTGGCGTAGTGGTGTAAACAGTCGACTGCTACGCCAGAGGTTCCGGGTTCGAATCCCGGCGGGGGCGGGACTTTGTGTTATTTGCAAGACGCAATGTCTCGCTTACCGGTCTTGGATATTGTATTCGTATCTATGTAGTATATACCATATCGTTGCTTAGTTCCTGTGACACAAGTTCTTACGATACTTACTGCAGGGCTGAGTCAATGTATGGTCATTATTATTATTGTATATAATGCCAGATTCTTCCTCATGGAAATAGCGTTTCGAACCAGTGGTTGAAAAATAATTGCGATTTAGAAGTACTTATATCAAGTGTTTTTAATTTTGAATTTCGTTTAGAATATTAGTTGCACGTTTTGTTTCAGATCCGACAACTGACCATTATCTTAAATACCTGTCATTATTAATTACAACATCTTTAGTTTTCATCACGTGACATTGGCTCAGTTGTCGTCGAATACTACTGTCGTTAAAACAAAAATTGATTGGTTGATCTTTTCCTTTCGTCCAGGGATCGCCACCACCTCAAGCGTCTACCAGCGAGACGGTGACAGTGGAGATTACATCGAGCATGAGCAGCGCGAGCGAAAGAGACGACACGAGTGAAAAGGATCGAGACAGTACGTGGGAAAAGGACAGGAGTGAGAGCAGAGCCTCGTCTTCTCATTCCGCTGCTACATTGACTAACGTAAGTGAAATTCATACAAAAACTAGTTGACCCGGCAAACGTTGTTTTGCCATATAAATTACCCTTATGAAAAAAAAAAAAAAAATAGATGTTGGCCGATTCTCAAACCTACTCAATATGCTCACAAAATTTCATGAGAATCGGTCAAGCCGTTTCGGAGGAGTACGGGAACGAACATTGTGACACGAGAATTTTATATATAAGTTAAAGGTATCGTAATTTTAAAACCGTCTTTGTATGAGTAACGTGTGTATGTGGCCACCTGTCTCCTGAAATGATGTGCCAATTTTAATGCAGTTTTTCTCGTTTGTAACTGATTTGATTAAATTGTAGAATTTATTTACTCAATTACTTCAGGTATATATATGTTTCTGTATTTCACAACTCAGTTTTTGGGTTATTTATCGAAGAATTTTATTCGAATCCAAATTGAAAATGTTTTTTTATTTAGAAAGACTTAAGAAGTGCTTTCAAATCGTTTTTTTTTTTGTACCGCCACCTGTGAATTTGTTCTCTCTTTTTCTACAATTTTAACAATATAGACTATGAGAATTCGTACAATATTGTGATTTATTTACTTGATACTTCAATGTTTCTATCAACTCAAACAATCGGATGTACAAACAGATAGCTCGTCACGCTTGTTTGTTCAATAAAAAAAAGCTACAATACCAATCTGAAACTCGACTAAAAAATACAGAATCGAAATCTGTTAAAAGTGGAAACAATATACAAAGAATACAATACAATACACAAAGAACGAACTTTTTTACATATTTTTTTCATACCATAGGAAAAAAATCAATTTTTCCTTTAAAATGTTATACCACTGAGGTATGAAAACGTATTTTAGCAAAACAATGAGTTTACAGCCACAGACACCTATTCCTAAACAAAAGTAGTGAGACCTAACTAGATAAACTATATTAGCTTGTATTGACACCCTTAGAACTGTGTACTATGCGCTGTGCCAGTCTCTAATAGTCTATTGCATTACTTGCTGGGGCAGTGCATGTAAAACTTTCATTATTCAAGCCGAAAGAGCTCAGCGGTCTGTCTTAAAAACTATGCTTCGAAAACCATTTCGCTATCCTACCACTGATCTATATAGGACCGCCAAGATCCTCACCGTACGGCAGCTTTTTATTCTGAAAACATCTCTTTCAATTCATAGTTCAGTTAAATCTCTTACTAACTATGACCAGATTAGTAAACGTAGAGTATACCATCTTCCAACACCCCAAGTCAATACAAAATTTGCTATGCGGATTGGACCATATATAAAATTATACATTTACAACAGAGTAGCAAAACACTGCAATATAAAAATAAACCCCTTCATGAAGTAAAAACCATTATTTACAAATGGCTAGTTACCTTCACCTATATGGAAACCGAGAATCTCTTAACTATCTACTCATAGGACTATGTACAGTACCTAATTAGAATCGACCTGATGAATTTTATTTAATTTATGTTTTTGCCTGAAGCATGGAATTAATTATATTTATTATTGGTATTTATTTTTTGCAAAACTACTATCATGTATCATGTAAAGTATTAATGTTTGCCGAAAGGAATGTATGAATAATATTGTTAAACCTGGTAACAGGTTCCCTCGATACAGGCTTGCCTAGTGAGGGGACCAAAAGACATACTGCTGTTTATGTAACATGTTTTGGTGTAAATAAATATTTTTTCATTTTTTTTTTTTCATTTTTCATATAACCTATTCTAGCAATGTTTACATATAAATAATAGGTAAAGTTAATAATCAGTGAATCCAAAAGAATATTAATGAAGAAATACATTTTTAATTGCAATAGTAAATTTAGAAGAACTACCACCATATCCTTTCCATTTATGACTCATAAACGTGGTTAGGACAGTCAACTTTAAATTAAGGTAGCCAATATCAAGTATCATTTCAGCGTTTAATCATAGGCCGACAGGCTATAAATTGTTAGAATAGGTTATAAGTAGAGTTGAAAGAGTATAATAATAACATTAATTTTATTTAGGTAACAATTTTGACGACCTCGGTGGCGCAGTGGTGTAAACAGCCGACTGCTACGCTACAGGTTCCGGGTTCGAATCCCGGCGGGGGCGGGACTTTGTGTTATTTGCAAGACGCGTTGTTTCGCTTACCGGTCTTGAATGTTGTATTCTTATTTATTTAGTATATGCCATATCGTTGCTTAGCACCTGCGATACAAGTTCTTACGATACTTAGTGCGGGGCTGAGTCAATGTGTGAGTCGTGATGTGGTCATTTATTTTATTATTTATTTATTTAACAATGTTGTTACAGGTTAAGGAAGACCCTTACATTTACCTCTAAAAAAAGTGTCAAATATTTGCTTACAATATCAAGAGTGAGTGAAATTAAAATAAATAAATCTCAATAAATTTAAATTGCAATTATAAAAATATAATCACCTTATAACCTCCCTATCCACTTATATGTATGACCTATGTACAATCTCGGGCGCGCACGCGCTACCACCTTAAGGTCGAGTTTTGCTTGCAGGTTTTGCGGCTGGGGGCTTTCATACTATATTTGTGAATGGATGAGATTATCATTCTTTTAAAACAACATCATGATTTCAATGAATGATTTGCTTCCTTTACCGTCATTGGTAATAAAGATTTACTACTGCCAATTACGATCGCGCTTGCGATCCAACCCCTAAAACGTTGTATTATCGCGTATAGAGGAATTTCGATGGCAAATGATACTCCGTGGCAGACCTCGACTGTACGTATTAGGACAGTAAAGGTTAAATTGAGGTAGCCAATGTCAAGCCTTAGTTTTATGACAAGACTTAACTTTACGGACGTACAGTAACCTCCCGAGACGGACAAGTTAATTAAAACTTTAATCTTAAATATACTGTGTCCAGTGTTACTTGCAGAAACCTTTTAACAAT
Source organism: Choreutis nemorana (assembly GCA_949316135.1). Classification (NCBI taxonomy): domain Eukaryota; kingdom Metazoa; phylum Arthropoda; class Insecta; order Lepidoptera; family Choreutidae; genus Choreutis; species Choreutis nemorana. The sequence continues at coordinate 9,155,865 of OX438609.1, forward strand.
AGCTATTACGTCAGGACGAACGGTCGACTCAGGTTGTGTTAGTTTTGTTAACGTGTACAGTACATAAAATAACGCAACATACTCTCACGCCTTAATTACTCCCTCTAGAGTGGTAGGCAGAGGTGTTACACACCGCATTTGGCATGTTAAGTCCCAGTGACAGGTTGTGAATCTGTCGACACTATCCGGGCACAATGAGGAACATGGCAGCTACAATGTACGGCAACCCGAGACTCGAACCTTTGACCTGTCGGGTCGGTCGGTTAACCAAGGCACGTTACAAACTGAGCTACCACTTCCTCACATACGTGGTAGCTCAGTTTGTTACGTTACCCGACCTGACAGGTCAGGAGTTCGAGTTTTGTGTTGCCGTAAGTTGTAGCTATCATATTCCTCATTGTGCCCGGATAGTGTCGACAGATTCACAAACTGACACACTGGGACTTAACATGCCAAATGCGGTGTGCAACACCTCTGCCTACCACTCTAGAGGGAGTAATTAAGGCGTGAGTGTATGTATGTTTTATGTGTACCACGTCCCACAGTGTTTAATACATGCACATTGTTTCAGTGCGTTACCTCAAGTTTGCTCAGTAAAGAGGTTTCTTACAATAGAAAGATGTGCATGTATAGTGAACATATCACATCACAGCTATGACCAAACCTTCTCCGTAAAACATATGCCTTAGAACAACTTAACGCTTATCCTTTCTCATATTTAAGGGCTGGTACTCACCCGCGCTGAGCGGCGTGTCGTCAGCGCGCGTGCGGGACAACCCGAAGCACACGAAGGAATCCTGCAACCGACGCCTGCTCAGATCTGACCTGAGCCTTACTTCGCACCCTGAAATGGAGATAGATTATTACGACTATGAAGTCAACAATGCTGGTGCGTTTTCTTTTTAATATCAAGAACTCCAATTTTCTTTCTCTTTCCAATTTTAGCCTGAAAAAAAAAAGGTGAAACATTTGCGAATATTACCTCTAAATTCTCTATTTAAGTAGTAGGTATTAAATATACTTTTAAAGACTGATATATAACAGTAATAAAATAAAGATACGTTTTTCAAGATAAGTGTCCAAGAAAGGAAAGTTCAGAACGAAAACGATCTAAAAATATAATACAACATTCTTATAGTCAAGGCAATGGTGCGTTATCAGTCTGGGAAAAGCAAAATTACTAACCCTTTGGGGGTTGAAAAGTGGGGTTAAATGTTAAAAAGTTTCCAAAATAACTCAAGAACTCGACTACCAAGAGTCATCCGGTTGCTTTTTCCAGACTGATCTACGCACCATTGCTTTAACTATTAGAATGTAGCTGTCAAAAATGGGAATGAGATTAAGGAACTTTGTCTGTTGAAGGATCAGTCCCTGGCTCGTACCTTGGCATGGACCCCGCATTCTTGGTATGGATCCCACCCATAGAAGAAGGGGATATACTCAAAGAAATCGACGGGACTGAGGCTACTCCATCGAACACACACATTTACGAGGTTTGCTTTGCCCAATCATTAATTTTATCCAAAACGACTAATATATTGTTTTTATTTTTAATAAAAATATGTATTTCAAAGTATTGTTACTCACAAAAGAAGAAACTCAATTTGTTTGAATGCTTTTTAAATATTAAAATCCATTAACACTTGCCCTAATTTTTGACACAATCACAACTAGAGAGACGCTGCAGTAAACATATTTTCCCACAGGAAATCCTACCCAACGAGCTCTACCCAGATCCTGGCAGTAACACCGAGTCTCCTGAAGACAGACCAGCATCCAGTACCCTGAGGAAGGTCCAGGAAAAGACCAACAGGTCCAACGAGAGCATCCCCAACAAGTCCTTACGGAAGGTCATAGATCGCGGCAACATCATCCATCCTCTAAACTTCAGCATCACAGACCTCCAAAACTCCCCCAAGAGACGGAACAGAAAAAAGAGAGACGAAGTTTCCATTCCAATGAAAGACCTGACCATCACCAGGTCTCCAGTCAAAGTCCACAAAAGCAGAACTGACGATTCCACATTGAAACGAGTAAACGATAACTGCAGAGAAACAGACTCTGATACTCTTAAGAGAACGACAAATTTCAATGACATCAAATTTGCTGATGAAACGTCGGAATCCTCCAACGAAATCAAATTTGCTGACGATTCCCCTGATAGCAATCGTGTGAACGAGAAATTTGATGTTAGGGCTTGAGGAAATTTAAAAAATCACGATGTCCTATCGGTTTGAAGGCTAACAGAAGCAACAGGATATAAGTATGGAATGTTAAAGAAATTCTTCAGATCGTATACAATTAGAGAAATGTCATCTAAAGGATTCAGAAGGAAGCATCGATGGAAAAAAACGTAAACAAACGTGGATTTTTGTTGAATAAGTTGAATTGGTTTGAGATGAGAATATTTGCATGAATAATAAATGGTTTCCTGTCCCCCCCTTTGCTGTCAACCTCATCCCAAAAGCGTGGTCGGCAACTCATTTGGTCAGTTTACAATATTTGTATTGTAAAGTTTTAACGGTAACGGTAACGTTAGCATTTGTTATATTGTAACTATATGTTTCATTAGTAGCAAAGGCAAACCGCATACAAAATCACAGATTGGATGCACCTTGATTTTGAAAAATACAATTATTTTTGAGGACGTGGTAGCTCAGTTTGTTACGTGCCTTGGTTAACCGACCGACCCGACAGGTCGAAAGTCGAGTCTCGGGTTGCCGTACATGGTAGCTGCCTTGTTCCTCATTGTGCCCGGATAGTGGCGACAGATTCGCAATCTGTCACACTGGGACTCAACATAAACATGCGAAATCCGGTGTTTAACACCTTTGTCTATCCCTCTGGAGGGACCGCTTTCTTACTACCTCCTATTTCTTCTGATTAAGTTCGTTGCGGGTCCCAAGACAGCCGGTAGGGTGTCCGGGCACAGCCTGTGCGTCACTGCACAGCTGCATTATTCGTTGATTATTCGATCAAAGGACGCCACTGTTGATCCTGATAAACAGGAGTTGCAGTGGTGGGACAGAGTGGCGGGTGTGCCCCGAAAAAAAATCCCTCTGGAGGGATTAATTACGGCGCGAGTGTATGTTTTTATGTTACAACAAAGCATTGTGCGGTTAGCCATTCATTTAGCGATTTTAAGGACCAAATACCAAATACGTTATCTTTCATATCACAAAATGCCATAGTAGAGTATATGTAGCCCTATATGTACGTATATTTTTCAATGGATCTATAGAATTCATGTAGCTATATAACAAAGAATTAGATATTTTTCATCTTTAGTAACAGAAATTTGGGTGCAAATAATTTATTCAGAGAGATTCATAAAAATCAAAATTTTACTTACAATTAATTTTATCTATCAAAACTTAACTCAAAAAGTTGTTAAAAATTGAGACAGAGAGATAATTCTATTAGAAGTAAACTCACATCAAAGCAAATTCAACCTTAAAAACACTACAGAAAGATGTATCAACCGATCTTCCAAAAAAAATTAAATACTATAAAATCTTGCTGTACTATACTATTTGTGAGGATATAATCTGTGAATTGGTTATGTATTCTATTAAATATAAGATCGATAATGACTTATATGATACAACTAGTATTTTACCAATGAATTATTCATTTTAAAATTAATTTTGTTTTAAAAAAAAGCATGTCCACTCGGCACGTGCAGTCTAAAGGGACTCACACCTGCGCTATAATATATATTGCGATATCTTAAGATATCACGCGGAGCGAGTAGTGCATTCACAGACGGCTGCTCCACTTAAACGTAGGGGCTTTTTATGAACCGCTATTCCCGGTATGTGTTAAGACCCCGCTATATATTATAGCGCACGTTTGTGAACCCCCAAAACAATTTTTTTAAATCTGTTATGAAGGTAACCTCCTACAAATAAAGCTATATTTATGTTTCCCATTTTTCATTTGAGATTTTGTAGTTCAATGCAAAAGTGTTAGATTATTTTATGCCTTTTTAAAACAGTGCTTTTTTTAAGGGACGCAAAGATGCACCCAAATTTCTATTCGCTAATTTCATTCATTAGTATAAACAGTAAAGTAACAATGTATAGTAGGATTGTCGTTTTCGTATTATTATTTTTTTCATCGCATTGTAATATACCATCGATATAAAATGTAAAACTTTTAGATATGTTTTTTTTTTTTTTCGTTTTTTTTTTTTTCAGAAGACTGACTTCAGGGCAGTGCAATATCTTCGAAATTTTTTATTCATTGATTATAACCAAAGATATTGTATTTTAAAAAAATTTAATCTAGTCATTTTTATCATTTTAGTATCCGAATATAAATATGACGTGGCAAACTTTTGCTTTACAAAAAAGAAAATCGTTGTCTAGTAAATTTAAGAATTTAGTACCATCCAGGAAGAAAGACTTCGTTTTTAAGTTTTCTTATTTAATCCTGGCTTAATTTGGGTCTTGGCGAGCAAAATAACTTTTTAAAGTAAACTTTAACTTTGCCACGTCACTTGTTATATCAAAAGAAAATGTTTTTAATTACGCAAACGGTTTTTTTAAATTACATAAATGAGTGATTTTATTGATTGCATTTAAAACCGATAACAATAAAGTTTTGTGGTAAATGTGTTATTTTAATATTATAATAATAGCTATTAATTAATATATTTTTTAAATAAGTAAGCATTGTTGTTTTTGATAATTTATTTAGTTTTGAAGCTATAATAAAGCGTTTTTTTTATTTGAATTTTATTCACATGTTGTATTTATTTTAATCCTGTGACCTAAGCTAACGTGTTTTTAATTAGGTCAACTTTGTAGTTATAATAATAATAATAATAACCACATCACGACACACACATTTACTCAGTCCTGCAGTAAGTATCGTAAGAACTTGTGTCACGGGAACCAAGCAACGATATGGTATATACTACATAGATAAGAATACAACATCCAAGACCGGTAAGCGAAACAATGCGTCTTGCTAATAACACAATGTCCCGCCCCTGCCGGGATTCGAACCCGGAACCTCTAGCGTAGCAGTGGGCTGTTTACACCACTGCGCCACCGAAGTCGACCTAAATTTAACTAATTTTGTTTGAATTATCTACAGAATGAATAATATTTGAGCCAATAATAGGATGACACGTCCTGAGTTAATTTGTTAATATGCTTTACATCATAGGCAAACAACCACACGGTTCATCTGATGGAAAGTAATACCACCTATTGACACGACGATGCCTGGAACGCAGATAAAGTTGTTATACCTCTCATGCCTATCATTTCAGTGGCTCTCCAATCCTTCGAACCGAAACACAGTGAACTGCTTCACGGCAGAAACAGAAACAGGGTGCTACCAACACAGACGATCTCTCGCGTAGATCCACCACCTGTAACCCCCCTGTAGCTGAGTGTTACAACAGATAAATCGTTTTGGACCTACTAGCAGGGTTAGCCCCGCAAAATTGTAAACACCTAGCGTTCGTTTTGGTGACGTCAAACTGATTTTATCAGAAACTAACAAGTACAGAAAACAACAAAAAAAAAAACAAATAATTTATTATTTTTGAGTTATTAGACAGGGATAAGTATAATAATAAGGTATAGTATAGTATTGTGGAATGAGTTGCGGCATGCGGTATTTCCGGACAGATACGACCTTCAGATCTTCAAGAAAAGAGCGAATTCTTCTTTAAAAAGGCCGGCAACGCATTTTGTTGCTCCTCTGGTGATGCAAATGTCCATGGGCGGCAGTATTCACTTTCCATCAGGTGATCTGTCAGCTTGTTTGCCTCCTATTATATATTTTTATAGAAACCTATGGTACTAATAGTTCAATTTAAGGATATCAATTTGACATAGAACATGGTCGCCAGGCGTTTTACTAATTTATGGGGCTAGCACGCTAAGATACGCGACATAGAAACTGTATTTTTCTTTTCTTCGTACAATAGCATACATGAGAGATAAGCCAGGGAGAGAAGCATTGTTTCTCCGCATTATTTAGCTTGCTTGGCCTGCAGCTGCAGTGCAGCTGTAAAATGGTATATATTTTTTTCTTTCTCACATGACAGAGGTCAGAGACTGTATTAAGGTTTCACAGGTATTAAACTGATTTGTTATTTATGACAAAATGATTTGATTAAAATATTTACAAAATATTATGATTGATTAACAAAATAACAGCAAACCTAACAATAACATGTTACACGGGTATAAATATACAGATAAGGTTAGTTCATGAAAGGTGCTTACCCAATAACTTTCTCAAGTTCGCCTGCGTGATTCGGAAAAAACTGGATATTTTCCAGGGTTACTGTATGACACAATCAGGGATCTATCGATTAGCAAATCCAAAACTGCCGTAGAACTTAGTGTCTCCCATGAGTTTTTCCTTCGATTGCCGCTTGCGACTGCATTAACAATTTTGTATGAATATAATAAGTTAGATAAGATCATAAAATTAAGCCAGTCTTATGCACCTATCAATAAATGAACCAAAACTTATTGTTATCATTAATATAATTATAAACGCGAGAGTTTGTAAGGATGATGGAGGGAGGAATTATGAATTGATATTCCTTACTCTTTCACGCAAAAACTACTGAATGAATTTAAATGAAACTTTACAATAATATTAGCTTGTTTATCACAATAAAACATTTATGAAGATATTTTGTGAATTGTACAATATATCACGATAAAAGTCAAGGAATTAGAAATATTATTTGAACCATTTTTCGTCTTCTACGCGGACCAAGTCGCGGGCAAAAGTTAGTAACTTATATAAACATTTATGTAGCTATTTGACAAAGTAACTAAATTCAAAGCAAGCTATATAACTTTTCAACGGAAGGTACAGTCGGGTAGAATAGTGCAACACAGTTAGTAGTTTAACTTAATTTGCTCTAAATGAAGCTCAAGTTTCACGTTGGTACAGACAAACATAGACGCGGCTTAGATATTGGTAAAAAAAAATCCTTCTTAGTATAAGACATGGACGATATAAGGTTTAAGCCAGAATATAAACTCAACTATTTCGGGTTAAAAATTATTACCCTAACAAAAATACATACTTATCAGTGATACTCGTAAACTGCATCTTGTACATTTGACGAAGATTTTGAAGATGTGGTAGCTCAGTTTGTTACGTGCCATGGTTTACCGACCGATCCGACCCAATAGGGCGAGGGTTCGAATCCATAGTAGTAGCCATAAGTTGAAGCCGTCATGTTCCTCATTGTGCCCGGATAGTGGCAACAGATTCGCAACCTGTCACACTGGGTCTCAACATTAACATGCGAAATGCGGTGTGTAACACGTCTGCCTACCCCTCTTGAGGGATTAATTACGGCGTGAGTTTATGTTTGTGCTATTTGTACATTTGACTTAAATCTGGTGTAATCAAGTACTTTTTTAGCCCATGTTTTATTATAAGTCGGCCTGAGATTACAAACTAATTTAGAAACGTGACTGTAGTAAAGTGCTAAGCTTCTTGGGTTCGAATTCATGATTCAATTGACCAAGTTTAAGTGTATGAAACTTTTATTCGTGGAATAGTTTAACATTTCGTTGTTAAATTCAATTACGTACATTTATTCAAATAAATACACACTTACAAAAACACAAACATTTTATTTCAAATAACTACATTATAGTGTAATAATAATAACCACACCACGACACACACATTGACTTATATAGCAGGCACTAAGCAACGATATGGTAAAGACTACATAGATAAGAATACAATATCCAAGACCGGTAAGCGAAACTCTGCGTCTTACAAAAAACGCATAATTCCGCCCTGCCGGGTTAGAACCTCTAGCGTAGCAGTCGGCTGTTCACACCACTGCTCCACCGAGGTCTTCAAAAAAAAGTGTGGCAGATGTCTTTTTTACCACAAAGGTTGCGAACAACCATACAATCAATGGTGAACAGTTACCACATCCTATGTAAGCCCGTAACACCAGAAATCACGTCGATCTTGTGTAATCTTTTACCACCGTTTTTGAAGAATAAATCCGAAACCATCCGTATCCAATCACTTGCGATCGCGCCAGTACATGTAGCAAAGTATTTTACGTGACACAAACACATATATATCGTCGCGGGAGTAGTGTGTGTGTGTTCTGTAGGTCCACTTGTAACTTGAATTAAATATAGCAGTGGTACACGACGATGGAAAGTTTCGCTAATTACTCTTTTCTAATTAGAATTTGTCTTGGTCTCGGATTTGTACCTTTTGTTCTTAGACTCAAATTTAATCTAAGACATGGTGTATTGAATCTTACATGTTTCTTTATTTTAAGCTTGGTTTAAATGCAACATTTAGAGCTAAGTCTAACCTAACTTGCACTGAGTAAGGTTGTGTATTGAGTCAAACATGCTCCTTAACCTTTAGCTTTGTCTAGACATTTTACACTAAATGCCTTGCACTAAGTTGAGTAAGGACATTTTTAGCTTTGTCAAAATTTAACATTATCACGTGGAACCTAACCTAACATGCAGTAAGATAGGGAAATACTGAAATTTAAATGATTTCACGATATTCTTTAAAAAAAACAGTCTCCGACTCAATGGTTAGTGGACCGTTCGGAACGGAAAATACCCAAAATTTTATTATTATAGTTTCAGTAAATTCCTACATTATTATGTGAAACCAAAAAAAAAAAATATGAGAAAAAGAATAAGCGTCCACTGAGATTTTTTTTAGTCTAGAACTTTCTTCGCTTACAACCTCCATTGGTATATGCGTTCATTTTTTTTGTATTTATTTACCTTTATAGTTATTAGAATAATAGCAGATAATTAAAGCTTTTTAAAAACCACAGAGGTTTGTACCCAATGCTTAATGCGTTTTTATATTTGATTTATTTATTTAAAAACAATTTCACAATCGCATTTGACATGTCAAATAAAAATTAAATTGATAAAATTTTAAGACATTGCAATAAACTTTTAAATTATAAGTTCAAACAAAACAATAAAAATAATAAATAATAGTAACAATAATAATAATTAATCTAGACAATTGTCCAAAAATAGCAATGGATAATAGTCAATAACTAATAGCTCAAAGTACTCATGTCTAGATTCTCAAAGGTTTTAACTACCTGTAATCTACTATCCTTATCACTCACAACCAAAACACCGCATGTAAGAAAGAGAGACACAATTAAGTACAATTCAAGAGGTCTCTGTGAAGCAACGTTCAAACATTTTGATGTCACAATATCTGTTCCACTCCGTTGAGCACTTTGACTCAAATTGTTTCCTCGGAGGAACTTGGGGACTATATGGGGGCCTGCGTCAGGGACTTTGGGGAGTCTGGGGCCTGGGGGGTTCTAATTGCGACTGCACCTGCCCGTGTAATGATGGGCTCGGAAGGATAACGCCTCAAGGTAAGGATTTCACGATAATTTCCACAGGAGTTCATGCATCAATTATTTCTACGACCTCCACCTATGAGAAACGTTCATATTTTACGTTCCTAATTTACAGGTTATTTCAGTCTTTAAGAAAATCTTAATGTTGTTGTTCATGACTTAAATAAAGTCGTTATAGTTTTGGACTTTTAGACCTAAATCAAACAAAGACTAGTTTGAAAGATGTATTTATAATTTTTGCCCAAGGCCACATAGCTTTGCCGTACCTTTTATTGATTATAAAGAATTACATTTATGAAAAAAAAAGCAAAATGCCGCCCTCTCAGCCTGCCACACAGAGGCCCTAGAGTAAATATGCCCCTGACCAGTTTGTGTTAACGTTGGACATGGGTTAGTGATAGCTCAGTTTGTTACGTGCCTCGGTTAACCGATCGACCTGACCCGACAGGTCGAGGCTTCGAGTCTCGGTTACATTGTAGCTGCCATGTTTTTCATTGTGCCCGGATAGTGAGAATGAGCGAGAGATTCGCAACCTGACACACTGGGACTCAACATAAACATTCGAAATGCGGTGTGTAATAATTCTGCCTACCCCTCTGGAGGGATTAATTACGGCGTGAGTTTATATTATGTCTTTATGTATCTGACTTTACTGGTACCAATAAATTTAATTATTATCTAGTTTGTCAAAAAGTAAGGTGAATGTGATTTTAAAAACTCGAATTTAACTCAAACATCTAGTTGAGATTTAAAATGAAGGTTTAATTATAACTTACCTATGCTATAGGGAACCTAGTTATTTGAACTGAAGGACTAAGTTCGTGTTTAATACCTGGGTAACACAGAAAGTTATTTAATCTCCACGATAAACTCTAACGAGTATCGGACAAGGTGCAGGCAGGATGCATTATAACTGCTTAAGGGTTTAACGGTCTCTATTTTCGTTTAAAATTTCATTTTATATTTTGCTAAGCAAGTTTTCTTACTCAATTTGAAGTAAGGATATGAAATTTTTCTCATAAATTATTAATTAACAAAATTTTGCGTTTTTAAATGTATCTTTGGGTAACAATTACATATTTGAGCCGTTTGGTTCCGAGACTATGGGTTCTTGGGGAGCGAATTTTGAAATGATTATTCCAAATTTTTAATGTTAAATGAAAAAAAGAGAGTCGTGACTGTAACACTGGTCTGAATTTCGCTCAGAGGTTGAGCATCGCTATACAGCGTGGAAATGCAGCCAGTGCTATGGGCACACTCAATTGTAGACAAGATTTTTATTAGGTTTTTAAATTTATTCATTAAAATTTTAAATTGGAAAAAATTCTGTACCTCTAACTTTATATTTCAAAATTAGTAGTAAAAAAACTTATGGCAAAAGTCCATGGTCCCCCATAACTTATTTTCTGAAAAACAAAGAAGGAAGTAGAGAGACGAGAAACATGTCGTCTCGAGACCTTTGTCGGCTTTTCCAACGTGCTTAAATAAAAATTAAAACATTAACTTCAGAAATCATAACTCCATAAAACACAACAAAAGAAATTCATGAAAATAACATCACAAAATAAATAAAATGGTTGACAAATCAATTCATTATAAATGTTTCGCTACAGTATGCTTTATAGTTAAGATTGCAAATATTCAAAGCAAGCTATAGTTAAATGTTTAAAAAATTTGGTAAAATAATCGCAATATATAAGCAATTCATTATTTAGTAACAATTCTAATATTAGCTATATACTTACAAATAAAATCGCCTATGATAGGGGAGTCAGATCTCTCTGCAATAGGGAATATGCATGATTTTTATTTCTTTTTTATAATTCTATACCACACATGCATATACACAAATCCGATAGATTTTCTCAAATATCTTACTTTTTAACTTAGTTATAAAACTTCAAAGTCGATGGCTAGACAGAGAGATCCAATATGTACAATAACCGTCAAATTACACGGTCGCCATACAACTCAAGAAAAGATTGTTCTGATGGGCAAAACAGATAAATATATAGTACTCAAAACAAAATAAGGGCCACGAGGTATTTTTTCATTTTGGTGTAAAATATTAAACACTTACATATTGAAAGTAGTAAAATATTGACTATACAAACTCTTTGATACCTAAACTTTTTATTATTGTAGTATTCATCTAATGCTGGCAACAATTTTTAAATAAAATTTGATTTAAAATTATTTTTGAAAATTTTGATTCCATTTTCTTTGTCGTTTTGCTTTCCTTAGCTTCTTGGTTTATTAGAAACTATCAGAGTTCATTGATATCTCGAGTCAGAAACATCTTTTGCAATATGCCACAAGCACGCAGGCGTCATATGGACTCGCTGACAGCAACCAGAGCCGTTACAATGATTAAAGAAGGTCATTCGCAGCGATCTGTGGGTTTGCAATTGGGATTTTCTCGAAGACCTATTCAAAATCTATGGAATCGTTTCCAAGAGACCGGCAGTGTTAGAAGAAGACCTGGTTCGGGCAGAGTTCGCATTACAACAGCTCAAGAGGAACGTTACATTCGATTAAGTGCGCGCCGAGATCGCACAACGACGGCCCGCAAGCTGCAAAATCGTTTACGGCTCACAACGGGTACTCGCGTCAGTGACCAAACTATTCGTAATCGATTGCATGAAGACCAGCAGGCATCAAGAAGGCGAGTTGTCCGTGTTCCATTAACCAGAAATCATCGTGCAAATCGTTTAAGATTTACCCGTCAACATTTGGACTGGGACATAAACCAATGGGGCATGGTGCTCTTCACAGACGAATGCAAAGTTAAATTTTTTAACGACGATCGGCGTATTAGAGTATGGAGAAGACGCGGCGAGAGATTTTCAGAAGCCTGCATCCATGAAGTCGATCGTTTTGGTGGTCCAAATGTAATGATTTGGGGCGGGATAAGCTTACACGGCAAAACTGAGCTCGCTATTTTAAATGAGGGTACTGTTACTGCTCAGCGGTATATTGAGGAAGTTGTCAGACCACATGTGATCCCATTTGCCCAACGAGCGGGTCCTGGATTCATCTTGATGCAAGACAATGCTCGTTCACACACGGCTCAAGCGACTCGGTTTGTACTGGAAGCGTCTCAAATTCAAGTCTTGCCGTGGCCGGCGAACAGTCCGGACTTAAATCCAATAGAGCACATGTGGGATCGGTTGAAACGAAGAGTTAGAGACGGCGATCAGGAAATCCACAACCAACAGCAACTCATCAACGCTGTTAAAAGGGCCTGGGAAGAGATTCCAATGGAAAATGTCAGGCATTTGATTGAGAGCATGCACTCCAGGCTCCAGGCTTCAGAGTGCGTAGCGAAACGAGGAGGGCATACTCGTTACTAAAAGATGATCATGGAGTATTTTCTTTTGTTTTCAGTAACTTTACATTGTTTTTATTTTTAACCTTAAATGTGATTTTTTCTGTCAAAAGCAAATAAACTTTTTAATCATTATTATTGGAATAAGTTTATTGGTCTACACGGTAAAAACAACATTAGTTTTCGTTATGGAGACAAAAAAATATATATTGGTTTTATTATTTTCATGGTACAGACAAAATACCTCGTGGCCCTTATTTTGTTTTGAGTAGTATATTTTTAATGCTTATATCTCCCTGGTTTATCGTACGATTCTAATTCAATTTTCACTGTAAATAAACTATTTCCACATACTTAAGGGAACGCTTGCTTGGAAAATTGTTAGCTCTCAAATAAATAAGGTAGCGGAACACACATTTCTAGTAATACATGTTTCTATTGCTAGCTGGTTATAACACGATCGCTAATTACTCTCGAAGTATGATTAGTATCATATTTGAAGCATGATAAATCGGCGGTTGACCGATCTAATAACAGTATGGTCTGATTGAAATACGTTTTAGATGGTTATAACTCTTGGCAGTAAAATTCGAAGGATTGAATTCGTTGTCTGTTTCACGTCGCCCGACGGTTCATCGGGCAACGTTCCCGTCCTGTAGTCGCGCGTTTTATCTGAAAAAATACGTCTGAAAAGCACAGTTACCGCCCTGAAAGCGTCCGATATATGTCTTAATTGAAAGAATTGTCCACAGCGCCAGATAGGATAATCCACGAAAATAAATCATTTCATTTTACAAATTAATATATCTATTATGAATAGACTTTTAGGTTGAATATAAATTTAAAAAATTTGTTCCCGGAAAATACAAAATAGGAGTAATCCGGATAAAATTACAAACAAAAGCTAGTTAAAATTTTCGTAAAATTCATGTCGATAAGGGATTAAGGTTTTTTTTTCATTTTTTTCTAAACTATTTCAGAGCAAAACTAATCTGTCGAGTCAGGAGTAAGATACTTTGTTCAACCGTAATTAATACAACGCATCCATTATCGGTACGTTCCGGTAACTTTACCGGGTTTCCGGTAGATAGTTTAACGGTAAATGTCAGTGATGAAGCTCAACAGTAGATCTTAGTAAAAATACTAAAAAATTGTACTTTTTTCAGGGCACACTCGCCACTCTGTCCCACCACTGCAACTTCTGTTTATCAAGACGAACAGTGACGTCCTTTGATCGAATAATCAACGAATAATGCAGCTGTGCAATGACGCATAGGCTATGCCCGGACACTCTACCGGCTGTCTTGGGACCCGAAAAATGAGTACTTATTACTCCAAGAAGTAAATAGGTCACATAACACAGTGGTACAAGTAACTCTGCCTGCGAGGCTCAGGTTTTAATTTCCAGTTAAGACAATTTTGTGACATGTATCAAATATAATCAATTGGTAAACATGATCAAAATTGCACATAAATTGCAAATTGCAATCATTGTTAAAAAAAGCTTTAAGACAATACTGATACGATTTAAACATTGATTACCGTATTTAATTATGACGCATAAATCTAGCTTAGAAAACTGTAATTTACACAAAACAAAGATAATTTTGCGGTAAAACAGTTTAACATCCAAAAAGGCATGCTTATCTACTGTCATGTTGCTACACAATTAAAATCACTGCGTCTAACTTTAAAATACCGGTTACCTCGACAGTTGCGGTTTCCACGCGATTTGTTAAATTGATATTAAAAGGTTGCTCATCTCTGTCTAACTTTTCTAATAAGTCGTGTTATGCATTGAATGTTTAGCTAAAACAATTTGTTTGAAGGGCTAAGGCATTTATGACTAAGTGGTACAAGAAGCAGTCCCAGAAAGCAAGAGATATTAAGGACAAATCAAATATATTAATTTGTGAACATAAATATTAAATATTGTTACATCAGATAGTCTATATGTTCAGTCAGTCACTAGGCATACCAATATTATTTATCTTGTAAGGATATTAATATTAGTGATGCACTTATAATAGCGGAACTCAAGAACATAATCAAAGTATTTGGATTATCTTATGCTGAAGCAGCGGTGATGTTTCGGCTATCCAGTAATTTATTTATTAAATATTATCTTTAAATAAGTCATTTAAATTATAATGTTCTTTACAAAGCATATTTATTATTACTTACCTATCTGTATTTGGGTAAATACACCCAATGTTTTATTTCATGTATCACTTTTAGAATTTAAAGATCTAGTTAGTTTTAAAGGCCGGTAACGCATTTTGTAGCTGCTCTGGTGTTGCAAATGTCCATGGGCGGCAGTATTCACTTTCCATCAGGCGATCTGTCAGCTCGTTTGCCCCTATCGGATAAAAAAGAAAAAAAGTTGGATGTCTTCCAGCTGGTGATGAAGTTTTCCAAGCAAAGCAGCCGCGTGCGTGATTGAGCTGCGTTCATCCATTTTGACTGTCTCGTACCATACTAAGACTTCTCAGGAATTTCCTTGAAGGTCGGAATTTTAATGAAAACTCGGCAACGTTTTAGTCGACTTGTAGTAAAAGTACGGTTGGGAAATAACTTTTATAAATGGCAATAGTTCTAGAGGTTTTTTTTTTTACCGAGTATATGGTCATGATTATGGTATGGTTGCTACTGACGCCATATTTAAGGTACGTTTTGACAGCCTCTGTGGCGCATAGGCGTAAACAGCCGAAGTTCCGGGTATGTATCAAGGCGGGGGCGGAACTTTGTCTCGCGGCTTGTCTTTGTCTTTGTGTCTTGCAAGACGCATTGTTTCACTTACCGGTCTTGGATGTAATATTCTTATCTGTGTAGTTTATACCATATCGTTGCTTAGCACCTGCGACGCATGAATCTTTAATCTAACTGCAGGGCTGAGTCAATGCGTGTGTCGTGATGTGGTTGTTATTATTAAACGTAAGCGCGTACAACCTACAACAACATACAGAAAAGAAAGCTAGTAAGTTCAAAATTTCTTCAATCCATTTGTAATATTATTGTTTATTTGTGGAAACGACAATAGTTGTCATGTACCAATCACGATACAAACAGATTTAAATACTTTTCTACCCTATTCGAGTAAAACTATCAACTGACAATTGTTAAGACCTTTTTTTTTAATTTCCCGCATTTTTGTAATTTATTTTTATGGAATACATTTTAGTATTTCCACAACTAATACTGTCATTTCTTACAAGATGGCCGTAAGAATGTCGAATGTAAGTAAACATGTAAATTTAATATAATGGCCAAGTGTACCATCGTACGAAATTAAACAATGCTTTATTTTAAGATAATGTCGTAAAAGAAACAAAAATAATGAAAAATTTCGTAAAGGCACCTCTCTTGTACAGAAGCCCCCTTAAATTTTTAATTTATCTAGATTTTTAATATTATTTGTTACAGACATAGACATTCTCTGAAAATTTCATGAGCCCATCGGTCCAAATCACGCTTCTTGTCCTAGGAGCCCCTTAAATTTTTAATTTCTTTTTATTTTAGTATTATTTGTTATAGCGCCAACAGAAATAGATATTCTCTGAAAATTTCATGATTCTAGATTCTATAACGGTTCGTGAGATACAGCACGCTGACAGACAGAGGTACAGCGGAGGCTTAGTAACAGAGTACCATTGCACTATGTTCACCGTAACACTACTCGTATGTTCAGATTCTTCACACCTTAAGCTCAAACAAAGGTAAGATAGCAGTAGGTAAGTAAGAACTAGTAAAGTAAGTTGGCGACCTTTGTGGCGCGGTGGTGTAAACAGCCGACTGCTACGCTAGAGGTTCCGGGTTCGAATCCCGGCGGGGGCGGGACTTTGAGTTATTTGCAAGACGCATTGTTTCGCTTACCGGTCTTGGATGTTGTATTCTTATTTATTTAGTATATACCATATCGTTGCTTAGCACCTGCGATACAAGTTCTTACGATACTTACTGTAGGGCTGAGTCAATGTGTGTCGTGATGTGGTTAATTATTATTATTATTATTAAGATGAGAGACTGTTTTGCTAACCGTACCTGGTGATTACCGTCACAGCCGAGTAGGCGGCGACTAATGACTCAAATTACTTCACACTCAATCAAACAATCTCTATGCGGAGACGAAACTCACTTAATTAATAATTCAATACTTTGACAAAATAATACAGGACTATTTTATTGAACTTTTTAGGGTTCTAGGGTAAATGTGACCCGATTACTAAGCCTCCGCTGTCAGTCTGTCCGTTTGCCAGTACTGTCCGTACTCTTGAAATATTCAGAAAATGTCTTCTTCTGTTGCCGCTATAACAACAAATATTAAAACATAAAGATATTAAAAATTTAAGGGGTTTACAGGGGTATTTACAGGAAACGTGACTTTTTTGACATTTTGTTCTTGCTTCTTTTACGGAATGATCTTAAAAGTACACAATGTTAAATCTTATAAGATAGAACGGAACCCATCATGTGTCAGTCAGACTGACACTTGACTGGTCAAAAATGAGGTGTTTTAAGTTTGACGTGTCTATGGTATCATTCTCGAACGAGTGAAGCGATTTTTTTTTTTTGTTTGAAAGGTGACTTAAGCGAGCGTGTTCTTAGCTATGTTTGATCGATATCGCTTCCCCCATCCAAATTTTATGGGGGCGAAAGTGGGGATGAACAATCTAATGAACGCAAATTTCCAATCGGAGATTTTCTTAATTTCGATATTATCTGAAATTATTCGACTATGACTTTAAAAACAATAACAAAAAATCTAAGTACTTTTGCTTAAGATATCAAATATGATGCTTTTTGGTTATAAAATTACAATATTACATATCAAATTTTGTATTTCTAAAGATTTTAAGAGATTACTGTAAACGATCCCAAAAATATATTTTACATGAACCTGTTCTTAGTTAAGACAGTTTTAATTTAGACATTCAAAATTACTTGTTACATAATCTTTTTCAAAAAGATTTAATATTGAACGGATTTTAATTAAAATTTTGTTGGCCGTCTCATTAAAATGTATGGACCGGCGCTTAGTAATTTAATGGGAAATTTTATAGTCAGCGCGACGGTACAGGTGTAGAGGCTGATTGGTTGAGCTTTATTATATACTAGCTTATGCCTGCAACTTCGTTCGTGTAGAAGTCGAAAATGGTTCAAATATAATTTTTAATTACTTGACATTCATCGTAAAATTTTGGAAAATTCACACGATATCTTTGTAAATTATAGTCTATGTGTTATTCTGATGTATAAGCAACATAATTGTAGAGTTTCATCAAAATTCATCCAGTAATTTTTGCGTGAAAAAGTAACAAACATTCGTTCTTCCATACATCCTTAGAAACTTTGGCGTTCATAATGACAGTAAGTATTTTGCTTAGAGAAACCCGTTTAAAAAAAACGGATATTTAAGCTTTTTTAACATTCAAAAATCATATAAAATATTTTCGTGACGGACTAAAATTTTTCAATTATTATTTGCGTATTGAAAGTACCTAGTCAGGTCATAAATTCTGTCACATGTTTAATATAACATAATTGAAACAAGTTTATTCATTATGTAACCATTTATATACCAAAATGAACTTAACAAAACATAGATTCTTATGACTCTAAAGTTTATTCAAAATTACCTCCGTTATTTTGAATACAGGCCTCCAATCTGCGCGGCCAGTCGTCTATCGCAGCACGAACGAGGTCCACGTCAATGTCGGCGGCTGCCTTAATCAAGGATGTCTTGAGTGACTCCAAATTGGGATGAGGCTTTGAGCACGCCTTTTCCTCCAAGTATTGCCATATCTTGTACTCTAACGGATTCAAATCTGGACTGGTGGAGGCCAGTCTTCGTGCCAGATGAAGTCGATTTCACGCGCCGCCAGCCAGTCTTGTGTGCTCTTCGCTCTATGAGCTGGCGCCGAATCTTGTTGGAATACCCAGTGCCTGTTATTGAACATGGAATGAGAAACAGGTTCCACAAAGTTCGTCAGGACTGTATTTTGATACACAACTGCATTCGTTTTTACACCTTTCTCACAAAAATGTACCTCTGTTAAGCCCCAATAAGAAACTCCCAACCATACCATGAGCGAGGATGGAAAATGTCCTCGTTGGACACGCGGAATATGGTTGTTCGCTTCTTCACTACTGTGTGCGTACACCTTATCATTTTGTTTTTTGTAGCTCTCTTTTACGGTAATTTTTTTTTCATCCGAGAAAAGAATTTCCCGATATTTTTTTCCCGCGTACCGCTTCAACAAAGCGCGGCATCTCTTCAGTCTCAGGTCCATTAGACGAGAATTCAAACGATGTCCTGTTTTTCTTCGATATGCCCGAAGCCCTAGGTCTTCATTTAACAACCTTTTCATCGTGGTTCTGCTTAACCCCATCTGAAGGGCTAACAGTTTCTGCTTACGTTTGGGATTTCTTTGAATTTGCGCCTTCGCAGCTATTATCACTGCTGGTATCCTAACAGACCGTGGGCGACCACTTCTTGACCTGTCATCTACACTAGAGTCTTCAATGTATCGTTTGATGGTACGATAAACGAATCTTTTGGTTAGATTAAAAAATTTCAGAATGTCAAAACTTGAATTTGCGCGTAACCGCAACGATGCAACGCAATAACTGCAACACGATCTTCTTTAAGCGTCCACTCCATATTTAAAAATGAGTAAAATTCTAAAAAGAATTCATTTTTATTTTCATGAACAATTCGAAATTCGAATTCAATAAACTTTTTTGTAGCCAGCATTCTAAAAGAAAAGTTTTTAGTGTGTGACAATACTTATGACCTGACTGTGTATAATTAACTTAAAATATATAAAAAAATGTTACAATAATATATATATAATATATTTCATTTAATTCGATCAAATATTCAATTATTTACTGAGGAAAATATAAAAAGAAATACATACGAATACGTTTGCGAAACATCTTTGTTGTAATGGAGTTAATATTGTGTCTGTGAAGTCAAAAGTGAAATTGATTGAGATGCATACAATTGACTTCTGTGATAGCATTATCTACCTAGTTTCAGTCGAAATTAAGTTCAAAATTCTGTACAGATCTGAGTACAATCATTGTAGAATATTGACAAAAATTAAGAACAAAATGAAAAGAAATTGACGACCTCGGAGGCGAAACTTCGTATTATTTGCAAGACGCACTGTTTCGCTTATCAATCTTGGATGTTGTATTCTTATCTATGTAGTTTATAACATATCGTTGGTTAGTGCCTGCGACACAAGATTATATCTTAAGGTATATACTATATAATGTGAAGCAATAACTAACATAAACCTTTTGAAATCGTAAAGTAAATAAATAATGTATAGTGCTTTAAAATAAGTCAAAGTGGTCTGGTCTTGTATGGAGTATTCTTATCAATGTATATCATATCATTGGTTAGTGCCTGCGATACAAGATTATATCTTAGTGTAGGGCTGAGTGAATGTGTTTGTCGTGACGTGGTTATTATCTTAATTTTGATTTCTGGGAGTTTCTTGCCGGATTCTTTATAGTAGAACCATATTTTGAACTGAGAGATAATGACTATCCAAATGTTATTATTATGCGACTTAAAAGAAACAAAAAGCTATTGATTTTTAAATGAGGTACAGGTGTAGTGAGATATTATGCGAATTCTGTTTGTCGGCAGTGGCGTGCCTAGAGTTTTAGAATAGGGAGGGGAATAGGGGGGGGTAGGGAAGCCGAGAGATACTTTATTGTAGTTTTTATAATTCATTTCGATAAATATCTGATTGCCTCATTACTCTTAAATCTACACTTCATACTTTTGAACCATGCTATGCAAAGCATATTGTTATTTGATTTGAAAAGAAATAAATGAACGAGAGCGCGAACTTACCTTGGTTCGATAGGGCAAGCCGGGCTTTTGGGCTGGTATGACAGTACCGCCACTGTTTGTCGGGTTAGTTCGTTCTCCAATACAACTTGTTTTGAGTTTTCATGAAACGTCATTATAAATAAATACGATTATTGGTGTATCGGAGTAAAGTTCGGGAATCTTCGCTAAATCCGAGAAATAACGAAGACACAATATATCTGTTCACCTCTTAAACCAGTGTGAGTGCAAGGACGTGTCAATGTGTGTGTTGTAATGTGGATACGTTATCTTGTCAAATGTGAGACAGCTGTCGTTTTGCTTAAGTAGTAACTATCCACAACTATCGACAGTTTGCATTTTTACTACAATCGATGGCAATTTCGATACTATTGTTAACAATGCTATTGTTTTTTCATTCTTATTCGATACATATTTTGACTGCCTCTGCGCACAGCGGTGTAAACAGCCGACTGCTTCGCAAGAGGTCGCGTTTTTGAATCCTAGCGGGGTTGAACTTTGTGTTATTAGCAGGACGCAGTTTCGCTTACCGGTCTTGGATTTTGTATTCTTATCTATGTAGTTTATATCATATCGTTGCTTAGCGCCTGCGACACAAGTTCCTGCGATACTTACTGCAGGGCTGAGTCAATGTGTGTGTCGTGACGTGGTTAATTAATCATCACTAGGATGAAGATATACATGACTGGACATAGGTCTCCTCAAACGGTTTCAATCATAGCGATGTTGTATGTTTTTTAGGTTGGACAGGTGGTAGACCTATGTGCGAGACCGTCTAGGTTGGTGACCCTCCTTTCTGTTTTAAACAGTCCGCTGTGTTTCGGTTCGAAGGATTGGAGAGCCAGTGTAACGTCTGGCGCGAGACGTATAACATCTTTACCTCAACATGGGCAACGCATTGGCGGGCTCTATATCAAGGGCAGTGTCGTGTCAATAGGCAGCGGTATCACTTTTGAGCCGTCTGCTTGTCTGAGTGTGATGTATAGAAAAAAAAACAATGTCGATAATATCATAATGATATCGTTCAACCACGTTCAGCAATAGCTCAGACTACCGATACTTTAACTACGTTAGTAATAGTCAACTATCGGAGCCAACGCTACATAGTTCGAATTGAATCAATACTTCGATGAGTGTGTCACAAGCCACCTGTCAGACCGTTAATAATGCACCGCATGTCACACCGCCTGACAGCCGGAGCAGTCGGCGATATTGATTGCACGCCGCACTGTCCCACAGGGTAAAATCTATAGTGCAAAATATGGAATTCACACTCTTGTCAATGATGGAATGTAGACAAAAATTATTTGTCTTTGTTAAAAAACAGCATCAAAAAATGCTTGTATCAGAAACTAACGGTAAATTCTCACCAGTTATTTGCTCTGAAACTTAAAGTTGTAAATTAAATAGTTATACTAAACAACCTGTTAGAATCGTTTCTTGTTTAAGATATGTTTGTCATATCATAATAATAATAATAAACCACATCACGACACACACAATTTGTGTCGCGGGCGCTAAGCAACGATATGGCATGACTTACACAAATAAGAATATTGCATCCAAGACCGGACTACTATGGCTTATTTCAAGACAATTTCAAAAAGATTCATGTTAATTTATTTATTATAAAGTAATACACAACACCACATGATGCAGATTTTGAAGATAATTAAATGGTTATGTTTTGCATTTTTTTGCACACGAGAATTTTTGTATTTGAAAGTCAACGAGCATGCAAATAAGGAGACAGTTAACCTGATCAAAAGTGATGCAACGCCAAGGGCACCGTCAGTAGGTTTCCCTTGTAGAGTTAAACAATTTTATACCTCTCTCAATTTTGTTAATAAAATAAAAAGTCAAAGTCATAGTCAAAATGTTTTTCATGCGAATAGACTTCAATTAACCACCTTCAAACCTTTTTTTAGTACCACAGCACCGGTTCTAAGTGCTATTTCTATGGGTTTAGAATCCGGTAAGAAACATCAGTAGTCGCTTTTTAGGGTTTCATACCCAAAGGGTAAAAACGGAACCCTCCGTACCCATTCCGTTTTACTACCAACGCGCCGGTTATAAATGCTATTTCTACGGGGATGAATCCGCCAAGAAACATCCGTAGTTGCTTTTTGGGTTCCATACCCAAAGGGTAAAAAACAGAACCCTATTACTAAGACTTCGATGTCCGTCCGTCCGTCTGTCAGCGGGCTGTATCTCAAGAACCATAGCAGCTGGAAACTTGAAAACAGAGAATGTCTATTTCTGTTGCCGCTACAACAACGAATACTAAAAACATAAGGAAATTAAAAATTTAAGGTGGCTCCCATACAAGAAACGTGGTTCGACATTTTTGGTTTGTTTTTGTTTCTTTTATGAAATTATCTAAAAGTATATAATGTTTAATCTGGAACGAAACCCACCATGTTTGAGTCCGAGTCACGCTTGGTCGGTTTTTTTATTCAATATTCAAAATACAATAATTTTCTATTACAAATTACAATTTGTAAAACATAATTATTCTAGTATTCTAATTATTGAATTTAAAATAGTATGTTTTCTGCAACATGACGTGTTTATGTGCTTAATCAATCAAAATAATTTTTTTTTTTCATGTGGACATGGTAAAATAAGTCGTCAAAATTCTTTTTGAACTACCAACGGTTCGGAATGCCTGTCTACGGGGAAGAATCCGCCAAGAAACCTACTCTATTAACAAATAATATTTTTACAAAGATGATGAATGGTTTATTAATAGGTATTGAGATCATCTCGCCAGCATAAGCTCCAACATTGAGATAGTGTACATTATGTTTAACTTCAAGATACAGTTTCCCAACTTATTCACCACTACTGAGTTAATAGTAAGTTCCAAATGAGTCAGGGACGATAGCTATCATATCTAAAGTTTAATTGACAATTTGACGATTATTAACGAGATCAAGATCTGAAGCAATACATCTATCTGTTACATTCAATACAGCATACACACATACATACATCACACACACAAATCTGACGCCTTTGTCTCATAAGGTTAGCCTGAGACTGCAGTTTGGATCAATTATATCCTTACATACTTGCTGTAATATTAATTAAATAAATGCTAATTGCTCTCATAGAAACTCTACCCGAATGAATGTGTCTGCGGATGGATGGAAGTCATTCATGCCTGCTTGTATTAGATTTTATGAAAATATTGCTTTTTACATATTTATAGTTTAAATTTTATATTGCTGTAAATGATTTGTAATTAACTTATTCAAATTTGGAATTTGCATTAAATTTTGTTTTGTTATGTTTGTAATGATCAAGTTTTTGAGGTTTCCCGTTTAATTATTATTAATAAATAAATAAAAAATTGAAATAAATAATACTCTTCGCGTCCTCTACATCCATGCATCTCTTCATACACTTGGCGTAAAAGTCAGACGAGTAGTTTTCATGGCCCAGACAATGAATGAATGACAATGGAAAGTGCAAAGCGTTCTGGGAAAAGGCCAGGTCAGAAGTACCCGTAACTATCGGCTGTGTTTGAGGAGGTGCATGGATGTGGAGGAAGCGAGAGATGTATGTAAGGATCATTGCGTATGGCGAACCATTGTCTGCCTACCCCTTTGGGGCGAAGGCGTGAGTGTGTGTGTGTGTGGAAAATTGGTAAGCACAAACGACGCATTATTTGGAATACTTAGGAGATAAACATTAAAGTCCCCTCGGAAGAAAGCCTTATGAGAAGCAGCTCAAAGAAGGCCCCAACTTTCTGTTTATATTCCCATAGCGGTGTGTCATAGGTAATTATGTTATATCGCATTATGAAAGCTTATGACATTCTCTACAACTTAAAATTTTTTACCTCACCCTTTGAGCTTCCCCTCCTAGCCTCCTAGGACTTTTAGTATGTTTTTCTCTGAACTAGTCCAAATAATGTTTAGCATGTCGTTTTGTTTTCCTAAATGTTAAGCAACATAGATTACTACAGCCATTTTGTATGAGCATTCCTAATTCCTCATCAATCCGTTGGAGGCGCTTTGCAAAGATTCATACAAATTTGTAAGTGTAGTCGCGAGCGGCAATCGATGGTTTATATTCATGGTAGACACTCAAAAGTCAAAAATTTTTAAATACAAATTCATTCATTGACTGGACTTCCAAATTTAGTACACATGGTGCTCACGGTGGACGTGGTAGCTCAGTTTGTTACGCCGTGAGTTTATGTATGTTAAATATGTCAACCGCTTTCTTACTACCTCCTATTTCTTCTGATTAAGTTCGTTGCGGGTCCCAAGACAGCCGTTTGGGTGTCCGGGCACAGCCTGTGCGTCATTGCACAGCTGCATTAGTCGTTGGTTATTCAATCAAAGGACGCGACTGTTGATCCTGGTGAACAGGAGTTGCAGTGGTGGGACAGAGTGGCGGGTGAGACCCATGTTAAGTATGTAGTACACATGTGTGTGAAACAAACATAAACACTAGTTAATTAATTTAGAGTATAGAGATCGCTTTTGTTTTAGTAATATACTTGTACACTACTATTCTAACAACGCCTTTGTATTCGTCACACAAATGCATAAACACTGCTACTGTTTACTCACTTAAATTAAGATATTATTAAACATTTGGATACTTAATTGAAAATTAATTAACTTGCATAAAATGTACAAAGCTAATTGTGCCTGTAATTAGTTTTGCTGTTAAGTAATAAACAAACAGACAAATGTAGTTTATACGATACCGTTGCGACACAATTTTATGCATTGCATGATTGAGTAAATGTGTTTGTCATAATGTGGCTATCATTATAATTATTCGTGAAAAATTAAGTAGACCTGTAGCTTCACGGGAAGATGAGCTGAAAAAAACTGCCGGTCCCAACTGGATTCAAGTAGCCCAGTCCAGAGAGATCTGGCTATCTTTGGAGGCCTTACCTGTAGAAAGGTTCTTGCAGTTAATTAAATATTATACGCTTAATTAAAAATTTCTGTAAATACTAAACGAACTAAACAAAAAAGAAATGAACTACAAATTAAAAAAAAACTAACATAGATTCTAACTACATTCTTTTTTTTTTAGCTGCAACGAAATAAAAGGCGTTTTTTTATTTATATTAAATCTCAAAATAAATAGCAACAAGGGCACTTAAATCAAAATATTACATCACATTTATTTTCGAAAAAAAAGGACACATAAAATCCTTTTTCAAATGAAAATACTGTAAAGTGACATTCGTTATTCGAGACGCGAGCGAAACGAACTGAACGGAAATAGCTCATTACGAACTTTCTGCTGAATGCCTGAATGAAATGAATGGAAGAGAATAAGTTTTGTTCACTTCCATTTTTAGGGTTTCGCATCTAAAGGGTTAAAAATGGGACCCTATTACAAAGCCTCCGCTGTCCGCCCTTACGTCACCCGGCTGTATCTCATGAACCATCTCTCTTTCATCTCAAATTTTGAGGTCATGTCTATTTCTGTAGCCGCTATAATAACAAACCCTAAAAATACAACAAATTAAAAATTAAAAATGGGCTCCTAATACAATAAAAGTGTTTTTTCCAAATTTTTGTTTGTTTTTTCTGAAAAACTATCTCCAAAGTAAATAAAGTAAATCTTATTATATAGTACGGAACCCGTCATTTAAGGGTCCGGCTCACACTTGACCGGCTTTTATATTACGCTTCACATATTTTTTATCATAAAAATATATTTTTGTAAAGCTTCAGAAATAAGTTTTGGATTGTAAAAAAAGAATGCGTTTCAAATTTGAAATACGTTGAAATGTGATTATATTGGTTGTTTGTTTTCGCTATTTTGTAAAAGCTGTTTTTTTTTACTGTGTTGCAATCAGATTGCATTGAAAATTCTACTATTCAGTGTTGCTATTGTTTGACCTTTCATTTATTTGTCCGTCTCAACAGTTAGGTTGCTGTATAAGCTCTTTTCATCCAAATAATATCAAAAATGTCATTGAAGTGTAAACATGTACTCTATGGCATAAAAAATTTAGAATTGATCCTCAAAAATGAGTAAGAATTAATTAAAAAAGAATGGGTACCTAAATCTAAGTGTAATAATAATAATAATATTTATTTCATTAAAAGGCACATTACAAAAAATTACAGTGGCCGGAGCCTCCATTTAAGCATAAAAAAGCCTGTGTTAGGAGGCACCGCTCTTCCAGTTTAGACAAAATATAAATAATAGTACCTAGGGTGTAAGTATGAAATACATATCAAATACAAAGAAATCCAGTCAAGAGAGAATCAGAAATTACAAAGAGAAACAAAAACAAAATAAAGAAATAAGATTGATAAAGGCAAAAATAAAAGTAAAACTTAAAAGGAAATTAAAAGAGTTGTATTGGACGAATGTGAGTATGTATGTGGTTGTGTGACTGAAAGTGTGTGACTGAAAAATACACGCCGTAATTAATCCCTGATCCATGATCGAGAGGGGTAGGTAGAGATGTTAAACATTGCATTTCGCATGTTTATGTTGAGTCCCAGTGTAACAGGACGCGATGTCGCCACTATCCAGGCACAATGACGAACATGGCAACACAATGTACGGCAACCCGAGATTCGAACCCTCGACTTGTCGGGTCGGTCGGTTAACCAAAGCACTTAAAAAACTGAGCTACCACGTTCCACCGAGTTTAGCAACCTAGATTGATTAAAATGGGCAATTTGGGAACTCTGTCAAGATTTTTTTTTTTTGAAGCAGTAGTACCTAACAGTGGAATATTCTGCGGTTAATCATAAATAATGAAAATACTAGGTTTAATGATAATTTTAGGAATTATTCTCAGTGCGAGGGTGGTCAGGGCCCTAGTTATAAATTACACCCATTAAGATACAAAGCTCGCCGACCAACCATCACTCCTACCCAACCTTTATTAAAGACATTAGCATTTTTACACCGTTTTTAGTCTAGCGAAGTTATTATTATTAATATTTTTTTCAGGCACATCGGCGAACAAGCAGACGGTTAACCTGATGGAAAGTGATCACCGCTGTCTTTAGTTTCGACGAAGCCCTCGATGTCGAACTGTCTCGATTGGCGGTTATGATTGGATGTAATTAAAATTGGATGACAAAATGTAAACTCGGGCCGTAATACCTCGAGAGGGGTAGGCAGAGGTGTTACACACCGCATTTCCCATGTTTATGTTGAGTCCCAATGTGCGAATCGGTCGCCACTATCCGAGTATTATGAAGAACAAGGCAGCTAAAATGTATAGCAACTCGAGACTCGAACCCTCGACCGGTTTTTAAATATATTCAGACTTACCTACAGTTTGCAAGAAAAAAAATAAAAATGTTCAATAGATTGCCTTTGTCCCCATTGTGTGTTATGTATGAGATGCCTATTGGTTGGTTGGAACAGACGGTTTATATAATCAGAATATAGCTGGGAATCCTCCAACCAAACTCTCCAAGGAGTATCGAGTGAAGATGAATTGTTTTTGTGCGGGAAAAATAAAAATAACTGAAGCAAAAAATATTACAAAGTGAGTGAACGGGTGAAGTCACTTGTTAAAAAAAAAATTGCAAAAACTTTTGAGTTACAACCGGACATTTCATAAATCCGGTTCAATCATTATTCGTATTGCAGTACGTATGGATTATTTGCGGATAGATTAATTAATTAATGTTTGGTACTAAAATAGTATTGGAAGGAATAATTATGAAATGTTGTATATTTGAATCGGTGTAATAATCTAATGAATTTGTGTAATATAATTTCTCACTATTATTTCCTTTGTTGACATTAATTATTTTCACTTTAAAATTTTAATTTAATTGATATTAAAATTTCATTAATATTGCCAGAACAAAATTTGTACGCCTTGTAGGGTAGAGTTTTCTGAGTCACATTTAACATGAAACAAATGTAAAATACGAAAAATCAGACAAATAAATGAATTTGAATTTTCGGATATGACCGGTTTATTCTACAAGTTAAGAATCTTGTATTTAATATCCGGCGATAAAATCCAAAGGAACAATCATAACCAAAATAACATCTTACGCGTTACATTAAAACTGATTATTGTTCGTAACGTTATGTTAATCTAAAGACATAAAACCGACAATAAACTTAAAAGGGCTTGTGTTTCATTTAGAATACGACATCGCATCGAAAAAGACACAAAAACAAGCAAAACTAAGACTTAACCTACCTCCTTTAAGGTCTATCCCGAAAACAATTCTAAATAAACTGAAATCAACTTTGTCTTACAATGTAACATTGAAGATAAATTGAGACAAAAGGAGCTCTAATGCGAGTTGTTAAGGTTTTGTTAGAGTGAAAAGTTGATATAATTATATAGAGTTGCACTTAATTCGCTAAGGCCCCATAATGAGGTCGGAGAAGCGAGAGATCGCTCTTCACGTTTACCCGGATAAAGCCGGAATGAACCGGTTTAAAACCGGACCGGGCAGTGCCAAGTGCCAACATCGGGGACGTCCCTAAAGTTGTTTAATTGGATAGTTTTAATTTGTCAGATAATTAAAGACGGTAAACAAATTAAGAACACATGAACTTTTTGTTATTTTCAAGACGCATTGTTTCGCTTACCGGTCTTGAATGTTGTATTCTTATCTATGCAGTTTATACTATATCGTTGCCTAACACCTGCGATACAAGATTCTTAAATCTACCTGTAGGGCTGAGTCAATGTGTGTGTCGTGCTGTGGTTATTTATTTATTTCAATGTCAATGGAAGCATTTGGAGCAAGTGGATTAGAGTATTTACTTCAGTTTTCCTTGAATTAAATTGAATATTTTTCTTTTTTAGTAGTGTTATGCAGTTTACAAGGCCGACCGCCCCGTTCGTAAGGTAGGGACCTTACCGAGGTTTGTGTATTGGTTTTCAAAATACATTATGTGTACCTGACAATCTGTGTATTGTGTATTATTCAGCATTGAGCAATCGCCTATAGTCAATACTACAATAGGTAGAACTTTATTCGAGAGTGATTCATATTTTTGTGTTTTTTTTTTTAAATGTTGTCTGTGCCATTTCTAAAAGTATTTGTTCTGATGTTTATTTAATTATTCATAATGTAAAATTAAAATTTTAACTATGCCGATTACAAAATTGTATTCATTTTAAACTTTCAACTAAAAAATTATTTAAAAGTGCTAAAGCTTTGAACTGTCAAAAAATGTTTTATAACATGTCATGTTATATAATGAAATATGTAATTTGAATCATAAAAAATGATGAAATATTGTAAAGAGGTTTCTTGCCGGTGGTAGTAAAACAAAATTACTTCATAAAAGCATTGGACACAATAATACTGGAATAAAAATATTTTCATTCTCAATGTCTCTGTGTTGGTGTATTGACTGCAGACCCTTTTTTTGCTAACCGTACCGTAGTCAACGTTCCACTCAATTTTTCAATTGAATTTAATTCCCTTGCTACTATCGGAGCTTTGAACAATGTCTTATTGCAACAAATCCAGTTCTCGGAGTTAATAAAACTCGTTTCAATTGAAAAAGAAACAAGTGATATCTATAGAACGTAATTTTTCCTTGACACACACACACATTGACTCAGCCCTGCAGTAAGTATCGTAAGAACTTGTGTCACAGGAACTAAGCCATGGTAGAAACTACATAGATAAGAATACTAAATCCGAGACCGGTAAGGGAAACAATGCGTTATGCAAATATTACAAAGTTCTGGCCCCGTCGGATTTTGAACCCAGAACCTTTAACGTAGCAGTCGGCTGTTTACACCACTGCATCAACGAGGTCGAAATGATGTTCTCAGTTTTAAAGTATTGTGTACAAAATTATTTATAAGTGAATTTTTAAGAAATTATTTTTTCTATAAATCGTTTAAACCTGTTTTGAATTTACTATACCATTTAAGTTTTTGATTTAAGTACCGTAGTCTGACTACGGCATATTGTAGTAAAACCGTAGTACACATTGTAGCATAGTATTGATTTTATTAAGTCTTAAAAATATTGAGGAAATCTTTTAATATTATATTTTCTTCGTAACGACTAATCGCAAATTCAAAGACATTTATATCCGTTCCTTTTTATACGCGAGTAAAAACTGCATTATGAAGCATAAGCTCTCTAGGGCTTTCAAACACTCGCGTAAAACCCAGTAGGAAATTTAATAGGTAAATTTAATACCACCTCAGTAACAACGTCTAGACATGCTAACTCATTATTAAAACCCACTCGAGGACCTATGTTAGGTCTAAAAATAGGCACAAGAAAGCGGAGGAGCGGCCGCGTTGACTCTTGACCTGGAACCAGGAGTGTGTTCCTAGTCACTTTAAAGCCTGCATCGTGTTAGTTTAGCAAAAAAATGGGAAAACTACTAAGGAGAAAATCAGTTTTGTCGTCTTTAAACATACACAGTAATACTGGTGGTAGATATACGTGCGAGATCGTCTCGGTTGGTACCACCTTCCTTTTTATTTCTGCCGTGAAACAGTTCGCTGTGTTTCGGTTCGAAGGACTGGAGAGCCATCAGTCATCACTGGAGAACATCTTTTCCCTCTACATGGGCAAAGCATTGATGGTGCATCTAAGACATCAAGGGAAGACATCAATCTTCATGTCAATAGGCGGCAGTATCACTTTCCATCAGGTGCATCGTCTGCTTGCTTGCCCATGAAGTTGAATAAAAAAAAACGCACGACGCAATCCCTCAAGACGGATTAGCAGAAGTGTTACACACAGCATTTCGCATGTTTATGTTGAATTCTATTGTGAAAGGATGCTTATCTGTCACCACTATCAGTTCTATACGAAAGGATTTTTCCATCTTCAATCTTCATACATACACAATAAAAAACTGTCGCCGTAATCCCTCGAGACGAGTTGGCAGAAGTGTTACACACTGCATTTCGCATGTTTATATTCCATCGTGACAGGATGCGAATCTATTGCCACCAATGAGGAACATAGCAGCTAATACTTACGGCAACCCTTGACTTGTCAGGTCGGGTCGGTTAGTTAACCAAGGTATGTAAGAAACTGAGCTACCGCTCTGCTCAGCTCTCGTTCAGCATCCCTGCTGAACAACTTATCTATTGTCTATACAAAATTTAGTTCAAAATGAAGAAAATCTATTGGATATTTTCAAATATTATTCAGCGTATTTAAACTAAAGGACATTTGGTTATTAGGTACTGTTATTTGAGTACATACCTTTACCTTTACATATACCTTTGACAAGACCTTAGAAACTTACTAATTTGATTTGTCTACAGGACAAAAATCGAACAGAAAATCAAACTTTAAATGCAATCCAATCATAAGATAATTTTTCAATACTTTATGAAACGTTCTAATGTTTCAATTAATTGAATCCGAAAAAAGTCATTCTCTTTTACCAAATGATAATATGCTTTGTCGACCTCGGTGGCGCAGTAGTGTAAACAGCCGACTGCTACGGTAGAGGTTCCGGGTTCGAATACCAGCGGAGGCGGGACTTTGTGTTATTTGCAAGGCGCATAGTTTCGCTTAGCGGTCTTGGATGTTGTATTCTTATTTATTTTGTATATACCATATCGTTGCTTAGCACCTGCGACACAAGTTCTTACGATACTTAGAGAAGGCCTGAGTCAATGTGTGTGTCGTGATGTCGTTATTATTCTTATTATTATATGACTAACAACTCTATGGCATTTCTGTTCTATGAGCGGTCACGTGTATTTTGTCGGACTCGGAAATATATTGCTTACCTTTAAGACTACCACCATTACTAGCCGACTTTTTATGCGCTTGTATGACTAAATTACACTACTATATTGAAACTGGTCAAGTGGGAGCTGTGCACGAAGGGTTCTGTCTTACCCATTGTATAAAATTAAAAACTTTGTACTTAACAGATACTGAGTTGTCTTGAAAAAAAAACGATAAAAACCCCGTTTCTTAATTTTTTACCTAAATTCTAATATTTTTGTGTCAACGGCAAAAAAAAAACTCCGTTATTTCTATTAAAATGTTAACAAAAATAGTAAAAAATAATAATGGAGAATGATTCGAGAAATTTATGTTGTGATAAAAACAAACAGATGGACAGCGGAGGCTTAGAAATAAGTCAGTATAGAAGTACAGTTGGCATTTCTTCGTTACGGAACCCTAAAATGATGGCAAGGCTTATAAATGGTAGTTTAAAAAAGCATTTTCCTTCAAAAGATGCATATCTTTATAACTCCCAGCAGTCAACTTGTGCCTACCTGCACTACATAACAGAAAACCCGTTATATTAAATATATATATATACATACAAAGACATGCATACTTACATTCGCACGCACACACGCAAACACACAATATCATCATAGATTTTAGAATGTATCCGAAATGATAAACGTGTCATTAACAGACCAATGTCTTGTCTGATTTGTCTAATTTAAAAATGTTGAGTAATGTGCTGTGAATGAGATAAGTAAATAATAATTTGAAACAAGCAAATAAATTTTTGACGACCTCGGTGGCGCAGTAGTGTAAACAGCCGACTGCTACGGTAGAGGTTCCGGGTTCGAATCGAAGGCGGGACTTTGTGTTATTTGCAATACGCATTGTCTCGCTTACCGGTCTTGGATTTTGTGTTCTTATCTATGCAGTATATACCATATCGTTGCTTAGCACCTGCGATACAAGTTCTTACGATACTTAGTGCAGGGCTGAGTCAATGTGTGTGTCGTGATGTGGTTATTTATTTATTTTTTTAAATTAGACAGACCAATCGTAACAAGAAATTTGCAAAATAATTTGCGATTCGCGCCTTTGTAAGGAAAATTGGGTACGCCTCCATTTTGAAAATAGTTGTAAGATCTTCTTTAATAGAACACTTAATTTTAATTATTTTTTTTTGTGTGATGAACTTTCTGTAGACGACTATAAATAAATAGCCGTTTTGTTTCGAGGCTATGAGTTGTTGGAGGGCATTTCAAAAGTTTTTTTTTGTCGAGAAATTAAGGAGAGTCTAGATCGAGGCGGTCTGAATTACGCTCAATGGCATCGCTATACAGCGCGGAAATGCAGCCAGTGTTATGGGCACACTCTCTTGTACATAAAGATTTAATTATAAATACATATATATCGCAAAGTTTTAAAATACTAATTAAATCTTTATGTCCAATCTTTATACATATATCATGTTCATATTTAAATTATTATGTAATTATTGTATATATAAAGTTAATTGAATAAATAAGACGGTTCGATTACACATTCAGTTGATTAAAAAATATGAACAAGCATGATATTTCATAAATCCAATTTTTGAAGCCTAAAAAAAAGCTACCACTGATAAAGTATCAGCTCTCCAGTTACTGTGAGGCAATTACCTAAAACAATCAAGGTGTTGATTAGAATTAGGGAATTGCTTGTTCTGTATGGGAACGTCGTTCCAGATAATTGGGACGTTGTTATTAACTGAATTGTCTCGTTACTTTTTGTTTTTCAGGGCACCGTACTTAAAGGGTGATAAGACTTGTCTATCCGTTTGTCAGTCAACAGTCATCTGTTTCTCATTAGCTAAGAGCTATAAAGTTGAAATTTGAAATTTTATACGTTCATATTTCTAATGCCTCTTAAATTAAAAGGAAAATAAAACAATAGTAATTTTTCGTATGTGAGAATGTGAAAAAAACGGTCAAGTGCGAGTCGGGCTCGCGCGAGATGGGTTCCGTACCATCTCATTATCTTAAATATATTTTACTTTTTAGATGAATCCTTAAAAGAAACAAGAAGCAAATTTTTAAAGTACTTTTCTAAAAATACGCATGGGAGCGACCTTTCTTTTATAATATCTTTATATTTTATTTGCTGTCACAGCGGCAACAGACAAAGGAATTTTCTTTCGTTTTCAACCTTTAGGTACGAAAACCTAAAAATGGTCAAGTGTACCATTGTACAAGATTAAATAATACATGTTTTTTTTTATAATTTCGTAAAAGAAACAAGAATATTCAAAAATGTCAAAAAATCACGTTTCATGTACGGAAGCCAACTTTAATTTTTAAATTCTTTACATTTATAGTTTTTTTTTTTTTTTGTAGCTGCAACAGAAATAAACATTCTCTCAAAATTTTGACAGTAGTTAATAAAGTTCATGAGATACAACCCGCTGGCAAACGGACGGATGGACAGAGATCGGATCCTTAATGATTGGGTAACGTTTTTTACCATTTGGGTACGGAACCCTAAAAACCAATTCTTAAAAACTCTAAAAAAATCCTAAGAAAAATAAGGTGATTTGTGATCGATGTCTCTCGGATTGAGTACGTTCTTTGTTTTAATTCAAATGTTAACCTCCTTCCTTGACTTTCTTATCCTTTTGACGACCTCGGTGGTGCATTGGTGTATTCAGCTGACTGCTACGCTAGAGGCTCTGGGTTCGCATCCAAGCGGGGCGAAACTTTGTGTTATTTGCAAGACGCATTGTTTTGCTTACCGGTCTTGGATGTAGTATTCTTATGTATGTAGTTCATAACATATCGTTGCTTAGTGCCTGTGATACAAGATTATATCTTAGTGCTGAGTCAATGTATGTGTCGTGATGTGGTTCAAATATTGTTATCAATAGATTAATGATTGGTCTGCAGGAGCACCATGACAAACAACAATTAATCTATGTTTTTATTATTGTTTCGTTGTAACTTGTTTAACATTCCACTAATTTAATAATACATAGAAAATATTATAATAAATTTAATTTTTGTAACTTTGATAAAAGAAGGCCTATTATAATTCTTTTTATCTTTTTTTGAGCCATCGCTTTTAAAGGTAGACACCAATTTTTTTATTCAGACAATCCTGATTTCACAGTAAAACCTTATGTTCCCGCCAAATGGGCGTCCATAAACGTTTGCATTAGCCCTTTCAGCTCAAAGCATTCAAAAAGGTTCGCCATTGTTATGTAGCTACGTGGTGTGTAACCTCTTTTCATGTATAGATAAAAACTTGCCAAGTACGAGACGGCAACACCGAGGATCTCATGATAAACAATGCCCTAATTATTTTAGCACTGTTTATCGAGTATAATTCATTAAAAATTTTATTACTTAATTCCAAATTCAAATCGTTTGTTGCATGTCAAATTAAGTGCAAAATATATTAAAATAAATAAGGTATAGAATGAGGTCGTGGTAGCTCAGTTTGTTATGTGCCTTGCTGAACCGACCGACCCGACGCGACAGGTCGAGGGTTCGTTCTCAGGATGCCGTTAGTTGTAGCTACCATGTTCCTCATTGTGCCCGGACAGTGGCGACAGATTCGCAACCTATCACACTGGGACTCAACGTAAACATGCGATATACGGTGTGTAACACCTCTGCCTACCCCTCTCGAGGGATAAATTACGGCGTGAGCTTATGTTTTATTAATATATACATGTGACAGTCTGTAAGGGCAGGGCATCCTTCTCACAAGATCCTAGTTTTATAAAACCCTATTGAATATCCAATTAAATCTCTTAAACCAATCTAAACTTTCGATCATCATAGAAGCGAAAAGGAGGATTATGATTTTAAGTAATTAACAATCAAAGTTATGCTGCTGAATACTACTAATTATCGTTTTTTTTTCATGTTTCATGTAAGGTATGTGTACACGTACACATGCATAATTACACTCACATACGCAAACACACACATAATTATCTCGTGTTTTATTTTTCATTAGAAATAATGTTGTATTTTCAAATTTTATTTCAGTTAATAAGAATCATTCCTACAAAATGATAATGTTTTGTTAAATTTGTCTCATTAAAAAAGTCGTGTTTAATGTGCTGTCAATAAAATAAATAAAGTAAAACATGAATAGAACCCTATTCAGTTCTCGTCTCCAATTAGGAGTTCGATTCTCAACACCTGTGCAGGTCTCCAGGTGTATTACGCTGGGAAGATAGCTAGCGTTTAACCTGGACGTTCATTAAAACTCAATACGTTGATACCGAGGCCAGGATCGAAGGCAATCAAATTTTACAACAACAAAGATTATGATGCAGAGAAGACAGTTTAATCTGGGGGAAGAAGTTTGTTGAAACAGTTGATTTATACAGGTATATTGTAAACGAGACGCATTATAATGTGGATGGAATAGTTCAGTTATTATTGTTTTAGATTTTTCGTAATTACGCTAAAACCTCAGGATTTTCGTTATAATCCGGCACTTAAAATGATATTGCGACTCATGTTGGTGCAACTTCATCCCTGGTCACATGTTTGTCATCATCATCAACTGGAAGACCTCCACTGCTGGACAAAGGCCTCCCCTAAATGTTTCCAAAGGGTACAATTCTGTGCCGTTTTTGCCCACCGGCTTCTTGGACCCCTTACAAGGAGATCCTCGTGGGGGTCAACACTACGTCTTACAGCCCATGGTTATCATTCTAAAATCTCTCATAAGCCAATGGTTTAATTTTTTCCAAATTATGCAACTGTGGTATTCACCATGTCATCTTTGAAGGATACCATTTAAATGTGGAACCCTCAGGAGTAATATTTTGAGTTTAAAACGTTCTTTTTTTCTTACTTCCGATGGAGCTACATTCCTTTATGGGTCTTGGCCTCCTCCACAATTTCAAGTTATCACAGTGCTTGGCCACCTCCTTCCAGCTGGTAAACTTCTCCATCCAATTTGTATATATAACATCATGTGCAAACAAACAAACGGTTTACTTAATAGAAAGTGATATTGACATGACGATTGATGTCTGGAACGCCAAGAGCACAGCCAATGCGTTGCCTATGTAGAGCTAAAAATGTTATATGTGTAAATAAATAAATAACCACATCACGACACACACATTGACTCAGCCCCGCACTAAGTATCGTAAGAACTTGTATCGCAGGTGCTAAGCAACGATATAGTATATACTAAATAAATAAGAATACAACATCCAAGACCGGTAAGCGAAATAATGCGTCTTGCAAATAACACAAAGTCCCGCCCCCGCCGGGATTCGAACCCGGAAGCTCTAGCGTAGCAGTTGGCTGTTTACACCACTGCGCCACCGAGGTCGAGGTGTGCCGGTAATTAAACAGGCTCTCCAATCTTTTGAACAGAATCACAGAGAACTGCTTTCCGGCAGAAATAGAATGGAAGGTGGTACCAACCCAGACGATCTCGCACGTAGATCTACCACCTGTAAATCTAAGGACCTCCTCCTCCTCACAATCAATCCAACATTTTTTAGGTCTGCGTTCTATTCCGTTGCGGATGAAAACCTTCTAGAGGTTGTTTATTCTATGCCCTTGAAAAGGTTTCCCGATCAAAGCCAGGCTGTTTTATACAGTCTAGCTGGAGTTTGCCAAACGGTATCGCTTTATGTCGCACTGCAGTTAAACAGTCCATCCAATTTGACGACTTGCTGGCAATTTAAAGAGACCAGGAACGCAGATCGATAGTATGAAAGGCTTCGTTAGTTTTCGAATTGTATGGATTGCACTATTAATCCATACAATTTGAAAAGTTATTTAAACATTCAATACGTTTTGACGGTCTCGTGGTGGTGCTGATAGCTGGCTGCTAAGTAAGAGGTTCCGGGTTCGAAGCCCGGAGCGGAACGCATTATCATTAGTATAAGGATGAAAATCTAGATATGTCTGAGATATAATACTAGAATTTTGCAAAATCTTTTCGTTGTGGTTTCAAATAAACTTTTTCAATACATCGAATTGGATGTAATTTGCAGATGGTAGATCTACGTGCGAGATCATCTTATTACAAGTAAGAGAGGCATAACATCTTTACCTTTACCGCAAACGCGGTGCTCTTGGCGTTTCACGGCATCAGGGGAATCATCTTATCAATGGTGGCGGTATCACTTTCCATCAGGAGAAACGTTTGCTTATTTGCTTATGAAGTTGTATAAGAGTGGCAAGAGGCAAGAGTGAATAGGTTTCTCCTAGGCAGGCATGATCCACCTTAGACCTCATCGCCGCTTAACATCAGGCGGGTTTGAGGTCAAATGCCTGCCTGGTCATGAATAAAAAAATAAAACAAAAAAAAAATAATTGCGATTACCTCAATCAATAAAGTGCTACTATTTAAATGTTTATACCAATAATGTGTCACACATGTGGCATGCGAGCTGCCTGGTGGTAAGCAGTCACCGTCGCCTATGGACATTTGCGATACCAGGGGCACTAATTACGCGATGCTGACCTTGCATGAACCGCTGTACCTTCTTTGATGGAAATCTTCATAGTAAAATATTTATAGCTATTCGATCTATTCTAACTTTATTAGTCTAAAATATCTATGTTTTCAGGTGCGAAACGATATTGTAAGAATAGATAAGTTTGAAGTAACCATATGAAGTCCCAAGAAAGTACATAAACACGAAAGCCCGGGCTTTTCGTCAACTCAATTTAATTAGAAACGCATTTAGACAGGTTTAAAAGCTGTGGGTGTCTTGCTCACTCTTATGAGGGTTACACAGGGCGTGAAGAAGAAAGGTGTGTTTCTTTCGAAGTACTTTCAGACGCGTTACCTACTTTTATATTTGTTACGTCGGGCGAAGCTTTCTCCAAATTAAGAGACGAAATAAGAGGGAAAGGCACTAATTTAATTTCGCAAAATCCTATGTGAATGGAAAATGAGGGGAGAAAATGTTATATATTCACTTGGGTTTGGAGCTTTACTTACGAATGTTAAAGTATGACAATCCTTTTGTTGCTACTACCGACATATTCATTAACTCTAAGAGTCACTTTTAGGCATCAAATCGTTAAACTTGTATGGACAAAATATTGACTCGTAAACACATACACACACCCACATCCAGTGGCGGTACTGTCATACAAGCCCAAAAGCCCGGCTTGCCCCATCGAACCAAGGTAAGTTCGCGCTCTCGTTCATTCGTTACTTTTCAAATCAAATAACAATATGCTTTGCATAGCATGGTTCAAAAGTACGAAGTGTAGATTTAAAAGTAATGAGGTAATAAGACATTTATCGAAATGAATTATAAAACTACAGTAACGTATCTCTCGGCTTGCCCTATTCTTAAACTCTAGGCACGCCACTGCCCACATCTACACACACTTACACTTAACTAACATTAATAGTAGAATTAATCTGTTAGTCGTTCACCCGTTTGCTCTGTAAAATTGTTACATATAAATTGTAAACCTGTTATTGGCCTATGTGTTAGTTATTTGTTTTGTATACTTGTTGTGGCGTTGGTTTTGTTATAATAAATAAGTTTCATAATGCGTACTGCAAGGGTGTGGAATTCTTTGCATGCCGATGTGTTCCCTGACCAATATAACTTGGGCCTCTTTAAGGCAAGAGTGAATAGGTTTCTCCAAGGCAGGCATGATCCACCTTAGACCTCATCGCCGCTTAACATCAGGCGGGCTTGGGGTCAAATGCCTGCCTGGTCATGAATAAAAAAAATAATTGTAGACGTTAGGACGTGGTAGCTCAGTTGAGGAAGTGGTTTCTAAGTTGGTTATTCAAACCAACCAAACGTAGCTAAAACCTTTTAATGACATTTCAACCATCAAAAATCAATCCTTAATTGATATTCTGATAAGAAATTTTATTATTGATATTTTATTGATTGAATTATTGACATGTTATTTCTCTTAATAATTAATGTTACGATTTTTTATTAGTCTCTGTTATTTTTGTAAATGTTGTGCTTGCCTTTAATTGGTATGTGTACATGTCCTGTGAAAATTGTGTATGTGTATTTATATAATTGTGATGCATGTACTGTTGGCTTGCCTTAATAATAATAAATAAATAATCCGAGCACACACTATATACTAGTATCAGTAAGATAAATATTAATTATGTAATCGCTATTACTAAGCTCAGTGAGTGGTAGCTCAGGTCGTACGTGCCTTGATTAACCGACCGATCCGACTCGACAGGTCGAGGGTTCGAGTCTCGTACATTGTAACTGCCATGTTCCTTATTGTGCCCGGATAGTGGCGACAGATTCTCACCCTGTCACACAGGGACTCAACATAAACATG
The DNA here is from genome assembly GCA_949316135.1 of Choreutis nemorana. Classification (NCBI taxonomy): domain Eukaryota; kingdom Metazoa; phylum Arthropoda; class Insecta; order Lepidoptera; family Choreutidae; genus Choreutis; species Choreutis nemorana. Next base: position 9,196,420 of record OX438609.1, read on the forward strand.
CGAAATGCGGTGTTTAACACTTCTGCTTACCCCTATCTAGTGACTATTTACGGAGTGGGTTTATTTTTTGTATATGATTAAATTAAAATATTAAAAAAACAGGGTTAAACTTTTTCAATGTATTTTTTTTTCATTAATGGTTATATTTTAATTTGGGATGATGAAAATTTTAATAAACATAAGACTGACTATATTAAGAATAGGGAAGTCTAAATTTTTAATGGACCCTCAGGCACTGTCCATTGTGAGTCTCGGAAATACTCAAGTAAAGATCCGACGACATTGTTAGCTATCATGACAGATGGTAGCATTCAATTAAGAATGCCTTCCGACATTTGTTAGTTCAGTCACGCTCGAATCATTTCTACTGCAGGCTACGTTACTATCAACGTATTGGAATCTCGCAATGCATTGGTCTTCAATCCCGATTTTTTGTAAGAGCGATATCGATTTTTCCTAGTCTTATTGATCGGTTTTTTGTGGGTGTGGGATTTATAATCAGTATGTTCCATTTTTCAGTTACAAAAAATCTTTCATCGATTATCGTGGCAGGTACGACGATAACTTACCGATAGCTCGTTGGATAGCTACATGTTCTGTATATTCTTTATCAGTTAAGAATAAACAAATTTCACCGTTTATGTACCGTTATTTTATAATGCTTACTGCAAAGGAGTGGTATTCTTTGCCTGCCGATGTTCCCTGATATACAATAACCTGGGGCTCTTTAAAGAGTGAACAGGCTTCAGAAGAAGCCCAGAAGGGCAAGCATGTTCCACCTTAGACACCATCCCAGTTTAACATCAGGTCGTGTTGGGGTCGAATGTTTGCGTAGTTTGAACAAAAAGAAAAAAAAAATCTATTCAATTCTGATTAAGTATAACTTTTGTAAGTTCGTGAAAATGGTCGTATATATTTATAAATTATAATTTATCAAAGATTTGAAATTGAGAGAAAACTAAAACAAGTTGGATGAAATTTTTATATCACTACGATTTTTTTTTTTGTATAATAATAACCACATCACGACACACGCATTGACTCTGCCCTGCACTAAGAAATAATCTTGTAACACAGGCACTAAGCAGCTTAATGGCATAATATACAAAATAGATAAGAATACTACATCCAAGACAGGTAAGCAAAACTATGTAATTTTTACAGGCGTAAGCATCAGGTCAAAATTCTCCTGTGACCATAAGCTCATTCTGTTATGAATCTTACAAGGCCGCTAATGCAAAGGCACGTCTTCTATACTTTGAGACGGCGCTATGTTTAACATACGTAATATATTTTATAAGTGATTTTCAATTAGAGCTTGATACTGTTATTATAGCCATTTTCGTTTAAATGTTTAAAAAATGACGGATATTTTGAACCATTTAAATTGTTAAATCTTACATCGTCACAAATATTATGAACGCGAAAGTTTGTAAGGATGTTTGTTACTCTTTCACTTAAAAACTACAGAATGGATTTTAGTGAAACTTACCAATTATGTAGCTCATACATCAGAATAAAACATAGAATATAAGTTATCAAGATATTGTGGGAATTGTCCAAAATATATCGATAAATGTCAAGTAACAAAACATTCTAATAAGAACAGTTTTTCGAACTTTTAAGCGGACGAAGTCGCAGGCAAAAGCTAGTATTATATAAAACTAATTTGAATCATGGTGGGCATCAATAATATTATATTTAAATAATAGGTAATTATGTTATAAGCGCAAGCTTAGTAAATAGTTCAGTAGTCAGTTGGTAATTCTTTCTTTAGCTTGTTTACTATTGGGCTAAAGTGACAAACATTTCCCCTCTTCTTCTTTCATATCGTTTTAATAGCGGCATCCCTTTCATATCATATCACAATCACACATCTATGTTTCGTAATATCATAGAAAGACACAAAAAGCTACAATTAAGGTATTGGTAAAACATACCTTTTTAGCAATCTAGAAGTCAAAATGTTTTATTCAAGTAGTCTTTAAATAAAACTTTCAAATAGCCATTTTATACCAACACAGATTTGGAATGCTATTTCTACGGGAAAGAATAATAATAATAACCACATCACGACACACACATTGACTCAGCCCCGCAGTAAGTATCGTAAGAACTTGTGTCACAGGAACTAAGCAACGATATGGTATATACTACATAGATAAGAATACTACATCCAAGACCGGTAACCGAAACAATGCGTCATGCAAATAACACAAAATCCCGAACCCGCCGGGATTCGAACCCGAAACCTCTAGCGTAGCAGTCAGCTGTTTACACCACTGCGCCACCGAGGTCGTCAAAAAGAAACCTCCGTAGTTGCTTTTAAATATAAAATGAACCTTCCATGCAGGATTTATCGCTAAGAAACGAAATAAAAGACGCATTATGTTCCAGTATTGAAGTCTGGAGTAAAGTGGAGAGAAGTGGGGGATAGTTCTCACTTGAGCATTGAAGAGGTACAGATCAGCGAGTGAATGGCTCATCAGGCCCTTTCAAATGCCACTTTGCATACACTATTACAGCTGCACACACTATAACCAATCAGACAGGCACAGAGCAATGAAAACTAGGAACTGGCAAATAAAATTATCAATCAAAAAGCAATTAAGATAGTAAAATTTTGTATATTGCATCATTTTTGTGAGGAGATTCTAATTATCACACATATATTTGGGTTAAATCAAGTAGAGTTAACACACACATTGACTCCTGCAGAAAGATTGTAGAATATTGTCGCTGGTGCTAAGCAACGATATGGTACATACTACATAGATAGGAATACTACATCCAGGACCGGTAAGTGAAACAATTTCGCAAATAATACAAGTAAACGATAAGCAAGCTCCGGCCAGGAATCGATCCTGTATCCTGTTGCGTAGCAGCTAACTGTTACACATTTCTGATCTATTTGGAGAGTGGGTAAACTCAAAAACTCAAAAACTGGATGAATTTATCGATAGCTTACACAAAACATAATAATATGATATATTGGGTAAAATTCTGTATACTTTTTACGATTCATTATTTTTATATTAAATTCATATTAAAAAGTAATTTGTTAATTTATTCGATAAATATAACTTTTGGTTTTATATTGTCTTGTTACGCCTGCACCATAAATGTTGTGTGCATCTGTAATTGTCGTGTACACACGACTTTGCTCCCTTGTAAATATAATATTGTATGGATTTATGCACAAGCTGTTGATGTGTCAATTTCAACAAATAAATATCGATACTGTCAATCGATTGACGCACACCTCCGATAATAAATGATAATAATCCTTCATTTCAGGAATATTTTCCCATACATAACTAATACATTAATGACAAGATAAGTGGAAGTAAGGTGAACCTTTTGTTATCTATTACGATGAGTTTCATGTATGTTAGTTACCTCTGAAATATTCTTTACTCTGTGACCCATACGTTATAGCTGTATAATCTTCATCAGCCTATATGTCTTCACTCTGACAGTGCTTACTAAGTGTTATATGAATATGTATATAATGTATACATCTAAGCTCTTTATTGTATATACGTCCTTCGTGGGCAGCGATCCTAACTGCTGCTTGTGACACAGGAGCTCCCGGGTTCAAGGCTCGCGTAGATTGATGGATCTGATGTCTTGGATGTTTTCTAGATATATAGGTAAGTATCATTGGCTTAGCCCTGCACTTCGTGTCATTCTGGTAAAGGGAATTTCCTTACGTTGCTTTCTCGAACATTCAATAAGCCCCATCAAATGGTATACGCTGGCTTGTAAAATTTACGTCCAGGTGACGTCATCAGAAACTGTACATTATTTACAAATTGTTCTAGAAATTAATTTATTCTACCAAATTATTTTAACAAGCAACTACGGAGGTTTCTTGTCGGATTCTTCCTCGCAGAAATAGCGTTTCGAACCGGTGGTAGTATAAAAGATGACGATTTAAAAGTACTTATTTTAAGTCTGCTTAAAAATCTTTTGAATTTGACTTAAAAATAATAGAGTTAAAAATCTAAAAACCCAAGTTTTTAAATGTCCTAAACAAATTTTATCAAAATCGGTCCAGCCGTTTTTATAGTTTTAAATTGCATTGTCATCGGGTTTGAAGCTACCCTGAAAATTTAAGCCTGCTAACTTATCGGGAAGTGCCTCAAAATTGAGTTGCAAAAATCCAACTGGAACGACAAACAAACAAGAAAAGTGAGTGTATTAAAACGTGGGAAAATAACAGAAATTATACAGATCAGTTCAATGTCACAAGTGACGCCAATTTGACATCAACAAAATGGCCGCCATTTCCATTTTATGGGGCTTGTAGAACAATGATTGATTTTAGGAAAAACTAGTTCAAAACCGATCTCCAGAACAAATATTTGATTGCTCTTGCAAGCTGAAGTGGAGATGCGAAATGAGTTTCTGCTTGTACAGTCAGCGAAAAAAACAGCAGTTATTTGTGGAATTTCAACTCAATACCGACGGAAGAAAGTTATATCGGTCGACTGTTACAGATTTTGCTGGTTGTATAAATTGCTTTAGCCTTTCTTGAGTCGGTTTTGTAGTGTTTATTGATATGTTTGCATTAGAATTTAATTATTTGCCAAAAAAATATATACATTTAAATTTTAATTAATTATTTTATTTTTTAGTTTTGGACAATAGGAATATAAAAATATCTATATATTTCTATCACCTAGATTAATATATTATATTAACGTTGTTTCTCTTGAACCATAATATTAAAAACCACATCACGACACACACATTGACTCAGCCCTACAGTAAGATTCAAGAATCTTGTGTCGCAAACGCTAAGCAACGATATGGTATAAACTACATAGATAAGAATACTACATCCAAGACCGATAAGTGAAACAATGCGTTTTGCGAACACAAAATTTCGATCTCGCCGATATTCGAATCCGGAACCTCTAGTGTAGAAGCCGACTCTATGCACACACATAACCACTACCATCACTGTGCCTCCGAGGTTGTCAATCCAAAAAACACTTGGCTGGTTTTGTTTTGTTTGAAAAATCATAAAATATTGCATCTTACCGGTATCCAAATCCATTCGTAACTGTATGGCTGTTCTTACGTTAAATCCGCTGAACCAATTTTGATGACAATAAAAAGATAATGCAAATAAAAAGAAGCATACTCCTTTTATCATGTTTTATAGCAAATAAAGAATATGCAGTGAAACCTGGTTAAGTGGAACCTGGATAAGTGAGAAACCTCTAGTATTGAGAACTACAATGAGGTCCCGGCACTTTTTCCACGAATTACCTCTGTTAATGGGACTTTTCGAACCTGATTAAATGAGATTTGATTTCTAGGATTTTTTTCATGTTTACCACTATAATTAGGACTCTGGAGCTCAGTTCCCTTTATAAGTGAGATAATGTATCAAGTTGGGACAGGTTTCGACACGATTGTTTACAGACATTCGAATTTCTTTTGCACGTGTTTTGTTTACGGCCTCTGTAAAAGAGATAACAAATTTTTAAACCTGTCTAAATGGTAAACTGGATAAATGAAAACCTCTTTAAATGGTACAAAATCCTTGGTCCCTTGAGATCCCAATTAACTAGGTTTCACTGTATATCATTCAAACGCTTGAAACGCATGAGTTGACATGCGCACGTTGCAGTACCATGGGCAAGCTTACTTCAAAATTAAAAGAAACAACGATAAAAATTTACCTACAGTTTACGCAATATATAATAATTAATTCAAAACTCCTGTAACTAAAATTAACATAATTCATTTAACTCTAGCTATTTCGTGAGCTGCTTCTTATGCAAATTAATATCGAAATCGGTTTACCGTTCATTTCGTCTACGACAGCTGGCAGCCACGATCCTCTACGTGTATTATTAAGAAAATTGGTACTTTAATAATAATTTAACAAGATTCAACCGACTCCAAAAAGAGAGGTTATACGTTTGAAGATAGATATGTCATGCGGTATTAACTAGAATTTTTATATTGATTAATCAAATAATAATTAAGTAACTACATAATAATTAAGTAGAAAAACAATATTCATACGTCCAAAGGATAGATTTTTGTTAAACCACCTATTTCGATAAGGAATATGCATGACTTTTTTATTTATTATAAATCGATACCACATACAGACATAAATCCGTTGGATTTTCCCAAAAATCTGAATTATAACCTAACTTGTAAAGCTTCAAAGACGTGGGTTAGACAGAGGCATCCGATATGTACAATGACGTCAAAGTACACGGGCGTCATACAACTTCCATAGAAAAGGTTGTTCTGATGACTGAGATGGATATATTTACTTTTATTGGTTTAACGTGTATCTCCCTGGTTTATCGTTCAATTCTTATTCTGTTTTCACTATAAATAGACTAGAATTTTTATATTGAACAATCAAATAAAATTTCATGCATATTCCCTGTTAAAATCTAACAAATAAATGATTTTGATAATTAATATTATATTCGAGTAGATTTTTAAGCAGCTATGGAAATTTTTTAGCGGTTGGTTTGTAGTTTTATAATAACAACAATAGGTAGGTACGTTATTATTAAAAATAACCCTTTGGCTAGTTGTAAAGCGATTTAAATTTCTTAGTAATCTTAAAGGAAATTTGTAACTATAGCCGAGTTTCGGTTTCGGTTCGAAGTATTGGAGAACCAGTGTGACTATCGACACAAGAGGTGTCACATCTTTACCTCTACATGGGCAACGCATAGACGGTGCTCCTGAAGTTCCACGACATCAGGGACATCGTTGTGTCAATGGGCAAAGGTATCACAATCCATCCAGGTAAAAATTTAAAAATTAATGAAATTTATTCTTAAAATAAGTGTCACATTTTATAACTTACTTACTACTTAAATAGTGTATTCTCTTGATAATTCTATGAGATGCTGAGATAGAATCTTCTCTGAATGTGTAAGTCGTTAGAGGTATTTCAGGTCAACAAAAGTTCAAGATAAGTAACATCTTCAAAAAATGTGGAACGCTTCACGATTTTGCGTGTCATCCTTGCGCAGGGGCCATGCTAATCTTCTCTGTATCGTTCCAATTTTAGTATATGTACTGCCGAAGCAAGTACATTTGATGAGGCACATTGAAATTATAAATAACAAAATCGAAGAAAAAAATTGATAGCGCGATGTAGAACTCTAAGACATTATTAAGGAAGATATACGAATTAACAATTTTAATAGTCTGTATTGCTCAAAGTTTAACTATTTAATGCTTTTTTTGCATTCTGGTTTTTAATTAAATATAATTAATCAATAAAAACTCAAGAAACTAAAAATATTTTCAAATGTATTGTTTTAACGCCATCTTCCGGACAAACGTTGAACTAAACATTTTCAGGTGCTAGTACTTGGGAGAGTTTTTAGGGGTTGCTCTTGAAAAGAAAAGTTTGAACTAAGAGGTGTAGATGGCGCTTTAAAAATTTATCTGTAGGAAGTTTCATCCCGTTTTGCTTTTTTCAGTATTATGTAGGTGGCGTGGTTTTTAGGAATTTAATGTTGCCTATTTCTTTTTATGTTTACATACTAAACTAATTCAACTTTAAATGTGAAATAATTATACTTATTAATACATAATTTCTATAATAATATTATTATTAGACGGATTTTTATTGTAAACAATAAGTATTATTCGTATAACCGTATTCCTTTGAAAAAACTCCTTTGAAAGTTTAAATAAGACATGATTTTCTACTCGCAAAAACAAAAGGGTTTTATGCTTAAGATACTTGGTTCTTTTTAGAGGGGCACACCCGCCACTCTGTCCCACCACTGCAACTCGTGTTGATCAGGATCAACAGTGGCGTCCTTTGATTCGAATAATCAACGAATAATGCAGCTGTGCAATGGCGCAAAGGCTGTGCCCGGACACTCTACCGGCTGTCTTCGGACCCGCAATGAACTTAATCAGAAAAATAGGAGGTAGTCAGTAAGCGGTTTCAGACTTCCCTCACAGCAAAGCGGTGACAGCAATTGAAATGGCCCAGAGGCCCAAAAATCTAAAGGGGAGACTGTCAGGAGACGCCTGACCGTCTGAACACCACGGTATGCCACTAACTAACAGGGGATAAAATAGATACTAACCTGAATCTTACACCAGTAATATTGGTGACAAAACTTTTTAAAGGCACGAAAGTTTCCCAACGTTTTCACAAGATCTAGGTAATAAATAGGACTACACGCGGATAATTGAATCGAATTCAACATGATTAACCATTCGTTATGCCAGAGACTACAGTCCCACAAGATATGATGGGCAGTTTGTACAAATACTTGATCCAACGTTGAATATTCGCAAAGAGCTGACGGCACCAAGTTAAATAAATAAAGTTTACCCTTAAAGTTACCAAGCCCGGTTAGAAATTGGGCTGCGCAATGATCGAATTTTTTGAACTAACGACCACTCCGATTAAATGGGTTCAGAAATTATTTCGTTAATACCAAATAATTCATACTAAATACTTATTAAAAACAATTTTATTTTATGTCTGAAATCAATACAGCTTGAAGAAATTTGTTAATAAATAACAACTCAACAGGAAATACAGAATTATTTTTAAAAGTAGGTTTGTCACGGATAAACATTAATGGAAAAGTTTTATTTTTAACTGAGAATAATCCCATTAAGTCCGTTTCCATTTACATTTACCCCGGAGCGGTAGTTAATTAAACGAACGACACGTGGCCAAGGAAAACAAACATATTAATTTGTTTGTTATGCTTCTTTACTTATAGGGATGTTGTACAATATTAAATGAAATTATATATAAAATAGTTATACCTTTTATCTGTTAATATTTTATCTTGTCTAACAAAAGCAATCTTACATTAAATATACCAATTTAATTAATAATGTCTAATCTTGTTCAACGGAAACAATATTTTTAATTTATATTTTCAATATGTGACTTCAAAACTTAAATATTTCTAAAAACTAATCAATAGATTTGAAAAATCTTAAAACTCACGTTTTTAAATGTCCTAAAAAAGAAAATAACCCTACGGGGCTGAAAGAGGGGACACTCAAAAGTGGGGGCGTATAATTATTTAAGGGATTATTAATGGGATATATTTAAATGACGTGTATAGATCCTGGGTGTATCTTGCAAAGATAAGCCGCTACGTTTTTCTACGTTTCACTAATCTAACTGACACTTCCCGTTACCGCCAAGTAACTTTCGGCCGAATCTGGTTTTCAGAGGTCAAGAATTGTCAAAGAAAAACACTATGGCAGTCTACAACCTGAGATTCCACTTAAGCCTTGGTTTTTCAAGTACCCTAATGGAGATAAAATTGCAACCTCGACCATTGTCCGTCTCAGACTAGGTCATGTATGTTCCCCTGTGTTCGCCAAAATTAGGGTGAGGGATCATTCTCTGTGCGAGTGTGGTCTAGCGGAAGGTACTCTGGAACATATTTTTTTTCTTGCATTAATTTAAAAATTTCCCTTTATGACTGTTTACCCAAAAGTCCCTCGTCCGTCAATCTTAACTATGTTTATGAAATCCAATAATATAAAATTGTGAAGTCTCTGTGCTGTCCTTGTGTTGTCCATGTGCTGTCCTTATAATGTAATGTAATTGTTGTTTATATTGTTACAGATTCGGCAACTGATCACAAGTCAGAACACCGATCATTTTCTAACTTATAACATTGTTTGTCGATACGATACGATAGTCGCCATATAATAAGAATTGAATTGAATTGAAAATGTCAACCTTTGACACGTTTCTATGAAGATTCGAGAACTAGTCAAATTTAAAATCGAAGGTTCCAAAAATGCTTTAAACGGCATTATCCACGATTTATGTAGATACAATTATGAAGATAATATCCACATAAAAATTAAAGTGATACGATAAATACAAATTTGTACTTGTTATATTAATTAATTGATTTAAAGTGTAGTGTTAATTATTTTAGGTATCCATTTATTTATAAATAATAACTAATCAGTATTAATTATATCCATTTCATATAATTAATACTGATTAGTTCAAAATGATCGAATTACTCACAATTCTGGCCATCGATCGATGATTATTGATGGGCATATAAACATTTCGGCAAGATGGTCAGGTAATATCTTTTTTAGCCACCAGGTGTCATATAAAGTGCCATCAAATCGACACCCATAAGTATGAAGTCATCGCCGAAAAGAGGTTATTTTATGGACGAATAAATTCACCTGCCGATCACCGTGAAATCATCGAGACGGCCACTATGTGAACTCACTTGATTGTCACGTGAAAACTTTACGGAATACTGCTTTATCGTTGTAACAGGCTGGTGCATACGAAATTCTGTTTTATTTTAAAATTAAATAAAATTAAATTTTGTTTTATTCAAACTTCTTTTTGAATGCCTAATATGTTAACAAATTATTTTGTGTATAATATTACATTGTCAAGGTCACTTGAAATATCTCACTAGAATTAATAAAATGCTGTTGACGAACATATTCAGTATCTCTTTTGGACAGTCTTAAATATCGTAATTAAAAAAAATTACCACCAAAACTTTTTGGGATAATAAAGGAAAAATTTCCGAAACATTGACAATTCACATACTCACGCCACCGCCAGATTTTACAATCGAGTTAACATAGTAGTTCCATCCATAAAACTGCCGTGGCGGAGTGGACACCCGATGTCCATCAAATTAACTGTGTTTTATTTAATGGATACAATAATGGAACGGAGTTAACGGCTTTTTGATTATACACGCGTCGATAACACACATTCACCTCATATTTTATCAAGTTAAAAACCAGGATACATGTTGGGGAAGCTCAACAAATATCGAACTTTTTTTTCTCAATAACATTACAAATATATTTTTTTTAAATTGCATATATATAGTTGACCCCGGAAATTTAGTTCCCTAGTAAATCTTCCATGTTTAAAATTGAACTATGTAAAAAAGTTTCATTCAAAATGGTCCAGCCGTCTAGAGTTTTAGCTTGCTTACATATAAATTTTATTGCCTACTTAACAAGTGAAGCTGCAAGTATTGTTAAAGTATATTAAGTACATGAAGATACGAGGAAGTGGTAGCTCAGTTTGTTACGTGCCTTGGTTAACCCGACCCGTTAGGTCGAGGGTTCGAGTCTCGAGTTGCCGTAAGTTACAGTTGCAATGTTTCTCATTGATTCCGGATAGTGACGACAGATTCGCAATCTGTCACACTGGGAATCAACATAATCATGTGAGATACGGTGTGTAACACCTCTGCCAACCCCTCTCGAGGGATTAATTACGGCGTGAGTTTTTGTTTCTTTTACTATAATATATTAAACGCTAAAGTCTGTAAGGATGTACGGATGAACGGATGTTTGTTACTCTTCCACGCAAAAACTACTAAATCGTTTTTATCGAAACTTTACAATGATATAGCATATACTTTAGAATAACACATAAATTATAATTTTTAAAGATTTTATATATTTTTTTTGTTTTTTTTTTTATTTATTTATTTAGGTACGTCTAAAGCAAGTACATTACACAAGCATATAAAAATCAATTATAAACAGAAACTGATGTACATGCCTATAACGGACGAACACAACATTTACAAAGGTCACACACACATTATACTAAAATAAAAACAGGTCAAAAAGAAAAATAACATTGGTTTAGATTAAACCATAACACAAAAGAAATGAAATCTAAAGATCCTGAACCTAATGAGGAAAATTTTTGGAGACTTGAAAAAATTTGCGTCTTAAACTCACCAACGAAAGAAAAAAGATATCAAGGTCTTCCACCTTAGAGTTCTTGTCATTGTATACCGTACATATTCTAGTAATTGGAGAGGAATGGCCTAGATTGGTTCGTGCAGGAAAGAAACTTAATGTTCTCGTCACTGGATGTCGAGGAATGTGGTAGGGTACCGACAACAAGATACGCTCAATCAAAATTCAATCAATTGTCTGAATTTTCAAAAATATAACGATTCGTGTAATTAAAATTCCTATTAGAACCATTTTCGACTTCTACTTGGACGAAATCGCGGGCAAAAGCTAAATGTGACTTCAAAATATTTCGATCTTGGACCTAAAAAAGATTGATCACTCATGTGCATTATTCTTATTATTTATTTATAGGCCCAAAAACAGAAAACAATCGCTACATTTTAAAGAAAAATTAACAAAAAAAGATAAGCTAGACTGTTTATCCTTATAGTTGGACACAACATTTTCATTAACAACAAATCATTTTACTAAAAGTACTAAATAAAAACAAAGTAGGAACACATAAAAACTGTTTTTTAAAGATTACATACAAATAAAATAATTATGATTAAGGCAGGAGTTTGAAAAACAATCATTCATTCCGAAATCAATTACATCATCAAAGAATTTTTTAAGATTTTGAATTTGTATTAAACACATTAAACGATTGTCGAAATCAAAATCAAAATATCTGTATTCCATAAACTTAAAAAGTACTTGGAATCGTCAAATGAATTTAAGTTTTTTTTTTTAAATGACTCGACCACCGGTTCGGAAAATGTCGGGGAAGATACCGGCAAGAAACCCGAGATTCTGTAATTTGTTATATGAACATGTTTTATAGTATACTTACAGCCACTAATCTTACAGTCTAGGATGAGAGACTGCGATAAAGCTCTTGTCACAATATATGAATTAAAATGAAGTTATTTGGTAATAGGAGGTATTGTTTTTATGTACATGTACCGTGAAGGCATTAGTGTATAAAATCAAAATCAAATATTTTTTTATTCAAATGGACTTATGGATAAACTACCACCGGTTCAGAATGCCTGTCTACGGGGAAGAATCCCAGAAACCTCCGTAGTTGCTCTTTTCAATATCATATATAATCTTTCATTAAAATCTTAGTTATAGTATAAAATGTTACAAAAAAAAATGTATATATAATATCTAGAAATGTCAATAAAACTTTATACAGACGAAATATAACAATAAACAAGTACCTACTTAAGTGGTCCTATTGAATTAAAATATAGTAAAGTTACTACATGAACTACTGGAGTCGCAACAAACACCCAAGTGATAGAAGCTAGCAGAAAAATAGTTTATGTTCAGAATCTACATTTCTCTCTCCTGCATTTCAACGGTCAATACAGGTGCCTGCGAGGGTACGATAGATAAGCCTACTTCCAAATGTCTTTGTCATCAATATGTTTATTAATTTTACAAAATACAATCAACAGAACGATATTGTAAAACAATTTAAATATCGTTTATAAAAGTTCTTCATCTGAAATGTTAAATGAATGTCAGCTTCAATTCTGTTTTATTTGGTTATTTCGCTTGATGATTTCAATCGTTTATTTTATTTTTATTAACGGAGTAATTGTTTTTGCTCTGACTGCCTTGGTTTTTAGGTCAGGCTAAAACTTAGTAGAGAGAATCCTTAACTTGTTTTCGTGAATGCGATTTGCTTGTTTTGCTATTCTAGTAGTTCGCTCCGAAGTATGAACTCGCGACCACTATATCTCGGTAACCTCTTCACCTATTAGACTCGTATTTGAAATTTATATTATAATAAAGTTTGTAAAAAATAAAGCAGATGTAGACATATTTAATTCAAAGTTTAGCTTTTTCAAACGTAAGTTCGTATCCTGTTTTACTTAGATGTAAGATTTCTTTTTTTTTGTAATATTTTATTTTCTTTCACAAATTGTTTCCATGATTCCATTCTAAATTTCCAGCTCATATTACACCACTACTATATTACACTACAAGTCACACGAGTTGTTGGACTACAGTACAGTCATAGACTAAGAATCTAATGTCAATTGTCATTTTTTTTTACTGTAATCTGTTTCGTGTGTAAATTAATTAATTAAAAATTGTTTTTTCCTCACTAACCCGCTTTCCAAATTTCACGACGATCCGATCAGCGATAATCGAGTTATCGTCGGGCAAACATTTATACATACAAACGCCGCATTGTCCTAGTAGACTCTGAGAACTTATTTCGCTTCGCTTCCTTCTATTTATTTCATATCTTTTTTAAATACCAAGTTTCAAAAGAAAATAGGAACACTTGTAAGATCACTAGGCTGCCCATCTGTCAGGAAAAATTGTAAGATTTTTTTCTTTTTGGTTGCTAAATTGTAACGTCTTTTAAAAACATAGATGGGTGAGTTTCCCAGATATTGATATAAAATTTAGACTTAAGATTAAGAAACAATTTTGTCACATTAGTCCAGGGCCAATACAATTTTTAATAAGCGAATTAAAAAAAAAATGAGCTTTTTCAGAAGTTAGCATATATTAAAGTAACCAAAAATTGAATGGAAGAGAACTGAAACTGAAAAAAGTCTTTTAGAGAAATGCTATAGTTGACGACCCGATCTCTGTGGCGGAGTAGTGTAAACAGCCAACTGCTAAGCTAGAGGTTCTGACTCCGAATCCCGTCGGGGGTAAAACATTATTTCGCTTACCGGTCTTGGATGTTGTATTCTTGTCTATGTAGTTTATACCAAATCCTTGCTTAGTTCCTGGAACCTGTGACACATTCTTACGATATTTACTGCAGGGAATCAATGTGTGTGTGTTGCTTTTAGAATTCCAGCTTAATTACGCTTCCACTTAAATATAATTACATGTAAAAGTTATAGATGCTCTCCATTTATTGTGTACTTAAAAGTTAAGCTATTTAACTTCTAAGAAAACTACTACCACTACCTACCTCCTATTATCTATACTATGATAATATTATTATATTTTTGACACTGAACTACATAGCAAAGGCGATTTTAAAAAATCTCCTATTTTGATGTCGGTTAAAACAAAAATTCAAGTTCGAAATTAAACGAAGTGCTTTTGCGTTGACTTTACAAGGGATAATTGAGGTCCATAGCCAATTTGGGGGATTTAAGCTGGAGCCGACCCTCGACGAGATGAAACAACTAAATTATTCAGGAAATCACGAAGGTCACTGCTGGTTTATGTCTTTACCTATAGCTTATGTATGTATTACTAACTGTGAAACGGAAGGTGAGGTTGGAATAGAAGATATACCTTCAGTAGAAATCTTCAGGATCTCCAGGAGGTGGAAGGATAATAAAAAATAATTAAGCCTTAGTTACAATGCACTGCATAGTTTTTAATCAATTACCACTGACATAAAAACTTATCCAATTTCTAAATCTAACCATAACTATGAATAAAAATTTAAACTAATGCTGGAACGAAAATAAACTTTCGCGACCTTTTGAAAGTAAACAGAAAGGTAGGTTAAAAATAAAAATCTTCTTCAAAATATTTCGAATCTAAAGACCGAATGATACCTTTAAAAATATTTTTAAATTTAACATCGAGTCTACCAATTTATAAGGAGTTGGCAAAAATTCATTTTTTACTTTAAGAGAAGTTAAAAAAGCAATTCGGTCGTAACTTTTCCGAAACATGGATTGTTATGTAAATTTTACGCCTGGGTAAAAGTGAGTAATGGCCTATTCAAATAAAATCACACACACAAAATCAAACTGGTTATTGGAAAAAGAGGACATGGAAACTCAGTTTGTTACGTGCCTAGGTTAACCGACCGACCCGACCTGACAAGTCGTAGGTTCGAGTCTCGGGTCGCCGTAAGTTTTAACTACTATGTTTCTCATTGTGTCCCGGATAGTGGTGACAGATTCGCAGCCTGTCACAATGGGACTCAACATAAACTTGCGAAATGCGGTGTTTAACACCTCTGCCTACCCCTCTCGATGGATTTAATACGGCGTGAATTTATGTTTATTGTTATATATAAAAGCGCCCATGTTTTAAATCTTGAAATATCGGATTTTTTTAACTTCTTTCTATTTCCCATGATTAAATTTATTGCGGTTCCCAAAAAAGTAGTACGTCCGGGAACGTAGCCTGCGCTTCATTGCACAGCTTTTTCTCGAAGGATGCCACTGTTGATCCTGGTTAACAGGAGTTGCAGTGATGGCATAGATCCCAGAATACCTAATAAACTAGTATTTTAAAAGGCAGAGTAAATATACTTTTGCACGCTGTCTTCACCTTTTTTATAGTGACATTTGACTTGTTTTTGTATTGTGATTGTTCTTCTATTGTACGAATGAGTGTATACTATGTTGGTGATCTTTTTAATAAATAAATAAATTTATTTAGAAGTATAACAGGGTAAACATTAATACTTTTTCCCTAAATTACCAGATATCACATCAAACGTTTTGGTAGAAATCTTAAATAGAAGTGAGAATTAAATAAAAAGAAGGTACAGACTTCCCAATTAATGTATTTTTCTCTTCGAAGGTTAAAAAAGATAATAATAAACCACATCGCGACACACACATTGACTCAGCCCTGCAGTAAATATCGTAAGAACTTGTGTCGCAGGTGCTAAGCAACGATATGGTATCAACTACGTTGATAAGAATACAACATCTCTTGCAAATAACACAAATTTTCACTCCCGCCGGGATTCGAACCCAGAACCTCTAGCATAGCAGTCGGCTGTTTACTCCACTGCTCCAAAGAGGTCGTCAAAACAAATAAGGTGATATAAAGCCTTGCATAATAAAAGTTCATTTCAATTGTCAATCAGCATTCTGACAAACACAGTTATGTAAATCTAATTGAGATATTTACTTAAATCAATTAAAACAACACTACAATTCCAATCAATTCAACAGAATTTACATTTATTTAAATAAAAGTGATTTAAATTGCAAAACGCACTATTGCCGTTTAATATTCATAAATATATTGACCGAATCAATTCATCTTAATTTAAGAGAGTTTTTTTGTTAAAGATCTGTTATATCAGTATAGAAGCATCGGTTCTTTGGCTCTTCTCGACGGATATACTGATTTGATATTGTACATGCATTTTTAATAAACGCAATCAATGTAGATAATTTTATTTCACGTTTTAAAGATAAAGGGCTTGAAAATATTACGAGTAAAGTTTTATATCTGATTCAGTTGTTATCGAACATAATGAGACGCGAAAATATATAAATACATGTTTGTATTAGAAATTATTGTATTTTGAATATTGACAAAAAAATTACGGAGGTTTCTTGTCGGATTCTTCCCCGTAGAAGTAGCATTCCGAACCGGTGGTAGTATAAATTAAGGCTTGAATGTGCTTATTTTATGCCTATTCTAATAATAGATTTTGATATCGACTTTGACATAAAAAAATCCAATTAATTTTCTACGCGTCTCGAAATGCTTGCTTTAAAAAATTAATAAAATTACAATTATTAAGGAGATGACACAAAACATAGAGAAACAATATCGTTGCAATGACTACTTGCTGAGTCGCTATGAGTCCTGCACCAGGCAAAGCCTGTCTCGCAGGTACACATGTTTGTAATTTAACTTTTTTTAACTTAATACGACCTGTCATCTATTTCATTCACATATTATAATTTTTCACAATTTCATTATTTATTAAAAAATGTTTTAGAAATTAATTGGTGTGAAAGTCGAGGGGGAAAAATAAAAATAAAATATTGTGACGGTGTGTGTGTGGATTTTGTGTGTGTGTAAGTAGTGTTGGTGTGTGGTGTGATACAGAAATGCAAGTGTGTATGTTTGTTGTATGTGGAGAGTGAGTGTAGAAGCGAAAATATGAACATGTGTTTTGATCAAACCTTTTATATAACACAAAGAAGGTGTAAAGAGAAATCTCTTTATGTTCATAAATATGTAGGATTCTGTTTGACTGCATGTAGTTCTACGTCCAAGCAGATGGATGTACGGTGTGACAGCTAGCGAGAATCTGTTTAATATTTCAAGTTAGCTTTCGAACATTTTCAGGTTGCCGGAAGTTTTAGCTGCCATGTTTCTCAATCGGATAGTGGCGACAGTTACGCAACCTGGAACTCTGGGACTCAACATAAACATGCGAAAAGCGGTGTGTAGCAAGCACCTCTGCAAACCCCTCTCGAGGGACTAAAGCGTGAGTTTGTGTTATGTTTCGTACATCATGATCATCATCATCGTTAGAGCATAGGAATTATAGGCAATTTTTTTTTTCAAAGTAAACTCTTTACAAACTATTTATGTAAACTATAGACTAACTATGTTGACGACCTCGGTGGCGCAGTGGGGTAAACAGCCGATTGCTACGCTAGAGGTTCCGGGTTGGAATCCCGGCGGGGGCGGGACTTAGTGTTATTTGCAAGACGCATTGTTTCGCTTACCGGTCTTGGATGTTGTATTCTTATTTATTTAGTATATACCACATCGTTGCTTAGCACCTGCGATACTAGTTCTTACGATACTTTGTGCAGGGCTGAGTCAATGTGTGTGTCGTGATGTGGTTATATATTTATTTATTAATATTTTATAACGGTTTTTGAGGTAATTTTAAACTATTACTCTATTTAGTTTAAAAAAATTATTTTACTAGTAAAACACGATAAAACGCGTGCAGATCCGCGGGGTAATGGCTAGTATCTCGAGAACGATTTGAATTAGGTTGTGTATAACTTAAATCAAGTGTGCTTTTCTTTCTGGAGATTTTTGAGTGAGTTTTTGTGACAGCATAATTCAGCATATCAACCTGGATTTAGATTGTGGGCATGCCCAACTTGTCCATAGGGCAGAACCAGAGCTTGCTTTAATTTACTTTAGAACATAAAAAAGTCGTCATCGACATTAGTAGGGGACGGACTCAAAAATTTCTAGATTTTTTTCTAAATTTGGCTAAATTTGATCGAAAAATTCTTGTTATTATTTATTATTGTCATTATTTTTTCAGACTTGAAAAACGACAAATTCTTGGATTATTTTGTCAGGCATAAAATACTTGAAAAAAAGACAAAAATATATCGTTAACAATCATACCTTACAACTTTATTGAAATATTAAAGAAGTTAAACTGAAGTGAGATAATACGAGTATTTTATTCAAAGTTGGATCGAATGCGAATGTTCCAGAGAGTTTTATGAAGGTAATGTTATTTCTGACTTAACGTTCATAGTTGTGAAGCACGGTTGAAGTTATATGAGTTATTACTAAGTCAGTAACATTTTACATAATGTTCACACGAAGAATTTTACTTTGTAAGAGGAAATGTGTAGTTCTTTATTACTGAATAATGTATCAGTATATTTCAAATTTCTTAATTCAATTAGTTCTTAGTTAACACAACCTCGGTGACACAGTTGTGTATACCGCCGACTGCTACGCTAGAGGTTCCGGGTTTGAATCTCGCCGGGCGGACTTGCAAGACGCATTGTTTCGCTTACCGGTCTTGGATGTTGCATTCTTATCTGTGTAGTATATACCATAGCGTTGCTTAGTTCCTGTGACACAAGTTCTTACGATACTTACTGCAGGGCTGAGTCAATGCGTGTGTCGTGTGGTTGTTATTATCGTAACACTTACTAAGAATCAATTGTGAATTGATGGCGGTCCCTGCGTCACGGACTATGTCACGGAGAAAGTCACCTCTGGTTCGAGGACTGACCCTGCTGAATGCGTTTCTGACATCGGTACCGGAGTGCGATGTTTGCATGGCGATGGACGAATGTATATGTCGAGTGTGAGAGATATTGTGAGGTGATTGATGATAGGCCCTCAAGCGTATGTGTTTAATTACAATTATAACTATAAATGTATAAGATTTAAGTATCATAGTGTTTAGTTTCATTATCTGTTAACCTGTGATATTGTTTTATTCAAAATAAAATAAATTATATCCTTATAATACCTTCTCTTTAATAAAGGAAACTGTATAAATCCCACGCCTTAATATAAAACGATGGTTTTTTTTCCATTTTTTTTTTCTATTTGTCACGCCTCTCCACTCAAAATATTTTGTCTATTAACAAAAATTATGTTAGTGTTGCCAGAAATACTATTGCAAAAAAAATATTTTTGAGTTGATCCAATTTTCTTTTCCCATATATTTTTTTTCAAAATTAATAAAAAAAATCCTTTTCTATTTAGATTGGGATTTCGGATAAACTAGATTTAAGGTATTTACACCACTATATACTATTGCGAGATCGTCTCGGTTGGTACCACCCTCCTATCTTTTTCTGCCGTGAAACATTTCACTGTGTTTCGGTTTGAAGAATTCGAGAGCCAGTATAATTACCGGCACGAGAGTGATAACAACTTTACCTCTACACGAGCAACGCATTGACGGTGCTCTTGGTCTTATAGACATCAAGGGCGCCGTCGTGTCAACGCGGTATCACTTTCCATCAGGCAAGCCGTCCGCTTGTTTGCCCATGCTGTTGTAAAAAAAATTATTAAAAATACTCCAAAACTAAGCTTTACATACCTACTTTTTATTTTTTATTCATGACCAGGCAGGCATTTGACCCCAAACCCGCCAGATGTTAAGCGGCGATGAGGTCTAAGGTGGATCATGCCTGCCTAGGAGAAACCTATTCACTCTTGCCTTAAAGAGGCAAGTTATATTGGTACTTTGATTTTGATAAAGAATTGTAACAATAAACTACTGCACAAATACTCGTGAAAGTATTTTTTGGAGTGTGTCATGACGAATCACCTATTGTGATAAGTATTCATTGATAGATCTCAGTGATCAATGATCTAGAGTACAGTGTGAAGCGATTGGTAATTTATGTCACAGCGTGACGAATTAGCTACATTGTTGCCTGTGGGTTGGCTTGTTCGATGAAGGTACGCTTGATCAATTATAATGATAAATAATGCAATGAAATGTATAATACATGACGAGGGCAAACTAAATGTAAAATATAATAATGACCATATCACACATACAATCTTACTCAGCCGTGCGGTAAGATTGTATAATCTTGTTTCACAAGTTCTAACGGACGTACGGTCTTGAAAATAACACAAAAACCCGCCCCCGCCGGGAGTCGAACCTGAAATGCCGCCACCGAAAATTTAGGACGACCGATAAACCGAACATAAAATCAAAGATAACACTGCTTTCGGAATCAATATGTCGGTGTCTTCGGAGTAAGGTTTTTGATGATATATGTCAAAAATAGTTCGATCGGAATGAATGGATTCGCGAGACAGACTGACCCAGGCGAAAGACTTTCGCAGGAAACACACAAACATTCGGCCGATAGCTACTTCGGTTTTAGTCTTTTCGGAATAGATGCCCATATCTCTTGCTTAGCTGGCAGCTGTAATCTTTGATTATTTGTCTTAATCATAGGCTGTAGTATATACCTAATAATAAAAAACAAACCGTTAAATTTTGATCTTTTCTAGAAAATAAACTTGCAATTTACTATATATACGGTAAAAAAAATATTTTCAGGTAGAATTTTTCATTATGCTACTAATATTATAAATGTAAAATTTTTATATATTTGCTAATTAATGAGGCAAAAAAAATTGGATAACCTTTATCACACACACACATATTTTTTGACAGGATGTAGTTCCAAGTGTGAGATGGGTTTGTAACACCCTCAATCTATTTTTGCCGTGAAGCAGATTACTGTATGTCGGGTCGAAGGATCGGAGAGCCGGTGTAATTACCGGCACTAGAGGTATAACATGTTTACGCAATGAAGGCATCAAGGGTATCGGCGTTTCAATAGGCGGTGGTATCACTTTCCATTAGGTGAACCACCTGCTCGTTTGCCCATGTTGTCGAATAAAAACACATTTTACCTTGATTAAAAGCAAAGGATATTTTTCATCTAGAAAAATGTTCCAAAGAGATAAAAAAACTAGATCTACACAGGTAAAGTCGCAGAGAAAACTAGTAAAAAACAAAAAAGGCCAAGATGAAACACTATCGTACAGTTAAAATCGTTAAATTAAACGTCTTTAACAAGTTAACTGCAATAAGGTCGAATATGTTTCGGTCTGAAGCAGTGAACCGCGCATAAACGGTTCAGATTAGACAGATGTAAAAGCAAATGTAGGTCACGTTTTAGGATATCGAATGAAGGAAGAGGAATTCCTCGAATATCCGGCGCTGCCTTCCTTATATTTGAACGCTGATTTATTTCCCTTCTTAGCTTACTTTATTGACTTACCTATAAAGTCTTATTAATCGATCTCGTATATTACTTTAGACAAAATTTATGCCTTTATAGCTACTTATGTAATTGATACATGATTATAAAACTTTTATGTGCTACTATTTAAGTTAAATTGATACCTCATTATATAGTTTTTAAACTTAAACCGCCTCGTTAAAACGTGGTCTAAGAAGAACTAGGTTTTAAACCGTGCTCAAATGTTAAAAGTAATAAGTTTCTCGCCAAAAAGTATGCATTTTTGTTACGTTCTTATTCAAATTCAAAATGTTTTTATTTAAAAAGACTTAAAATAATCGAATCGAAAATCACGCACACTAACAAACATTGCGAGACGCTTAGAAAAGTATTCAGGATTATTTTATGTCAAAGTGAAACTCAAAATATTTTTTAGAATAGACCTAAATAAGTGCTATCAAGTCGTCATTTTTTATCTACTACCGTATGCTATCTACGGTTCGGAATGCTATCTACGGGGAAGAAGCCGGCAAGAAACCTCCGTAGTTGCTTTTTTCAATTTCTGGCTTCAGTGTACGTA
Organism: Choreutis nemorana; assembly: GCA_949316135.1. Lineage (NCBI taxonomy): Eukaryota > Metazoa > Arthropoda > Insecta > Lepidoptera > Choreutidae > Choreutis > Choreutis nemorana. Next base: position 9,218,953 of record OX438609.1, read on the forward strand.
TAAGCGAAAACAGTTTCACCTAAAGGGATGATGATAAATTAAATATGTCTACCAAAACATTTATTTAATTTAGCAATATCAATTTCCATTAAGTTTAAAATTAATCAGTTGATTAATTAACCCAGTGCGTGATGTGTCTAAAGTTGTAATCGTTAACCCGCCCGGGGTCGGTAAATTTGACCGCCCACTTAAGTTATCACCTATCGGTTCACAGGTGGCGCTCTAAATTGATAGCTTACTCAGTGCTCCGTAAAATAACAGTTTTAATGGAAAAAGTTTGGGAACTGAAGGCTTATTTCGAGGTATCGGTAAATAAATGTATTGGAAATTCGATATTTCGTAGAGTTTGATGTTTTAATTAAAATAGTTTTCATGTTAAATCCATACGAATATGTTTGTAGGAATATATTATGTGTATGAAATATAATTAAAATTGCATTATCTGTGTTTCCGTTTAATATTAAAGTTTTAAGTTAACTATTTTTATTGTTATTTATTTTACTAAATATGAACTGTACTTTTTCTTTTAAAGACAAAAGAAAGAAAAACATAAAAATAAAAATTTGAATAATGAAAAAAAAAATTCCAAAAAATTTATTTAAATATAGAACTTTCCAATCAAAACTAACTAAATCATAAATTTCCAATAAAATTCACGGGCGATGGCTAGTAGAAACTTAAAAAAAGCATTTAAATTGAACCCACTACCCCAAAACACGACCGGTCAAGCGTCACACGTTCAATTATTTCGATACCTCATCGAAATCAAGGTGTATTTTTGCGTGTCACACACCAATAACTTTTAATCAAGTGTGCACCATCAAATGAAATTGTATTAAAAAGTCCGTTAAGCACGACCTCGTATGATATTTGTGGGTTCCGCGGTTAAAAGATTTTAAAGTTTATTTGCGATCACGGCGGCGAAGTGTTGTTAACAGCCGACTGCTACGCTAGAGTTTCCGGGCTCGTCCCGGCGGGAGCGGAACTTTGTGTTATTTGCAAGACGCATTGTTCGCTTACCGGTCTCGGATGTTGTATTCTTATCTATGTAGTTTATGCCATATCGTTGCTTAGTGCCTACGATTCAATATTATTCTTAGTGCAGGGCTGAGTCAATGTGTGTGTGTCTTGATGTGGTTATTATTATTTAAATTTTGTTAAATTATTATCTTTAGCGGCACTTAATAATTAAACTATCTTTAATATTGTTTTTCATGAATACAAATTGTTTGCAATTTTAAGTTGAATTTTTTATTCCATTAAGATTTTTTTTATTTATTGTTTTTTTTTTGAGTTCCGCATCTTACCTTGAGTAAATTAAAGTTACCCTAAGAAGTATATTTACCTGTCTGTATCAATAAAAACAGTTTATAAGGTATTTTCTGTGGACTGTACAAAATCTAGCACGAAGCAATGTCTTCTTTGCATGAAAAAAAACCAAAACCCGCAATTTAGTAATTCATCACATAAAAATCTTTAGAGCATTGTTCGACGATTTGACTTCATACTCTAGGAACTTCTGTAATACCAATAATTTCCCAACCCCAAGGCTGAATCAAGTTGACCTGTTCTGGCTTTGTACCGTTCATAAGCTGTACAGCATCAGGATTGATATTGCTCTTGTTATGCGAAGCTTTATATGTCGTCTGTACCTCAGTGAGCAAGTCACGTGACATTTGGTCGGTATTTTTCAATCATTTTGCAACTCGGCAAAAGAATAAGCAATATTTTGTCATTTGTTCACGGGCCCCTATTATAAGCTATTTTTTTAAAATGGTTACAATCGAAACCTTATCCCGTTGTATTAAGATCGGACATCGAGTGTTTCGAATAAAAAATTAAGTAAACCAGGGTTGAAATAACTTTTTAATTTCACGCGCTTCTGGATAACTTACGGTTGAATTTTGTTTTAGATACAAATTCAAAGATAATTTGTTAGGGGACGAAAATTCGTTTGTTTTGCGGTTAAAAGTTATTTTAATATTAATTTATCGTTTAATATCCAATATCCGAACAACGATCCTGTTTTAAATAACTTTTTAGAACGTTTGTTGAATTTTGGTACAGCATATAGAAGATACTATTCCTTGTATTATGCCTGTAATGAAAATGCTAAACAAAATTTGAGTGTTTAGAGGTCCATGCAGAGGATGCATGCAGGTAGAAGTAACGCCAGCACATGTGATAATGGAATGCACAAGTGTAGCCGCACAACGGGCTCGTATCTTCAAGACACCACCAACACTCTCGGAAGCTTTCGGCAATCTAAAAATACTGCTGGACTTCTGGGATTGTTTGGGATGGCTGAAATAGGGAACAGACAGACGACACGCACAATGGCCCAATTAAGCGGCTAAGTGCGGAAAGTGCCCAGCAAAAACAAACAAACAAACAAATGCCTGAAATGAAATGCTAAACAAAATTTGAGTGGTTCTAATCCCGGCGGCAGCGGAACTTTGTGTTTTTGCAAGACGCATTGTTTCGATTACCGGTCTTGGATGTTGTATTCTTATCTATATTAACACTTGGCACTTGCGACACAAGATTCTTTAATCTAACTGCAGGGCTGAGTCAATGTGTGCCTCGTGATGTGGTTATTATTATTATTATTAGTATAACATAAAAGAGTCAGCAAAAGGTGTGGTGCAACGTATCCATGACTCTTCTGGCGATACAAGCTCAGATACATAGAATTACCTTTAGTCACGAGAATCTCATGCTTGGTACAAGGCTCCACATTTATACTTAAATTAGGATATACTACGAGAGCGATTGATACCAACTCAAAATAACTTAAACATGATCAAAAGGGAATGAAAACATTAATTTCCCACCCGACCCCACAGATCCTAAACGAAATATCTCTTCGGCAAATAAATCAAAACAACAAAGGAGAACACACTTAATGACAGTTGAAACGTAAAGAAGAACTGGCTGATGAAAAACAAATTCAACATTTGACTGGATTCCGAATTCAAATAGATACCAATGAAAAGATGGCGCGTGGCGTTCTGAACTTAAACAAATTTATTTGCCGTGACGTCATTATAATTTAGACCTTACATCTATTGTTATAAAGTTCAAGAGTGATTCGATGTTGAATAAAATACCGCGAATTAGATAAATATGGCGGCCACGCGACTAGCCCTTCTGTATGTCTAATGCTTTTTGCAAATAATTACTTTATTTGATTTTAGATGGATAATGGTCGTTTAGCAAATACTTGATGTGCAATATGTTCGTGGGAGAGATTTATGCCATGCTCGGACGCTGTTGAGGGTTGCCATTGTAATTAAATAATTACAGTAAACAAATTAAGGGAGAATCTCTATGAAATAAAAACTTGTAAAAGCTTAATTTTTAGTTTGTCTTTTAAAAACAACTGTAAGTTTTTGAAAAAAGAACCTGGCCAGATCTTTCGTTGTAGACAAATATAAGTCTATAAAAATTAAGAACTTATTTTAAGACTGAATGAACAACAATTTGATTTTGTCGTTCATAAAATAAGATCGACACAGTACGAAAAAGATTCCATTCAAAAAAATCGGTTAGCCTACTCTTTTTTTAGCAGATTAAAAAGTTTTTATCGTAGAAAGTCTTTTAATATGGTTAAAATTGTAAAAAAAAATCTAGAATAGGAAAATTGCTTTACTTTTATTGTATAAACAATTGTTCTAGCTCTTTCTATATTCTCCGAGGCAGTGTTAAATGAATTATGACCCATAGTTGATAAGTTAGCCAACAGAGCAGTTCGTTAACTGACTTATGAACTTGGAACTTTTGTTTTACTTTTGTATTAATTTATATAATAATACTGATGGAACTTTGGGCTTTAAAAGACCGTTAAAAACATCCTTGGAAGATATTTTTTTTTTTGGGACGTTAAAGAAATTCGTCTTACCATTTTTAAGAATGGAGATTCTATGGAGATAGAAAAGTGTTTCATGTGTAGGAATGTGTCTGAAATGATTTAAGACAAAATGGTCCTTATAACGGTACTTCGGCTTTTCCTTTGTCTTGGGAAGCTAAAATGCTATTTAAATTAGTAAAGAAAAAATAGAATTTAGTATTATATTGTAGCTTTATAGAGCGGCATAGTCATATGGTGAATCAGCTCTTTGAATAAAGATAAGAAAAGTGTCGTATTCGCGAATTGCAAATCTTGATATTTGGACAGTTTGACGTAAGCAGATAATAATGAGATGCGGCAAAGAGCGGCCTTTTTAAACCTACCACTTTCTTCAACTGTGTTGGATTGTTTTGTTAGAACTGTGATTACTATTAGTAGGTATTGTGTGTGTGTTGGCTAGTTGGAGCTTACTCACTCAAAAGAGCTAATTCGAGTCATTTTAGGTTATAAATATTGATGATGTTCAGAATATTGTGATACTATTTCAGCATCACGAAACCAGCTCCCTTAGACTTATTCCATTTTACGCAATCGTAAACGCAAGCAGAAAACAAATGTGTATTGAAATGACATTTCTTCGCGCTCGAGCAACGTCATTGTAATGTCATTTCAATTTATTTTATTTTCTGTTTGCGTTAACGCGTGCGGAAAATGTTATTTTTTATACGAAATTATTCAGAGTGGAATAACCCCATTTAAAAAGGATATCTTACAATTTTCCTCTTTGGTTATATTAAAATAATCTACACTCTGATGTCAATTGGATTACTTGGCGGAAACGGGGAGTGTTGGTGAAATGTTCTTATTTAACAGTCTTTTCTTGTGTATCAGCAGAGATTAATGTGTAAAATGCAAATGTTTTAACCAGTGAACATATGTAGCGCTAAACAAGTGTGGAGAAAGTAAAATACGACGATTTAGCTGCTCTTTTCGTCATCTCCCAAGTAACTCAAAGAAAGAATATAGTAAAAAATATACTTTTATGGTTCTAAATAAATATTTAATTCAAAATAGTTCGATAACCAAATAAATTAAAAATAATTATAAAAACTATTTTGGTAGCTTAAAAAGAATTTTGACGATTTCAAGTATGTTCTTATTTTAAGTCCATTTGAATAAAGCATTATTTGATTTGATTCAAATTGGTATGCGTACTGACAAATATTTAATTAAGGGTTGCCAACAGTAAAAAATGTGCTCAAATTCCTGTCACCTACGCACCTACCAAAAGTTCCTTGTCAACGGGATAATTCCTGCAATAACTTCTGTCCCCTACGGTTGGTATGTCAATATGCTGTCACAGCAATCTAAATTCCTTAGCTCTGACATATAAAACAAGCAATAACAAGAGACGTCGCCCCAGCTATAACAATTATTGGTAGCCATGGATTCCTAGTTTTTGATGACCCTAGCCAATTTTGTTTATTATTTGTCATATTAAAATTTAAATAAATAGTTTTCAAAAATTCTTAATTGAATAATTTCGTGTTTCTATTTATTTTCAGTTAAAACTCATTTCAGATTAAAATTGTAATTTAGACTAAATTAATAATTATAACCTACTAAATGACAAGCCGTGAAATAACTTGTTTATAATATCATTGTGGGTTACGAAACTCGAATAGAAAACTAAATGTTTCAATAGACCCCTCACGGGGAGTCAAACTCGGGACATTTGATTGGGAAGCTCCTTTAGTGATCACTGTGCTCCCAATCTAAGTTTTAATATCAGATTTTGAAATTAATTGACTTTATTTTAGGTTCATGCAAACACAAAATGAGTTTATTTTTTGTTCGACTAATTAATTTTAAACTTAAATACTAAATAACTATTTTCTTTGCTGAAGTTTTATTTTAGCTAATGAAACTTTGTAATGTAATTAAAAAGAGATCTTACTTGGAAAAATAGTTTATTTACTCATCTATTTTCAGCGTCATTACAAAAATATCTGTTTGAGTCACTTAATTAGTAGGCTTTTCATAAATACTATTTACATTAATTAATAGATTCACTTTTTACTATTTTTAATAAAACCTTTCAAAAGCTTTTGACTAAACTTACAATTAATTACAGTCTTTTTCATCACTTTATAATTTTATTTACTTCAAGTAAATTGGAATGTTTGGCTTATCGGTAGTGTGGTACATGATGAGCAGCGAAACTAGAGTCATTGTCACTAACTACATCGATGTGCTCCTGGTCTTCACAACCTTCGGATTGGCCTTTGGAAGAACAGGATGCTTTGCTGCAGCAGCACTTCTTGGTCCTTCCGTCAGCGCTTGCGATAGGAGACTCTTCTTTCTTTAGCTTCACGCGGCGGTTCTGGAACCAGATCTTCACTTGCTTCTCCGATAATTTCAACCTTGAAGCTATCTCTATCCGCCTCAGCCTTGAAAGATACATGTTCATGGAGAACTCCCTCTCCAGTTCCAAGAGTTGAGTCCCGGTGAAAGCCGTTCGGATACGCTTGCTGGAGTCTTCTTTTAAAGGTAATCGTTTTAAGTCTTGTGAATATCCTGGTAGAAGCTCTTCAGGATGAGCTAGAGGTGGACTTGGCGTACCATTTCTACTCCCACTTGAAACTGACGGTGATCTCTGACCTTGGCTTTTAGACGGAGAAACCGCTGTAGACTTGTAAGGGTGGTGCAGGTATGGAGACACGGATTTCTTCCTTTTGCTCACAAAATTTATCGGCTCCTGTTCTTCAGTTTTCAAGTAGCCGTCAAAAGGTCTTGAATCACTTTGCACTGGTTCATATAATTCTGGCTGACGAGGGATTTGGTGAAGCAGGGGGTAGCGAAAGTTTAAGTGTTCTAGAAACGGCCGGAACAAATCTGGGGACCGCTGTTGATGCTGAAGGCCTTGGAACAACAAGTTGTTCAGATTCCCAGGGTACGGATATGGGAGGAACTTCGGCCTGACGTCCAAGTGCTGTTGGAGAATCGCTGTATAAGGGTTCATGGTATCACTTGACAAATCTTTCTTCTTGCAATCCTTCGTGTCACTGATCAGGGTATCAACTAGGAAAGACCGGGACATTTTGACCGTTCGCCTCGGCGTTTGGCTCGACACTGTTCACTAGATTTGAACCCTCTAGTAGTTACAATTACAAAAACTACCCCCACTTATGCACCCTATTGTAAACAAACACAATGGGCCTCACTCTCGGCAATTATAAGGCCCGTCCCACCCTTTTGTCGGCGAGCCGTCAGCCCCAGAGTTGCAGAAAAAATCCTTATGAATGAAGCATTTTAGTTGCAATGAATAATTTGTATGGCATCAGACCATCCCTTATATCACATTAAATCCAATTTGGTTTATATTTTACTAATCATAACCAGTTTATTACGGCTTTGTGAAACGGTTAATTGTATTACAAATGTAAGCTCTTTCATTTCGTTTGTTTAATTCAAAAGTTTTATGTTTGTGTCTCAGTAACATTCATTTTGTAGGTAAAATTTCTTGTTAAATTTTTATGTTTTCGCAAAATTATTGGAAGATTAAAAATCTACTGTCTAGTGTCTTAGCAATAAAATGAATTACTACCTTTACCTATTCCCAGTAACTTGAAAATTTCTAAGGAGCTCAATGAGAATGAAAGAGAAAAATTTAGAGGGTCTCACTCACTTGCAACACGACATAGTAATGTAAAAGAATGAACAGTAAACAGAAAATTCTAAAAAGCGCCTTTTATAAAATTAAAAAACTTAATTAAGCACTGGTACAAAACCATATTACAAAAATCAAAGCAGCTTAAACTTACAAAGTAGAGCTTTTAAAAGTATCAAAATAAGTTACACTGAATACAATGGCCGATATTAATTAAGTATGAATACCCTATAATATGTGCCGTATGCTATTCTAAAAGAAGCCCTTCCAAGGGAGGGGAAACTTTAGCCCCGCCCTTAAAAATCCCTATAATAAAACCAGTTTATCATTTATTAAAGGGTGCTATAGTAACGTTATATTTATTATAATAATTGTGAATCAATTTGGGTTATTATCATGTCAGATTCTGTTTTGCAGAGCTTTCTTGTTCGGTAAGTGGTTTACAATATTGTTATGGCGACCCTAATTTGTTGAATAAAGACGTAATAAAATGTCGTGTTGGATTTGAATTTTTGTGAGAACGAGGCTTTTAGACGTTTCAGTTTGTTCTTGATTATTGATCATTATGTTTAAAGCTTAATTTTTTCTACCAATTCATTTAAATAGATAGCCTACTTGCGAGTAACTCCGCCAATTTTTTTCGTATCGTCATTCGATTTATTAGTCATTAATAAATAATAAAAAATATGCCATATTTGTTACTTCTAATAGTAGCTAACTATATAGTTTGTAGTACTCACGCCGGAATCAAACCCTCGAGAGGGGTAGGGATAGGTTAGTACTTATAGATTGAAATTAGTTTATTTGCTAAACTAAACATGGTCTACTGTCCTTGACTAGGTGGAAGCGTGTCCAGTGCCGCAAAATAGAACTTTTCATGTCTAACCTAGCCAGGACAGTCCGCAGGAGGCTGCCCCGGAGGATTTATAACAAATATACGGAGAAAACTTTTCAAGTTGACAAGGTTACACGACCAGCATTTTTGTACAAATAAATGTGTGAAATAAATACTTTGTGTACAATCCAAAGACATTTATCTTCCTACAAAACCCATATAGTCGACAATCTTACGTCGAGACGTAAACGTTATTAAACAATAATTCCGTTCACAATAACAACACACATTGATTCAGCCCTGCAGTAAGATTGAATAATTTGGTGTTACGAGTGCTACACAACGGTATAAACTACATAGATAATCGGTATCTGGGCACACCCGCCACTCTGTCCCACCACTGCAACTCCTGTTTATCAGGATCAACAGTGGCGTCCCTTGATCGAATAATCAACGAATAATGCAACTGTGCAGTGATACACAGGCTGTGCCCGGACACCCTACCGGCTGTCTTGGGACCCACAACGAACTTAATCAGAAGAAATAGGAGGTAGTAAGAAAGCGGTTTCAGACTTCCCTCCCAGCAAAGCGGAGACAGCAATTGAAATGGCCCAGAGGCCCAAAAATCTAAAGGGGAGACAGTCAGGAGACGCCTGACCGTCTAAACACCACGGTATGCCACTAACTAACAGGGGATAAATTAGATACTAACCTAAATCTTACACCAGTAATAGATAATTAGATAATCGGTAAGAGAAACAATGCATCTTGCAAATTTTTGAAAAAAGCAACTACGGAGGTTTCTTGCCGAATCGTTCCCCGTAGATGGCATTCCGAACCGGTGGTAATAAAAAATATGACGATTTGAAAGCACTTAAGTTAAGTCTATTTAAATAAAAACATTTTGAATTTGAAATAAAAAAAATGTTCCGCCCCCGCCGATTCCGAAACTCGGAACCCCTAGAGCAGCAGTGTTGAAACCACTGCGGCACAGAAGCCGTCAAGCAATCAAGTTTATCAGTTTTTTTCTCCAGTAGTGAACAAACATTTCAAGCACAAAGAACGCCGCTGGCAGATCAAAATCCGCATCACCGGCTAACTTGCAAGATGTTCGAAAAGTCGCATATTACGAAGACAATCCTTTTTTCGCTCAAAGATACAAATCTGCCAAAACTACGGATGAGCACGGAATCACGACAAAGTTAACATAAGGAAAAACAAACAAAGCGTAAAAATAACAATGAGGCATCAAACATTATTGCGATGATTCTATCAGATCTTGAAAAAGTAAACAAATTCGAAATAAACAATAACTCAAACCTTAATCCCTCAAGTATTGGGCATAAAATTGAACGAATCCAAGAAAAAGAGAAACATTCAGATCAATTTTCGATAACGGTCGACGCTTGCCTGTGTTGATTCACGTAGCTACGCAAACTTTCGTAGTGTGAGTAATTTTTAAAAATAATTCAACCTCCACACGTAAAGAAAGTTCAATCCGAGGTTCGTAACAAGGCACCCACACAAACAGAACTGTACCGCCATCCCATACGGGTAGAGGTGAATAAAAATCCACCCTCGCAAATCAAAAGAATAGACAAAGGGTTAATAAAGGTCGCGTTAAGGGAAAATTGTTATTTGTTGCGAAGTCCCAGACCAGGTGGGTTGTTGAATTATTTCCCTTTTAATCATTTATTTACAGTATCAATGTCGAAATCTGTTAATATCATAACATTTATAAACGGCATCAGGCACAATAATTTGTTTTGATTTGGCTTCGCAGTGAGATAGCTTATCGGTTTACATGTATTCATTTAAAAACTGTAAAAAAATTAAGCCAAAGGGGTTTTTAATACAGCCAGGCTGTAGCCAGGTAAAGGCAGTAGATTCAGCAGGAAATAAAGCTTAAATACCGATTCAAATCAAGATCTGTGAATTGTCCAAAAACATCGATGAGTCCCATTCGTTCTATGGAACATGACGTAATAGAATTTGAGAAAATATTGTCACTATTTGTACTACAAACCTACATACTAGCTTTTGCTCCTGTTTTTATTGTCTGTGAATGCATAGAACTAAATGGGGATAGATTTTTCCCAAATATTTCCATGATGATTGATGAGAAAGACGTGAGTGACAATCTCTGACGTCAATACCAGGTACAGTTCACTGTCAAAAAAATTAAACTACTCGCCACATAATATATTTTTAAAAGTTTTCAACTTCTTGATGTTGATATATAATTTGTTCTATGGAACAATTTGAGACAAAAAAGTACAAACTGTGCTATAGTCCAAATAGGGACAATATTTTCTAAAATTGTTCTATTACGTCATTTTCCATAGAACAAATGGGAAACATAGAAAAATATTCATTATGACATTGGTAAATGGTTAAATTGGAAAACTATGTAAAATTTCGTGTGATAACCACAAAATATAATAAACAAAACTGCCAGTTTGTTGCTTAAAATTTCTGACCCTAACTTAAGAATGTCTAATTAAGAACAAACCTTCATCCCTGGTTATTTCAAAGCAAAAATTTAAAAAATGTGTACTCAAATAGACTCCACGTATCTAATCTCAGCCAAGCTTCTATGTACTAATAATTAAAAATAACAAAGGACAAACAAAATCGAAACGGAAATGAGTCCAGAAAAGTTATTTAATGACCACCTGTGCTTTGTCCGAAAGTCAAGTGTCCGAACAAAATGGCGGACAAAAGTTTCTTAGAATATTACTTTTAAATTATACAACAATGGAGACGCCAGCCTGTCTGAGGGAAGTCATCTCAGTTGGAAATTATCCTAAAAAAAACCACCACATGCGGTGAGAATTTGAACTTTTTGGAACCAATACATTTTTTTGAATTCTTAAAGAAACTAGCGACTTTGATGACTCTGAGATAAAATTGGTAACAGAACAAGAGTAAAGTGATACGGTCATTCATAACTACGCTCATTCATTTAGTCATGGTGAATGAATGAATCTGTGAATGAAGTATTGGAGGCATTGTTGCTGAAGTCATTGTAATGCAGGTTGATTGTAAGTTGTAGGATTTCTATGGAGGCATGATCTTGTAGCGTTTGAAATATCGCACATTGTTGGAGTGTGTATTGTGTTATACTAGACACAAGTGCGAATATTCGCCTATTTATCAAAAGTACAAAAAATAAGAAAAAGTGGATAGTAAATAAATAATAAACCACATCACGACACACACATTGACTCAGCCCTGCATTAAGTTTCGTAAGAACTTGTATCGCAGGTGCTAAGCAACGATATGGTATATATTAAATAAATAAGAATACAACATCCAAGACCGGTAAGCGAAACAATGCGTCTTGCAAATAACACAAAGTCCCGCCCCCGCCGGGATTCAAACCCGGAACCTCTAGCGTAGCAGTCGGCTGTTTAAACCACTGCGCCACCGAGGTCGTCAAAAATTTATCAATTATTTAAATTAATTCGAGTGTATAAATAAGTTATTAAGTAAATTCATTAACAACGTTTGATTTACCAGCGGATAATGAACGCCAGTCCAAATAACTGATCCATATTCGAATCATTCATTTATCGCCTTTAATTCATATATTATTTACTTTTCAACGTAAATGACACCTCCCCCAAACGGTCACCTAGCAACCGTGCCGGTCATCCCACCGTCATGTCAGCGGAAGTCACGATTTTTGCAAAAAGTAAATCCATTAAAGTTTACATATAATCATTTTAATACAATAATTGATTAACTAAGCCGATAATATTAATGAATCTGAATTATAATAAATGCGATAAGTACATTTAAAAAAATTATGTAACTTAAAGTTCTAGAAAAATTTGGTTTACAATTAGAGAACTGTATTTTATTAACAAATTGTTGTAATTATTTTGAAAAAAGCAACTACGGAGGTTTCTTGCCGGATTCTTACCCGTAGATATAGCGTTTCGAACCGGTGGTAGTATAAAAAGATGACGATTTAAAAGTACTTATTTTAAGTCTATTTGAATAAAAAATATTTTGACTGACTTTGGATTCCCAGCACATCTTTATCTTACATTGCAAAATGCTATGGTGGTGCTCTCAGCGGCAGACATCGTGTCAATAGGCGGTATCAGTCTCCAGTCAGGTGAACCATTTGCTACGTGACGTTGCATAAAAATACCAAAACATTTCTTGTTAAATCTTTTAAATTTACATTCCAAATTTGACCAATACAGTTTACTGTGCCATATCAACAGGTCTTCATAAAAAATTTGTTTCAAAACAAGACTTCCAACGTACACGAGGCTTTTGTAATCGTATTTTTAGAGTCCACCGGCACTCTCCGTAGCGGGATTGGGGTGGACTAGCTTAAAAATTGAAAGTCACTAATGGAGAGAAGTTTAATGGAGTTACAACGTAGGGGATGATACGGTGGTATCCTCTCAGTATAATGTTGCAAGTCGACATTTTTTTTTGTTGTTCTTCTTTAGCCATTTTATTTGACTGAATATAGAGTTTAAGACTTTACTAAGCAATGAACGGAAACAATCGTAAAATTATACGATTAAAAGACATTTATTAAAAGAATTGGGTTTACGAAATCAGCTTATTCTAAGTTTTTAATTTTTATTCATTTTCATAAAAATCAAAACTTGATTTTGGCAACAAAAGCTTACTTCAAATATAATTTTCTGATGAATTAATCTTTAGATTTTTCGTTAATTAGGTATTACGGTAGACAGAAGTTAGTATCCTAAAATACCTACTTAAAGTAGTTACAGTATCAACACACACACACACAGACATACGCACACGCGTAAACACACACGCACGCACACTTAATAAACATGAATGGCGTAAAACCGTCAAACTAAAACTTAAAAATACCACTCGTACGTAATTTAATATTGGTTTAGTAAACGAATTATTTAATAGATCATTTTTTTATTTTCATGCTTTTTAATTTAAATCTTCAATGATCTGTTGTATATTATCTGGCACTACATTACCTGGCTTCCACGAGACAGGCTCGTCCTAGTGTGGAAGCTGCTGGTGAATGCATATTGAGTTTCTTGTAACCATTCCACTTCTTGTTTAGCTATTAAGAAACATATAAATTAATTTTCCTATTAAAATTACTGTTATCCATTTTACCAGAATTCATTTACGACTGCATACAAATTTGAAAACAAACGCTTTAAAAAATCTGTACAATTTTGTACTTACGTCATTTTAAACAGGGACCTCTGATTCAAGTTAATAAAGCATGGTACAGGCGCACAAAGAGTACCAAATTTAATACCCCAAGCTAGTTTATTTGAGCACACGTGCAAAATTAACTACTGTTGTACTTTCAGGGTTGGTAACTAGGTTTTAACCCTCTGTTTTGTATCAAGTTATGAAGGCAGATGAAGCTATTAAGTGTCGATGGATAAAATGTCAGATCCACAACTTTTTATTTCAAGCGGAAGTTAACTTATAAAATTAACTTAATTAATTAATTAGGCATGCTTTTTATTTTAATAGTATGTAATTTGACCGTTAGTAGTGGTAAAAAAACTTACCAAAAACCAAATCAAAGATTAATTATTTGTTTGTACGACTGGTTTATGATCGTGACTTGGCCTGCTCGTGCTCTGCAACCAGGCGAAAAGAGTTGATAGAAACCTTTAAGCATATGTTATAGCATTCAGCTGACAAGCTGTCATAAGACTTATATACAAGTGAGAACCATTGAGTAAGATTGTTCTCTGCTGATAGGAGCTCTAATGATTGATAATAATCTATGGCCAGAACTTATAAGTCGAGGACTATTTTGAATTTAGAATTCAATGCCAGTAGAAAAATGCATACTTTTTGGTGGGAAACTTTTTTTTTTCTTCTTTCGGCAACAACTTTGTGTGTTTGCTAGTGTCAAGTGCAAAGAATATAAAATTTTAATTAAGAACGCTTAGTATAAAATTCAAAATTATGTAGAGGATAAAGATATATGGAAGTAATTGAATTAGCTGCACAGGTTTATCTTTTTGACAGTTGGAGTATAGCTAGAATTATTATGTTGAATTTTTTTAATTTGTAGTATAAAATATTGTATTTGTATATTGAAAAAAGCAACTACGGTGGTTTCTTGCTGGATTCTTCCCTGTAGAAAAAGCATTCCGAACCGGTGGTTGTAAAAAAAATACAATTTGAAAGTGCTTATTTTAAGCCTATTCGAATAAAAAACATTTTGACTTTGACTTTGAAACGGGGAAACTCATTTCAAGAAACTGCCTATTGTAATGGTTTGACATTCGAGCATAGTTTAAAGGTTTTTTTTAATTCCCGTCTTAAAAGACAGTAGATCAACACACAACACTGGACAACACAGAACGGTCGCCATGATAAAATGACGAAGATCCTGTTCGACGCTCTGTTATGGAGTTAGGGAGTTGCTGGATTCCCTTCGTATACGGCTTCTATTTGATTTCGTGCAGTCACCGGTGTAATGTTGATATTATTACGTTTGACGGGAAATCAACAAATTATTTAGGGCTTCTTTTATAATTGAGTTTTATACCTGAATTACGGTTAAATTACCGGTACGGTTAATTATATTAGTTACGGTAATTATGGTAGATCGTGTTTTTGGGTTGTTTTTTCCTTAATTAATTCCAATTTAAATTTTTTTTATGCATGTTAGTTTTTAAAGAAATCCTGAAAGAACAAAACGTAAATCTTTAAATAGAAAAGTTCAATTACAACCAAGATCAGCTAATAGTGAGTGGTGTAAAATTCTCATGTCACTTGTACATTTCATACAAGAAGTCCTTTATTAAACGTGAGTACAAATAGCCGGAAATAATTTAAACAATTTGGACTCTAAATCTAATAGGATAGGAATCAATCGTATTTGTTGACTGACTGTACAATTGAACATACGTCGCCGAGAGTGCCTCTCTACAAATTGTCAAATTATCAATGACTTGCTGTAGTACAAGTTATAAGTGCTAGCCATTTCAACCTAGGTGGCGCAGTGGTATAAACAGCCGACTGCTACACTAGAGGTTCCGGGTTAGAATCCTGGTGGGGGCGGGACTTTGTGTTATTTGCAAGACGCATTGTTCCGCTTACCGGTCTTGGATGTTGTATTCTTATCTATAGTTTATACCATATCGTTGCTTAGTTCCTGTGCCACAAGTTCTTACGATACTTACTGCAGGGCTGAGTCAATGTGTGTGTCGTGATGTGGTTATTATTATTTTTAAAAATATAAAACTTACGTTAGGTACATTTCAGTAGACTACTATTATTGATGTCTACTGTAGTCTTCGTAATAGAAATATCTACAGCAGCAACTTAATTTTATTAGTTTAATTAAATATTGTGATTTTTTGATGTGCTTACTTGTTAGTTTAAGTCATTTTATTTCTGATTATTAAAAATTATGTAATTTAACATACAAATTCAAATAATAAGCGAGATAATGTATGGTTAGGGAAGATTGCAACACTTAAAAACCAAACGTGATTTTAACTTAATGCAGATCTGGCAACATTTCTTACAATTTTGATTTGACTACATTATAAGACTACAAGTAACTCGTAGGTCCGAATTGGCGGGTTTATTTTTAGTATACAAGATACTTTTATATTTAGTCTTTTTTCGCAAAAAGTTATTTTATTTTATTCAAAATCATGGGCAAACAAGCAGACCTTTATGAAAGAGATATTGTTCAATGTGTGTGTCGTGATATGATTATTATTATATCTGGAACGCCAAGGATACCGCCAATACGCTGCCCATGTAGAGGCAAAGGTGTTATACGTCTCGTGTCGTGACAAAGGCTCTTCAATCCTTCGAACCGATACAGCGAACTGCTTAACGGCAGAAATAGAACAGCGGCACCGACCCAGACGATCTCACGTACATCTACCTGTAAAACTCGCTGTCTTCGACATTGTATTCTCTTATCACTTGCACCAAGGCAAGTTTTGCACAAATGTCACCCTTGCCACAATCACAATGCTCTCCCTATAATAAAAATACACTTTTTACCAAAAGCTTTAAAGCGCTCACCGCTTTATAAGTTTCACAACAAAGCTTCGACTCGTTTGTACCCGAATGGTATTGTTTTTTTTTTTACCTTTCTTTGATTGAGTGTACTTGGGGTTTTTGTGTCATTGTTGCAATTGTACCTTTTGTTTAATACGTAATTTATACGACTCGATTCTGGTTTCGTGAAAGGGTTTTAATTTAGTTTGTCAGGTAATTAAATTAAAAAAAAATTGCTCTGTTTATATAAAACAATATTGTTTATTAAGTTTATTATTGCTTAGAAATAATAATTGATATTATATTATTTACTGAATTTTTCATTCAATATATTAAATGTAGGTATTTATTATTTTAATAAATTCTATGTATTGGAATATGCGTATTCCATAAACATTTAAAAAGTCTATTTTCACTGTAAATATAGGTACTATTTCCACATAATTTATTATAAATTTATTGAATTATAAAATCCAATTTCATACATATTCCCTCTTTCAGGGTTACACACGCATATTTATTACGCACGTTTATTTGTAAACGCATACCGTATTATAGAAGTAATAAATAAATTTACATTATATTGTATAAGTATCTACAGTTAATTAATTTAATAATAATAATAATACTTTTTTATTTAAAATCCAAAAAATTAACAATAGTAATTATCGCAATGGCTGCAGTAGTTAAAACTGTATCGCAGCCATTCATTAAGGTAAAGTAATTTACACATTGTAACATTATTAAAAAAAAAATTGGTATTGTATAAATATTAATAAATAGGTTTTTTTTTTGTATTTATACATATAAATAAATTCACATAGATATTTATAGACTTTAATATATGCCAAGCATTTTCGCACAGCATCTGATTTTTCGGAACAAATATTGGGAAACCTGACCTTTAAACATTGCAGTCTATAGTCAGTTTTATATGCTACAAGTTGTATGGACTGTTACCATATTTCCACCTCATGAAGACTGTTTAGCTAGAGTTGTGAATTGACGTGTAAATGCACATTGCTGTAGTGTCCACTTTTTCATTATCATGTTAACTCACGCCGTAATCCCTCGAAGTGGTTGGCAGTGGTGTTTTTTTCGCATGTATATGTTGAGTCCCAGTTGCTAATTTGTCGCCACTATCATCCGGGCACAATTAGAAACTTGGCATCTACAACCTACGGCACCCGAGACTCGAACCCTCGACTTGTCGGGCCGGGTTGGTCGGTTAATAAAGGCACGTAACAAACTAAGCTACTGTCCTCCACTCCACTCCACCTACTCCACTTCCACTTTATTTTTATTTTCTTTATTTGCAACTACAACGAAACATTACAGCGTTTTAAATGTACAGCAATAAACGAAAAAGATTTAAATGTATCACCCACAATGTAGTTCACATATTGAAAAAAAAACTTATAATAAAAGACCTAGAGGTATTTTTCGGGGCACACCCGCCACTCTGTCCCACCACTGCAACTCCTGTTCGCCAGGATCAACAGTGGCGTCCTCTGATGGAATAATCTATATATAATGCAGCTGTGCAATGACGCAAAGGCTGTGCCCGGACACCCTACCGGCTGTCTTGGGACCCGCAACGAATTTAACCATAAGAAATAGGAGGTAGTAAAAACTTGTTTCAGACTTTCCTCTCAACAAAGCGGAGACAGCAATCGAAATGGCCCAGAGGCCAAAAACCTAAACGGGGGACAGTCAGGAGACACCTGATCGTCTAAACACCTCGGTATGCCACTAACTAACAGGGGATTAATTAGATACTAACCTAAATCTTACAGTAGTAATATTGGTGCCAAAACATTTTAAAGGCTAACATATTAAAGACCTAGATACATTAAATATACATCCAGTTGTAATAAGATCAAATACATAGCAAGATAAGTTACGAGTAAATAACATAACCAGAGTAAACGAAAATAGAATTAAGAAAAACCAAATGAATCTATTCAGTATTTAGTCAGAATTTTTCAGTATATTAGTAACTAACTATTGAAATTGGGATAAATTCGTTGTGAATATATCAATATCCACGAAATGATTGATACTTTACTAAGCGAATAGGGATTATGCATGAGTTTTTTTATTATTTATTGTAATTCGATATCACATATTTACACAAGCTTCAAGACGTTGGTTAGACAGAGAGATCCCCTATGTACAATGACGTCAATGTACACGGACGCCATACAGAATCCATAGAAAAGGTTGTTCTGATGAGCGAGATGGATATTTTAATAGTTACATCTCTTCGGTTTATGGTTCAATTTTGTTTCTATTTTTTTTGTTAATATACTGTTTCCATATATATTACGATCAATTGATTGGATAGTTAAATTACATTTCATGTGTGATCCCATTCTAGTTTACGGAAACTAAAATAATGTATTTAATTTGTTAAACTTGTACAATATATTAAAAATTCATTTCCGTCCCGCGGCCTTACAAAGCAAGATTAACTAATATTACATTTCAATTGTACAAGTCAAACAAACTCTGAATATTACTATTTAGTTGTATTATTTATAACAATTAACGCGCGTATTATTAACAATGCACGTAAACAGCTGACCAAAACTAACAACCTTATTCATGACAGTCAGAATGACAATTTTGTCAGTTGTTTTAAAACTACTTCATCCTCGACTAAGCCAGCAGTTGGCGAAAAAGTTTCCAATGTCAAATTGGTCACATGTTGACAGCTAAGTTTTACACGTGTTAAAACAAACAGTAAAGGGTAAATGTTGCCCTTTGAAAGGGTAATTCGGTACGCTAGTACGTTTTTGATATTGTGTTACTAGCTTAGGGAACTTTGAAGAGAGAGTAAAATTTAATTGGAGTGTCACACTATCAATACCGAGTATCGTGATATTATTCTTTTAAATACTATAGCGACTCCGTCAATACTATTAATATTTATAATCCCCGCAAATTGGTAAAGCAGGTGCTTTACCAAAGCCAACATGCAGATACAAGCTGTAACCTGACAGCATGGCGTCAAAATTGAGTTTTTTCCCACCATTGAACTTGTAATACCGCTGGCAATACTTGTCAGCGCGTTAAATAAGATTATAGTGACTTTTTGCATTGAAAATAGTTCTAATTATCTCTTGTTTATTGCTGTTTTTGTGAAAGTAGAAAATGAAAAACAGCAAAATTTGACGTCAACAAAACTATCAGGTTCATTTTGCCTGGGTTATTTTTTCGGGGCACACCCGCCACTCTGTTCCACAACTGCAACTACTGTTCACCAGGATCAACAGTGGCGTCCTTTGATCGAATAATCAAGTAATAATGTAGCTGTGCAATGACGCACAGGCTGTGCCCGGACACCCTACCGGCTGTCTTGGGACCCGCAACGAACTTAATCTGAAGAAATAGGAGGTAGTAAGAGACCGATTTCAGATTTACCTTTGTTATACGTGATACTGGATCGTGATAATTCGTATTGCGTGACAGTTTAGGATCTTCCATTCTCACATTCGGGGAAGACGAAACTGAAAAAACGAATTCTGTAATTTAGTTTTGGTCATGTAAACATACCTTTGCGTTTGAATATCGGTTTCATAAATTTTAACTTACAGTAGCTATATTCATATTATCTTAGTTAAATGCATCTTCCTACATTTAATCATTTCTCTGTTAGAGTCACTACCTTGCAGACCTCGATGGACACATGACTAATAAAAACAATTAATTATTTCATTAGTCTCCAAACTCTTCTAATAATTTAATAACAAAAAAATATAACATTTCATTCATACATTTAAAAAATCTCATAAAATCATGTCTACAATGGAGTGTGCCCATGGCACTGGCTGCATTTCCACGCTTTATAGTGATGCTCTACTTCTGAGCGAAATGCAGACCAGCGTTACGGTCACGACTCTCTTTTTTTAATTTAACGTTTAAAATTTGGAATAATCCTTTGAAATTCGCACCCCAAGAACCCATAGTCTCGAAACCAAAAGGCTCAAATATGTAATTGTTACCCAAAGATACATATTTGCGCCTTTTGGCTTCTTCGGCAAAGGAAGTGGCTGAACCTGCTTGAAGACATGTTCTAGGGAGATGGGAATGAGCTAAGGTATCGACACAAGTGACGTCCCAAACTAAGGGACAATCCATTGACCAAGGAATAATTAACGTTGAACCTAATTTATTTAAATAATACTCAAAATCAAATACTCAACGACCTAAAAGACGATATTGCTATTGGAGGACCAATTGAAAATAATGACAATTTATATCAGCTTCGTCCCCTATCGCGACAACTGCGAGCAACGAGTGTGCGTCACTAATTGTGTTTTGCGTAACATATCAAGAATTTAATTTGCTATACAAAACACTGACAAACATCCAGACAAGCTGTCGATTCGTCACGAGTACCATTAATGTTGCTTTTATTCGCTCGGGAGTTGATTGTAATAACGGTCTGGTATCAAATGTTCGGTCGCGTAATTGTGTTTTTAATTTGATATTTATGCTTACAAAGTGTAAAGGTACGACAACCTCGGTGGCGCAGTGGTGTAAACAGCCGACTGCTACGTTAGAGGTTCCGTGTTCAAATACCGGCACGGGCGAGACTTTGTGTTTGCAAGACGCATTGTTTCGCTTACCGGTCTTGGATGTTGTATTCTTATTTATTTAGTTTATACCATATCGTTGCTAAGTACCTGCGATACAAATTCTTACGATACTTAGTGCAGGGCTGAGTCAATGTGTGTGTCGTGATGTGGTTATTATTATTATTAAAGGTTGTGAAAATTAACCCAATGACTTGACCTTTGATTTGAGAATCAAATGAAAAATCTAGAAGGTTCTAATTTTGACTTAAATTGAAAACGAAAGGATAGCGAGATTTAATACATAACTATGCCAAGAAGGAAACATCCTTGAACAAGATTGAGCGTCATGAAGTTTCTATTTTATACAGAAATTACTAAAAGAAAGAGGAAGGAAGGAAAGAGAAAGAAGGATTACAATGAATAATTTTCAAAAACGGCGGGATTTAGAATCAAATCATAGACTGATCAATTCTAACCTCAAAATTACTGAAAAAGAAGCTTTACTACTTTGTAAATGGTCGGCAACGCATCTACTGACATCTTTTGCCTGTAGGTGTCCATGGCGTCGGTATCACTTACCATGAGATGAGCCGATTCCCCTCTTTTGAAATAAAAAATAATACAGACAAATACCCCGAAAAAGTAAAAAAAAAAAACACATTTCACTCTGTATAGTCTTCAAGCACTTGAGTCCGTAAGCAGGCCAGGGACGTTGTAAAACAAAGGAAGATTAGAATATTAGAAAAAAAAAACGCTGAATCAGACAAAGCTTTCTGCTGAAGTAAAATTTAATTCAATGAGCAATTTGTGTTCAGCGTCTACAGTAGATAATGAAAATTATTTTTATTCTTTGCCGCTGTGAAGTAAATAATAAAAACGTCAACTCTAGAATTACTTCAGTAAAACTAAAAAATATTTCTGCAATTCCAGAAAATTTTAAACTAAATTAAAGTTTTTTGGGATTACTAAAATTATTTATTTAATGGATGAATCTATTTTGTACATGATTATTACTAATAACCTTTTTTTTTGTTAATGTTTTCACGGCTCTGGATACGAGTTAAGATTTCTGACATCGGACAAAAAAAAAATACGGCTCTGGGCATTAAACTTTTGAGCAACTGTTTTTGATAATTTTAAAATTTTATGTGACATTTCAAATACGATAAATTACGTACTATACGTAAAATTGTTATTGAATAAATAAATATTAATGGAAATAGAAATTCTGTGCATCTTTAATTGAAAAAAAAAAATTGTATCTACCTTATAATAATATTTCGATTGTAAGTATAAACAATACACATTGTTGATTATTTTCAAATAAAAATGAAATAAAGGTTAATTTTAGGTAAAAACGGCAATTTTCCTTTGACTATAAAATTTATGCCTGAAAATACCTTATGCAACATACATTGGTCGAAATTAGTTGGTCTTGAAATTTTTTACTTTTACGAGAATTCTCATTAAATTTCATCGCAAAAAATGACAATTCGCAAATTCAATGGGATGTAGTATGTTCGTAGCTAATATATTTTTTTTTAAACGAATCTTTTTTTGCCAAATAAATATGAAAGGCAAAAGATATTTAATCCATTTGTTAAGCTTTAAGCTTATGTTTGCGATCTTGTATGAACAAGGAAACCATCGCAAAGGGTTGCAATTTTTTCTCCATCAGTTGGTCTCAGGGCTGAGACACAATCCTTTCCGGTTTGTCACTTATTATTCAATTGTTCACTGAATTGGATTACGAATTGTCGGAGTCATTCTTAGATTGTATGAAAAGGCGAATTTATTTCATGCCTCGGGGGTGTCGCGAAAAATATTGTGTAAGTTTTGATGGTTTTACAACAATCATTTTTGTGCTACAACAAGTAGACGGTTCACCTAATGGAAAGTGAAACCGTCGCCTATTGACACGAAAATGCCCTTGATGTCTGGAACGCCAAGACCACATTTCATAATCAAAATCAAAATAACTCAATTCCATAAACTCAAAAGAAAGTACTTGGAATCGTCAAATGAATTTAATTTTTCTTAAAAATGACTCGACCACCCAATAATTTGTTATATGAACATGTTTTTATCCTATACTTACAGCCACTACATCTTACAGTCTAGGGTGAGAGACTGCGATAAAGCTCATGTCACAATATATAAAATTAAAATGAAATTATTTAAAAATTACGTCTTGTGGTAATAACAAGTACGTACCACACTAGCCCGTAACATACATGCCTTTGCCCATGTAGAGGTAAAGAAGTTATCTTGGCGGTAATTACACTGGCTCTCCAATTCTTCGAACCGAAACACAGCGAACGGCTTCACGGCAAAAAAGAAAGGAGGGTGGTACCAACCCAGACGATCTCGCACGTAGATCTACCCGTGTAAACTATTTGATTTCTTAGCTTTTGCTGTTTTATAAATAAACATAACATCTTTATAATGTTATTTAAGAGCCACTAACCACCATATTGTAACAGAGTAGTGAGCTAAGTTTTCGTTTTGATTTTCGGTTTGTAATCGTTTAAAATAAAATCAACTTTTAGAATAAGAAAAATGAAGAGAATTTAAAGAAAGATAACTGGACTTTAGTAGAATCAAATCATAAGCAAACCTCACAAACACAGCAGTTTTTTTGTCATCATCAAGCAAGCTATTTTGTGTTTCAACAAATCTGATCTTCGGGTTTGATTTTTTAATGCCAGACAGGCTGTCCGTCCACAACACTAACATATTAGATATCTCAAAAAAATCTCGTCCCTACTGACTGAGCAAAAATTTTTGGATTTAATATTTTAAAATAATTTATAATAAATATTAAAATCATCCGCCATATTAAATCGCACACATTTCCGTCACGTGCCCGCCTCGTGACGTCACATCCGTTTGTTTTCACCGGATCCGGAAATTACGCCATCGCAGAAATTAAACGAACGAAATTAGTCAACAAATAAATTGAAACTCAAGTATAAGGGCTCAGACATACACCGATACTTTAAAGTTTGACTTTCGGCAACAATGTCAGTATTATCCAGTATCGCGTAAACATTTAATTTTATTTATTTATTGCACTCAAAATGCAAACATAAAATATATCTATTTCTAGTTATCATTACATCATTGAACTAGATTATATCTCTATATGTGAATACATCATTGAATTAAAAAAATAATAAATTAAAATATTGAAATATAAATAATTATTAACAAATTTGCAGTGAATACAATATAAACAGGATTCATTTAAATAACTTATTAATAAGTAATTGAATTAAGAACTTTGGCAATTTGGTAGCGTTAAGGATAGGAATATTGATCCAATACCACGTAAATATTGATGGTATGACGGTATTGACATGCTATTTGATCTCTAGTATCACGATACAAAGTTAACTAGTAGTAGTAGTTTACTATTCTCCAACTTGTATACCTTTGAAGCGATAGCCATTTTGAAGATCTGTCGCAGTAATTTTTTAATTAATTTCAGAAAAACATTATTTAAGAGGTGGTGCGACAAAAATTGACTCCTCCTTAGAAAGCCTCTGTAAATGTGAATAGAGAAATGAGGTTTCGTATCGATTGTCGTTTTAAAAATTACTATGCTCTTATGTATATCGGAATTTAATTCATCTATCGGAAATTATTGTGTCTGAAAGTGAGCCAAAAGTGTATTGTGTGTCTGGGCCCTTACGTAATAATTATTTCACTACAAAATAATTACTTAAACTGAGCTCAACTTGTGTTTACTACAGCCAGAAGGGTTCCTTAGAATTATGTTTTTCTACTTAAAAAACCATTTATTTTATTATTAAAATTTAAAGTAGGTATATATTGTCGAATAAAATATACCTACATATAAAAATAATTTAATTCCCAAAAATTATTACAAACATGAAACACAAAAGAAATTATTTCACAAAACCATCAAAGCATGAGAATCTTACAAGATCCATAACAAAAACCAAAATACAAGTCGATGACCATTATTGTCAACTAAAAATTCATTCATGAAATCGTTCAGAGATTTAGTTTCGGTACTAGACAATTTCATTCAATAGTAAAAGTTCTTTTAAAATCCGAGTCACTTATTCCGACGTTACCGCGTCAATGGATATAGAAAAAAAGTCGTAAAATTAGCGACTTTAATGTCGTAAAATATGAGCGTGTTTAGGTAGCGGCTTCCTTTGGCATGCGATCATTGTGCTAATGTAACTTGTAACTTTGGTGACAAAATCGCTCACCTCATTTGAGTGGGGCTGCACAAAACGCGGTGTCATTCGCAGTTTCTTTCTAATCTAAGCCGCTACCAGTAAGTGATTATTTCTGTCTTAAACTGTGTGTGTGTGTGTTCTGTGTTGGTGTTGTAAGTGTGAGATCATCTGTGTTGGTACCACCCTCCTTTTATTTCTGCTATCTAATTATCGTGAAACCTTTTATCTTATTATGGCATTTTAGGCAATGCATTGGCGGTGCTTTTGGTGTTGTATAACGTCAAGGGTATAGTCGCATCAATAGGCGGCGGTGTCACTTTCCATGAGGTGTATTGCCTGCTTTTATAGGCAACGCATTGGTGGGGATTCTTTCTTTTGTAAGACTTCAAGGGCATGGTCGCGTCAATAGGCGGCGGTATCACTTTCCGTGAGGTGTATTGCCTACTTATATAAGCAACATATTGGCGGTGTTCTTGGTTTTGTAAAACAATGTAACACGTTTGATGTAAATAAATATTTTTCATTTCATTTTTTATTTCATCGTCGCGTCAATAGGCGGCGGTGTCACTTTCCATGAAGCTAACAGTCTGTTTTACAAAAATTAGATATCGCACTGACACTAACAACTTTTTCTCAAAATTTTACTAATCTACTTATTGTACTACTAATTTGTTCTCGCGGCCTCACTAACTTACAAGTTTTCTGAGACTAACTCCACAATGCAACCTTTCTAACGGCGCCGCCCCTTTTAATTGATTGCATAACTGCCGGCTTTTCATCCATCCTCGTTCTCCCATTCATTAACAAGAGTCATTTGACATGCGGCGACAAATCGGCTAGAACACCACTTTTGTTCAACTACAAAACTCAACTTGACCTTATGCCTCAGTAATAAAGCTTACAATTGCACTTAAAAATTGAAGTGGCATATGAAATGGCAGTTACAATAATTTTATAGTTTTAGGGTACCGTAAAGGGTAAAAACGGTCGATCGCTAAACCTTTGTATCTGTTTGGGGGCCAGCGGGTTGTATCTCGCTTGAAATGTTTTTTTCTGTTGCTGCTATAACAACAAATACAAAAAAAAAACATCATTAAAGGGGTTTCCCATATAAGAAACGTGATTATATATAAATTTTTTGCTTACTAAAAAGTTTATTTAATATTGTAAGATTGAACGGAACCCACCATGTGGGAGTCCGACTTACACTATTTTTTTGTACATTTTTTTTACGGGTGTATCTTGTAAGGATGGTTTATAATGCTAAGGAATTTCATGCATGCCTCCGATTTTTTTTTGTATTCAAAAGGCAATGTCAGACGTTTAGTCGCCTTTATGTCGTGAGTGCTACTTGAGCTTTGAATGAATGAATGAATGAAATTAACCACGGTGTATGGTTATGTATGTATGATCAATTTTAAGAGCGTTTAGCGAATTTCGTTTCATTTTTAAAAGTATTGTCGTGTTAGAAAAACATGATATTCGTCAGTTTTATGATTGGGTACTTTTCGTATTTTTTTTAAAGTCAATTTGTTACTAATTGTTAATTTAATTAATTTTCTTAAATTTTAAAAAACAGATTTGAAAACAAGTATGGAAATAATAATCTTAAATAGAATATCAAATTTAATCGAAGAAAAGTATTGCCATATTTTTTATAGAACTAATTTAAATAAAGCTTACTTAATAACTATCACAATATATGGCTCAAATAAGGTCGTTAAGCTAATTAACATTTATAACTACATATCAAGGTCATAAACAGCTTAAATTACATAACAATTGATACCTCTTCGTAACTCTTTTTTGCAAATTCTTAAAAACGAAACGAAAAACATTTTTTTATGTTTCCGTTTAAATAAAATTTTGATTCATCAATTGACCATTCATATTACAATTTTTTTTCATTTTCATATTTCATATTCAACCGAAACATCCCAAACGCCGAAGTCACGAGCACCACATCTGCCTTTTTTTCAACAAATCATTTGACGCGTCATTAAACGTCAGAAGATACGCTTTCCACTTATTATCCATTTTTATGTCATTCGTAAAATTAAATTTTATGCCAAATAAAATCCGGTGCCCCGCCCATATCCAATAAATAACCTAAAAAGACACTATAAGACCTTATAAAAGACCTCCTCCGCGTAAAATTGGTTTAAATGGGGACAACAAAAGACCTAGAAAAAAAGTAACGTTATTGGCGGGAACGCAGTGATAGACACTTATTGTATTTGTGGTGTGAGGGTCCGTTTTATGGGGTTTCTGACGATACTAATGCATTGATGGGACTCCTGATGGCCTTGCGGTAATATGGTGTGAATTTGATGGGCACTCAGATTAATTTGATAGTTTAGTTGAGTGGCTAGATTTGGTATTACAATTTTCTAAATGTCACTGGCGAATGTTTTAATAAGTTTTTTTTTTTCTTATGGCAACTTTAAGTATTTGGATAGTGTCAGAGAGTGAAAATTATTTAAACCACATCACGACACACACATTGACTCAGCCCTTAGTAAATATCGTAATAACTTGTATTGCAGGTGCTAAGCGACGATATGGTATATACTAAATAAATAAGAATACAACATCCAAAACCGGTAGGCGAAACAATGCGTCTTGCAAGTAACTCAAAGTCCCGCCCCCGCCGGGATTCGAACCCGGAACCTCTAGCGTAGCAGTCGGCTGTTTACACTACTACGCCACCGGGGTTGTCATAAGTTTCCAAGAGTATTGAAATGAGAGATAAAATAATGATGAGGTGAATAATGAATCGATTAAAATGACAGGTGTATTGATGAATCTGCCAACAGTTACATGTTACTGTAGGCTCTAATGGGTTACTTAGGAAATTACGATAACAGCATTAACTGTTTAACCGCCAAGGTCGGATATTTACGACCAAATTCAACTACTCGGTTAATCTGCCTTTTTGTTCGAATATGCTGTACCTACTATTTTAAAATAATGATCATATTTGGTAAATAATTGGCGAAGTAATCATTTACTATTGATTACGCTTAAATTTTTAATACACTTAAAAATTAAGTGTACAGTTAGCTAAATTGTTGTAGGTATTTATTTTTCGCTTTACTGTGCTTTTTGTCGCTGAGGGAACAACAACTGATATTACGCCCGGCGGATAAACGATTATTATTAGTAATCTGATTTTTTACAAACAAAGAAAAATCCGTACTACATTGTAGTACACGGCTGCATTCATATCTCATATACATACTCAAGTTATTTCCATAAATTTTAGTTCATTAATATTATTTCGTATTTTCCGGACAACCACCCGAAGGTGTGTTTTGAACTAATAAGGCCTCGTGCGAGTCGCGTGCCTCAAAAAAAAAAACCAAATCATATTTGTTTATTTTTGTTTAATGGATTATCGTAAACAAGGGTTGAATTTAAAATAGAATTAACTTAAAGTTCGGAAATCGGAAAAAGAAACAAACCAAAAAAAAAAAAGATGTCAAATTTAAAAAACAAGTACCTAAATAAAACACATTATATTTAATTTGTATTGTTTATATCAATTTTATAAGTATCCTGTAAATTTGGGATTTAAATAATTGTTTTATTATTATTATTAATTAATGAGAATGATTGAGAAGAAAAAAAATATTGTCTGTGTATCTAATTGGCTTGTTCAATTTAATAATTATCTATAGGTCAGTGAAATAATTAAATCTTATTTTTCTTTTGCAAACAAAACACCTTTATACTTTGATGTGATTCGACATTTTGTGCTCTTTAAGGTTGTAAAATATTAAAATTTAATTTCTTTTTTTTAAATAAAATTTTGGCTTAGCTTGGTAAGTGTTGCAGTAATTTATTTTAATGAAGAATCATGTACTGTACTTAGTCTAATTTTATGCAACGTTATTGGTCTCTTATGAATGAATACATTTAAAGATATAGGGAAATAGAGAGAAAACTCGCTTTTCCTATTTTTTTTACCCCCGACGCAGAAAGAGGGGTGGTATAAGTTTCATGTGTCTGTCTGTACATATGTCTGTGGCATCATAACTCTCGGACGAATGAAGCGATTTTGATTAAGTTTAAAAGGTGACTTAATCGAGCGGGTTCTTTTTTTTTTTAATTCATGACCAGGCAGGCATTTGACCCCAAGCCCGCCTGATGTTAAGCGGCGATGAGGTCTAAGGTGGATCATGTCTGCCTAGGAGAAACCTATTCACTCTTGCCTTAAAGAGGCCCAAGTTATATTGTTCAGGGAACACATCGGCAGGCAAAGAATTCGGAAGGAATAGAAGGGTTCTTAGCTATGTTTGATCAAAAATTTATGATACGTCAAAGTGGGGATGAACAATTGAATGTATGAAATTTCGTCGAATCGATGGTTTTTAATTTTTTATTTCAGATAATATTCTATGAACATTAGAGACATAGGAGGTGGATCTTACCAATTCTTTATGTTCAAATTACCAAAACATAACATAAACATGTAAACTCACGCCGTAATATTGACGACCTCGGTGGCGCAGTGGTGTAAACAGCCGACTGCTACGCTACAGGTTCCGGGTTCGAATCCCGGCGGGGGCGGGACTTTGTGTTATTTGCAAGACGCATTGTTTCGCTTACCGGTCTTGGATGTTGTATTCTTATCTATGTAGTATATACCATATCGTTACTTATTTCCTGTGACACAAGATCTTACGATACTTACTGCAGGGCTGAGTCAATGTGTGTGTTGTGATGTGGTTATTATTATTATTATTAATCCGTCGAGTGGTTGGCAGAGATGTTGCACACCGCATTTCGCATGTTTACGTTGAGACCCTATCGCCACTATCCGGGTACAAGGAGAAAAATGGAAGCTATAACTTACGGCAACCCGAGACTCGAACCCTCGACCTGCCGGGTCGGTCGGTTAAACAAGGCATAACTACTAAAACAGAAGAGTCCTTAACCACAATAACAATGATTACGTCTTACACCCTTGTATCATTCACAAAGCATTTCCACTAAATAACTACCATATTGTGTTCCTATGATTTCCTTTTGCTGTTGCAATTTTATTCCCTTCAATCAAGATTTAACTTTAAATCCATTAGCACAAGGTGCAAATCAAAAAATAAAAATTCCTACCAGTTTCATCTTTTTGACGGATTTTGGGTGAACTTCGTATTATTTACCTTTTATATGAAATTGAACTTTAAAACTGTAACATAAAGTGCAAAATAGGATGCACGCTGCGAAAGTACTTGAATTTGTTTGCATAAAATTACCCCTTAAAAATGCAACGTAATAAGACAGATGCGGTTTCAACTGCATCTGACATAGAAAAATGAGCTATCGCTCTTTGAATATAAGGGCCACTTTAATATTGGATTAAGTTGGAAATAAATTTGTAAAATCTCACATAGAATTAGCGTGACGGGCGAAACATTTGGTATTTTTGAATTAAACATTTAATTTGTTTTCTTTATTCCACTAGGAATAAATTATAAACGGATCCTATAGGAAACTGAATGGTGACAAAAATTGCGATTTGATTCGCCGACGTCATTAATTTAACTATCCCGACAGACAGACGGATGTTCTGTCAAACAGTTTTTGTTATTTAATTTTGACATTTGATAATTAATAGCTAATTATGCCGTCTGGGTGGTGACTTTATGCTAACACTGTCATATTAAGTTCAAAAGAAACGTAATGCTACTTCAACATAACGAGATCAAAGAGTTCGAAAGTACGTGAAATATTTTGACTTTTAATTAAGGAAGTTACATTAATTCCGTCTCGCGAAAATCGTTTGAAAACAATAATAATATGCATTGTTATTATCCTCTCTCTGCAGCCCTAACTACCGGTAGCTTGAGCATTGCCCGCTGCTGGCAGCACTCTAGGTTAGGTTTTGTAGCGTTTGTATATTTTGTATCTATTTAATTTGACTTTTATATAAACATTGTAAAAACCCAGCTTAAGAAGGAGGAAAAAATAATTGAATAATAATAACAAAATAATTAAATTGATTTAGTACTATCGGCTCAGTTGTTTGTATTAAATTACAAAAAAAAAACTTATACACTATTTTAGTAAAAAAGTTTAATAATATTGAATATATATGTGATTTTTTATTTTTTATATATATAATTTAATTTATCATCGTGCTTGGAGATATGTATTTATTATTTCAGCCGTGTCTCGCTGTGTTTCGATTCGAAGGAACTAAGTCAGTGCAATTACCGGCACGAGAGGCATAACAACTTACCGCAACGTATAGGGGCGGTATCACTTTCCATTAGGTGAACCGTATGCTCGTTTGACTATGACGTTGTGTATAAAATAAAACATCACCAGGCAAATTATATAACTCATGTTACTCGTGATTTCAGTAAAATGTTAGATGATCATTATAATACCCTTTGTTCTTCGCAAAAAAGTTGTCTTACACATTTTATAATTTGTGTTAGAAATAAATCTAAAATTACAAAAGTAAAAGTTTTCTAAAATAAATAAGAAAATACAATTTCAATTCACTTACACAACTATTAAATTTTTCTTATTTGTCTATATCGTGTTCAAATGTTTAATAGAAAATATATGAAAGATCAGCAGCTGCCATGTTTAACCTCTCTCGACTGACTTTAAGTCGTCTTTAAAACGACAGCGTTTGAGAAATAAATGTTATAGCACATAAGAACAGTCGGTCTTTAACGACTTGCCATTTCTATTCTAAGTATTAGTACCGTAACTTATTTTTAGGGTTCCGTAGCAAAACGTGAAAAACCCATCAAATGATATTGGGACTATGAGATTTAACATTATGTGCATGTAATGTGTTAAACACACTTCTATTATTGTTTGTGAATTAACAACCAAAATTGAGTTTGCTCTGGAAAGAGTTTTATTATTAAACACAAAATACAATAAAACATGTTTAAACACATTGTTTTAAGGTTACAATAGCCAGCGGCGTGCCTAGAGTTTTAGCACAGGGCAAGCCGAGAGATATACTTCATACTTCCGTTGTGGACTTGCTAGCGTGGACGAGCCCAGCAAAACACTCAGAAGTTTGCGAACATGTCAGCAAAACCACAATTTCGGTGGCTTAAAAGAAGTCGTTTGATTTGTTAATGAATGAATGAGAGCGCGAACTTGTTTTAGTTTGATAGGGCAAGCCGGGCTTTTGGGCTTCTATGACAGTACCGCCACTGACAATAGCTAACCTGGAAAGAGAAAACATAATTCAAAGCAAGTACTTAACAATGAGTACTTTTAAATAATATTATTTAATAATCTACAAACATATCGATCGCGTAAACTGTCAATCAATTTATAGGTTATCTTCAATAGCCATGGATTCTAGGTTAACTGGCAGCCACGGATTCCCACTCCTGTCAGCTTGAGCTTCATTTACATACGTTTTAGATAATTCCGTAAAAGGAAAAATCACAAACAGAAAAGGTCGAAACACTCACGTTTCTTTCACTTGGGAGCCATCTTGAATTTTATACGTTTTCATAATTTTTTTTCTGTAGCGGCAACAGAAATAGATATTCTCTGAAAATTTCAAGAGTCTAGCTGTCATGGTTCATGAGATAAAGTTCGCTGATAGATGGACGGATAGACGAATACTCAAACGTCTGGGCAACAAATGTAAAGTAGATAAATAAAGGTAAAGTAGATAAAGCGAGAAGTGTTGTGACTTCGTTATTTTTCGCATTTCACGAAGAATCCCGAACGCTCATAACTGATGAATAAATAATGTATTTAATGACGTCATAATGATTAATTAATACAAACTAACATAAACAACAAAAGACAAAGACGCGATATTTCTTTTGATACCTCTAATCGTATCTTTTAAGAGGTTAATCCTTAATCGAGCCAAACTTGTTAATTTCCATATCAAGGCGTGGCCAGATGTTGCTATGGTAACCACGCCCCTTGCAGAGGGTATCAGCAGATGCGCATGAGTCTTTGAAACGCACCTTTCGAATGATCTGATAATGTATTTGTTTCTGTTTAAATGTCTCCTTTAATAGATTTAATCGTTAAAAGTTATCATTTACTCGATCTCATTAAGCTGAGTGAGTGAGTGAGTGGTTTGTATGACAGGAACCTGTAATATTTAAAGTTAAAAATGTTGCACAACAAATTAAGTATGAACGACTTTTATAAAATATGTGACATTTTGAATTCAAAATTTTTCAAAATTTGAGCCAAATTCAAAATTAAGAATGGGGTATCCAACTATTAAATAATTACGACTATACTAAAATTCACAACTTATTACAATTTACAATTAATTACAAGTTATTTCATATGACTTTTAGTTTTGTGTTACCTGTTATGGTAAATGCATCGGACATGTTAAATATTTGTAATTTTAAGTACGATTTTCGTAATGCATTTACTGCTGTTATACCTGTATAGCTGTAATAAATAAATTAATACTAATATTGACTAGAATATACGTGTTTAGAGATCGATTTGTTAAAGAAAAATAAACTCGGCCTAGAAATATTTTTAAAAATATTTCATTTTCTAAAATGCAAAGTCTATGATATTGCCTTCTCTGACTAACACTGGCAAACATTTAACGATCGTGTTGCCATAAAAAAATTGAATAGAACGATTTTAATTTTAATTTCACAGATCGATTTGTTAAAACGTATTTTTATACTTATCGTATTATTAATTTAAAAAAATTAAATCTAAATCGGACAATGTTCTTTACACTACATTCACACATATTAATTTAGTACGTTTAATATAGAAATTAATGTATTTATAAGAAAATATCACATCCAATTGAAGCACAAGACAGTTGACTAGTTTTCAGACATAATTAAATGAACGCCACGGTGGCTCAGTGGTGTACAGCTGAGCTACGCTACGCTAAAGGTTCCGGGTTCAACTCCTAGCAGCGACGGAACTGTGTTATTTGCAAGACGTATTGTTTCGCTTACCGGTCTTGGATGTAGCATTCTTATCTATGTAGTTTATACCATATCGTTGCTTAGCATCTGCGATACAAGATTCTTCAATCTTAGTGAAAGGCTGAGTCAATGTGTAGTGATGTTGTTTTTATTAATAAAAATATAATATTTAATTATCAACTTAATCCCAATAGAATAAATCTTATCGACCAATCATATTTATCAATTAACGTATAACAACCCTTAAACAATTTCAACATATTGAACTCTTCTAAATAATAAGAAATTGACTATTTAAGAGACAAATAAACAAGACAAAACATTTTAAAGGTCATATACCTATTCATTATATTATTTTTCATTTAAAACCACATTTATTTTACTTATAAAGTGACCTGATTCCCTTCCCTTTAGCATCAAATGCCAGATAACACAATCACTGTCCTGTATATGTATTAAAGCGCAGTCTTTCAGTCTCCAGGGAAGAAGAGCAGTCAAAGAATATTCAACGATAAGGTATTTTGCCTAAATAATAATAATAAAAACCACATCACGACACAAACATTGACCCAGCCTTGCACTAAGATAGAATCTTGTATCGCAGGTGCTAAGCAACGATATGGTATGAACTACATAAATAACAATACTACATCCAAGACCGGTAAGTGAAACAATGCGCCTTGCAATCAACACAAAGTTCCGCCCCCGCCGGGAATCTTATAGCAGTTGTACTATTGCGCCACCAAGAAAGACAATATTTATAAAAAAATATTATATTTTTAATACCCATCATACCGTAAAACCGTAATCTTTTCTTAAAATTATAAACAAAAGCTGAAGAAATAATAGGTGTTATTGATAAAAAAAACCCATAGACATAAGAGCTTTGAAAACATCACATTGCGGCTATGCTTAAACTGATAAAAATGGCCCAACATAAAGGCCATTAAATTATCAAAATACATATTTTATCCAAATTCATACCACAAAGACACATTAAATCGTTACCATTCCGTTCGGCTATGGGCTGGTCGATCTTTTTCGTTAAATCAAAATCAAAATCAAATAATTTTTCATTCAAATGTACTTAAAATGAGTATCTTAAAATCATCAAAATTCTTTTTAAACTACCACCGGTTCGGAATGCCTGTCAACGGGGAAGAATCCTCCGTAGTTGCTCTTTTCAATATCATAATAAAATCTTTCATTACAATCTTAGTTATAGTATAAAATGTTACAAAAAAAAATTTATATAATATTTATACACACGAAATACAACAATAAACAAGTACCTACTTAAGTAGTCCTATTGAATTAAAATATAGTAAAGTTACTACATGAACTACTGGAGTTGCAACAAACACCCAACTGATAAAAGCTAGCAGAAAATAGTTTATATTCAGAATCTCCATTTCATGGAGCATGATTGCAGCTCCTGCATTTCAACGGTCAATTGAGGTGCCTGCGAGGGTACGATAGATAAGCCTACTTCTTAAATAAATGTTAAATAGTAGAATCTGCTATTAGCTTAGTCTTTGCTGGACAGCCACGCCGCAATGTGGTCCAGTTACTTGTCCCCTGTGCTCTGTGTTATTTATCTTGTATAATTTATACTTTATATTTAATATCAGTATCGCTAACTAAGTGGAAATGAAGTCACATAGTTTTAAATTGGAAGTTGTAATAGAAAATTATTATGCAAGGTGTATCAAAAGAAAGTTTATGAATTAAAAAAAGTAAGCGGTGTAATGAAAAAATGTTTATTAATGATTGAAGTGCATAACATGGGAATTTATTTCTTATAAATAATATCGTCAAAATGCAGAATTGAAGAGTCAAGATGCCATGCATAGGCTTAACTTCGTAAATCAGGCAATTGAGCGCTTTTCAACGTTTACCAACATCTTGTTTTCTGATGAAGCTCATTTTCACCTTAATGGGAACGTCAATAAGCAGTATTGTCGCTACTGGAGTGCAACAAATCTAAAACGCAAGCATCAGAAACCCCTTCATTCGCCAAAAGTAACTGTACGGGCAGCGATGTCGGTGCGAAGAATTATTGGCCCTTACTTTTTTGAAGACGAAAGGGGGCGAGTAGTTCCAGTCAATTTAGAGCGCTATGTAAAGATGATAGACGAGTTTTTGGTGCCTGCACTGAAAACTTTCCTGGCTATAACCAGAAAACATGGTTCCAGCAAGACGGAGCTACATCACACACGTCCAATATGTCTTTACCTCGAATTCATGAAAATTTTTCGGGAAAATTGATCTCTAGGATAGGTGACATGAATTGGCCTCCACGCAGGCCTGATTAACCCCCATGGACTTTTTCTTGTGGGGGTATCTCAAATCTAAAGTGTATGCCAATAAACCAACTTCTCTAGTGCATTTAAAAGAAAATATCCGGCACGAAATGGCTACTAATGTGTCTACCTGCCGAGCTGTCATAAATAATTTTACTGCTGAAGGTTGTTAATTTTGTTGTTAAATTGTTATTGAATAAATTGAATAAAACAATTAAATATAATTACATTTATCATTAATATCCCATTGTACAATTCAAAATGTTAGCACTCTATATTTTATGAATACAAAAAGCGTTAAGGAATATGATCCGTTGACAATGGGTAAAGCTAAAACATTTTTGTATAACAGGGTATTGACTACTGATTGCAGTTCGTTGTAAAACGAACGAAAATACCTTTGATTTTTATTTTTTAGGGTCCCGTAGTCAAATTATGGTGACCGTTTTTTATTTATTTAAAATCAGGCAAGCATTTGAACCCAATCCAGTCTGATGCTAAGCGGCGATGGAGTTTTAAGTGAACATGCCTAACCGGGACCAGCCTCCCAACTATTAAAATTACTTGTTACGTTTTCAACCAAGTTGATCATATTTAAAAAACAGAAAACGTTGTTCTTGGTTTAACATTTTATAATACTTGGAATTAGTATTATGCTATGAAAACTCATTTAAAAAAATCGACTAAAGTATTTGAAAAAAAAACTTGAGTGGCGACCACGGGCTAGAAGGCGCGGTGGTTGACGGCCCCCAAGAGGTGGACGGACGGATTTTGTAAGGGTTGTAGGGTTCCACTGAATGCTAGCAACACAGAGTGGCTCCCTAAAATGTTTACTAGACCTATCCAGTTGACGTATTCAGGCGGGCGATGACGAAAAAGAAATAGGAAGAGAAAAAAACCAGTTAATTGTCTCACAGAGTCTGACTCACACGTTAAACCTTCCAAGATTAAAAAATATACACTTTTTAGATAATTTCGTAATAGAGAAAAGACACATAAACACACACACATAAACAACATAAACTCACGCCGTAATCCCTCGAGAGAGGTTGGCAGAGGTGTTAAACACCGCATTTCGCATGTTTATGTTGAGTCCCAGTGTGACAGGTTGCGAATCTGTCACCACTATCCAGGCACAATGAGGAACATGGCAGCTACATCTTACTAACAAAAACAAAGAGAAAATAACATGCAAAAAATAAAAAAAATAAACGCTTTTTTTGTTTTTGAGGCTTCTTTTATTTATAGTTTTAAAATATTTTAGTATTGGTTGCTATAGCGGCAACAGAAATAACATTATCTGAAAATTAAAAAAAAAAAAATGGTTCATGAGATATAGCCCGCTGACGGATGGACGGACAGTGGAGGCTTAGTAATAGGGTCCCTTTGGCTAAAAAACGTACTTTGGATATGGAACCCAACGTGCACGAATCCGTCTCGCTCTTACCATGTTTTTGGCATGAACCAATCACAATTAAACCGACACAAAATACCCCGCTACTTACAAAACCGTGCTAACCTATAATAAAACGATATAAATCTTTTCATATCTTTAATCGCTATAAAGTGACAATTACGACTAGCACAATGTGCTCGTACAATCAAATAAAGCCAGTAATACAACACTTAGGGTGGTAAATGTCGGCGCAATGTTTGTAATCCGAGAGGTGTTAAATGTTTATGAATAAAGAATTCGCTTGTCCCGTTCGATCGGTTAATCTCTTTTAAATTTGATACTTTCGCTTTTTACTATTTAATGAATAGAAAAAAAGGCTGTGAAAAAAGAATTGTTGAACGGCACCTCCTTTTTTAAACAATAAACCGGGCAAGTGCGAGTCGGTCTCAAAGAGAGTCCCTTGTAAACTTGTATCAACCTCATCATCAGACTACAGCTGGTCATTGTCCTCCCTAACATATCTCGAACCGAAAGGATCCTGAGCCGCTTGGTCACAGCGGTCCTTATAAGGTTCTTCCACCACCTCGTGGGTGGTCGTCAAGCACTCCAGAACCTTTTTTCCCCAACGGTCATCAGTTCTGCGAGCTATATGGCCTGCCCATTGCCAATTGATCTTATCCATGCGTAAATACTTAAAGGTAGGCATTTAAATTCCTCATAATAATTAACTGAACAAATAAAAACTAACCACTAGGCTTCGAGTCTCGGGTTGCCGTGCATTGTCATTTATTGGAAACTGTGTTCGTTTTTACAACAAAATACCAAAAAATGTAACTGAAATGTCAGACAAGAAATTTAAAAAACATGTGAAACATGTTTTAATTAAGAAGGCTTTCTATAAAATTCAAAATTATGTAGCGGATAAAGATATATGGAAGTAATTTTACTTACCTGCACAGGTTTATCTTATAGACAGTTGAAGTGCAAAGATTGCAATGAAGATCCGCGGTTAAAATGAACTTACTATTTACACAATTTTCATTATTAATAAATATTTTTCGATCGCATATTTCATAAGTAACATTCATTGCATCATTTGTAATTCATGGAATTTTGTATTTTTATTTTATAACATAGACTTGGTCATCGACTTAAATATTATATAAAGTTTGGTTTATATAACTTAGTTATAGAAAAATTTGGTTTACAATTAGAGAACTGTATTTTATTTACAAATTTTTGTAATTATTTTTAAAAAAGCAACTACGGAGGTTTCTTGCCGGATTCTTTCCCGTAGAAATAGCGTTTCGAACTGGTGGTAGTATAAAAGATGACGATTTAAAATTACAAATTTTAAGTCTATTTGAATAAAAAATATTTTGAATTTGACATTGTAGCTGCCATGTTCCTCACTGTGCCTGGATAGTGGCGACAGATTCGCAACCTGTCACACTGGGGCTCAACATTAACATGCAAAATGCGCTGTGCCTACCCCTCTCGAGGGATTAATTACGGCGTGAGTTTTTTAAATATGTAAAAACTAGCCAATGCTTTATAGAAAACTTTTTTTTTGTTTGCTCTCAAATGTCAAGCATCATTTCAATAATATATTTTCCATGTATGACTCTAATCATCGTCCATAATTATTAGTTTTCTTTTTTTAATAGGTCAAGGTTCTTGCAGGGTCGGCGACGCGTGCGTGACACTCCTGGTTTTGCTAACGTATATAGGTTAAGGTGACTGCTTACCATCAGGCAGGCATCTTTGTCACCTTAATGGCATAAAATTAAACATTTTGTTATTAAAAAGTAACTAGAAAAACATATATAATAAATAAACAAGAGGCTGATACTCATATTTACATATTTAGACTTCCTAGTTAGAGAATTCTTACTTCAGTTTGTTAACTTTTCAGTTGAAGTGAGAAACATCTTTTTTCTTTTTCTTTCTTTCATACGTTTTTGATAGCGGTATCCCTTTCATGTTACTTGACAGGTGTTAAAAATTTTAATTGTTTTTGGAACATTTTTTTCGATTGACCTGTAAGCGAATAACCCATCTATGTTTTCTAAACTACGCCTGTAAGTTGTACTAGGCAGAAATATCAAATGCGTTTCCGTTAAGCGCTGGCAATCTTACTCACTCAAGAATATAACGGAAAGCTGCTTCTGCTAGGTTTTGAAATTTGATCCCGATTTAGGATGTAAAGACTAAATTACTTTCCCTTAATTATGTAGGATCCAATTTAATTGTCTACCGGCTGTACCTCATTTGTTAGTTGATAAGGGTAGGCTGGTTATTTATTAATTTAATTAGAAGCAGTACAATACGCTCTGCCCTATACATATATGGGCCTATATACGAATATGTATATATCATCAATGAATACAAGTTTTATTTAATCATTAACTCAAACCTAAACGATGGAATCATAAACCTAATTTTATATGTCATGGGCAAACAAGCAGTAAAACCTGATGGAAAGTGAACCTAAACCAAGTGAACAAAGAATTTATAAAAAAAATAACCACATCACGACACACACATTGACTCAGCCCTGCACTAAGATATAATCTGATATCGCAAGTGCTAAGTAACGAACTACATAAATAAGAATACAACATCCAAGACCGATAAGCGAAACAATGCGTCTTGAAAATTACACTAAGCGGGGGGGGCTCCCCCCGTCTGGATTCAGACCCAAAACCTCTAGCGACGCAGTCGGCTGTTAATACACTGAGGTCGTCAAAATCTTAAAAAATATACATTCTCAGTAAGTAAAACTTGAAGAAGGAAATCAGGGAAAAATCTGTTCAAAGGTAACCCATTCCCGTAATTAGAACGTTTAAGAAGGAAGAAATTAGGGTAATTTGAATTCAGTGTGGCGAGTCACGCGGTAAGTTTGCAAATTTCCTATACATTAGTATGGATGAGACCAACCTACGAATAATCGGTGCGAAGGAGAAATTAGGGTCTGCAACGAATTTTCAGTTTTTTTTTTACTTTGAAATAATTTCGCAGTCATGAGAACCAATCAGCGAGGCTACAAAGGCCGCTTTGGCAATATTTTATTGGAATCTAAATATGATGGATACCGGTGACATTGCAATTCCGCGTATCTAGGAATAGACATATCGCGTAAATAAGCACACACACACACAGCTGACTGCGAGGTTAGAGGTTCCGGGTTCCGTTCTTGACCAATTGTTTTACTTGTATAATAAAATGTATTGTTAAATTTGTAGTCTATACCACATCGTTGCTTAGCGCCTGCGATACAAGATTATATTTTAGTGCAGGGCTGAGTCAATGTGTGTGTATTAATGTGGTTTTAATTATTATTCAATTTAAATTAAAAAAAAAATTCAGCAGCTACAAAACGAATTAAGTAACGATTCTTAACTTATCGATAGTGATTTCCCTGTTTTTTTTTTGTAGTTACGTGATATTTACCACTGTTAGTTACGTGGAAAGAAAGAAAATACTAAAAAAATACTAATAATTTCTGACTGTGTTCGCGAATTAAAAAATAAGATTTCAGAATTGCTATTGCGACCTTTTCAAGTTCGTGGGGTTACTCAGATTTAAAATAATTCAGGGGTTTATCCAGTATTGAACTTCTTACGGCTCATGACCATGAACAATTCTAGGTGTACATCATTATTCTGATGGACCTAATTAAAAAAAAAAAAAAACAAAAGTAGTTGATTATAATTTCGTTCTAAACTAACTGCTAAATCTTCACAAGCCATAAATAAGTTTTTGTACTGTGAAATCTATGTTATTATTATGTTGATTATTTTTTATGCTAACGCTACATTTGTAGTTATTTACTTGAGAATTTAGGTAAAGATGTCATTTGCAACCTGAAGTTGTTTAATTAAGTTAAAAGGAATATTGTCAAGTTAATTAAGTTTACTTCAATCTATCTTAAATTCCAGGTGCTCTGTCACAGAATGATTTGAGGATAATCTAGTTACTGTAGAAGATGAAGAAAAAAGAGGATCACGAAGGGCATGTTGAGATGGTTTGGGCTTGAAGAGAGGATGGATGAGTCAAGATGTAGGAAAGTTTTGTATTGTGATAATGTAGACTGGACCAAATAGGGGTAGACCTTTTTTTTACAAGAAGAAATCCATCATGGATAACTCATCACCCCAGGGAGAGTGATGAGATTATGCCGAGACTCCTACCGACTAAAACCTCTTCTTCTGTGTCTGCTTAACAGGAGGTTTGGGGTCTAAGGAACTCTAGAGACCCGTTGACATTGGAGATAGTCAGGTAGTTCTGGGCAGAATGCCTCACATCCCTTTTTTCGGTCCAACCAACTACAATGCAGAAAGCTGGGCCAAGTCTAACCCTCGAGTGGCCGGGTGCTAGATGGAAATACACACCATCACCTTCTACCCCTACCTAGGATATGTTGGGGTAGACCTAGGTGGACGTACCTTGACCAGATCGGTGTGACGTGCTGAGCAAAGGCCATGTCAGAAGTACCCGTTGCCATCCGGTATGTATGAAAAGATGTATGGATATGGAGGAAGTGAGAGACTGTAAGGATCGTTGCGTATGGCGAGCCATTACATCTGCCTACCCCTTTGGTTGGTGAGTGTGTGTGTGTATGAAGAAACTATAATTGAATTAAAAAAATCTGAAAATAAAACTATATTTTGATGAGTTCTGTATCATAACTCATCAAACTCTAAACCTCTGGTGAGACAGAGAGGACCTGGGTTCAAGATCCGGCTTGGGCAAGTATTTGAGGAATAAACGTTAGTTTTCTTATTGGCCTTGGCCTCTGTGGCGCCGTGGTTCAACAGCTGACTGCTAACCAAAGGTCCAGGATTCGAATTCCGGCGGGACGGAACTTTGCATGCATTGTTTCGCTTACCGATCTTTGATGTAGTATTCTTATCTATGTAGTTTATAATACCATATCGTTGCTTAGCACCTGCGACACAAGATTCTCTTATCTTATTGCAGGACTGAGTTTTAGTGTGTGTATGTTTTCTATGTATTTAAAATATATTTTTATTTATAATAAACATCTCTAAAGAATTTCGTTTTCCATCAACTAAATGCTTACAATATATGTTTTACAATAGAATCACAGTCCTATTCACTGCCAAATTCAATGGGATTCCATACAAATATACCAATATGTTATCTTTCGGCGACAAATTTCGATAATAGATATAAAAAACTAGGAACACGTGTTTACTGTCATTTGTAGATTTTTCGCTTATGGGCAGGGCAGTTTAAGGTTAATTTATTTTTCAAAATGGCCACCGACTTGTGACAGCTGCTTGAACTCAACACGAGTCAAGATAAAAAAACGATTTCACATTCAACGACTTGTGCAAAAAATCCTCACGTAACCAAAAAGTCACCTCAATTATTAGGTGCACGTTGCAAAAGTAGAAGTAAAAAGTGGTACCTCTCGTGCTGGTTATTACTCTGGCTTCCAACTAAACCACAACCAACTGCTTCACGGCAGAAATAGAAAGGAGGGTGGTTCCAAATTACTAACTCAGTGGATCTCGCACTTATCCATTGTATCTAATGACTTAAGTAAGTAATATTATTAATTTCCAAAAACTTTACAATAATTTTGGTATTGAAAATATGCTAAATATAATATGGTCGAGTAATTTTAAAGAAAAAAAATCAATTCATTTGACGATTCGAAGTACTTCTTTTAATTTAACGGAATAAAGTATTTTCAATCTGAAAAACTTTAAACAAATTTATCTTTAATTGGATGCTTA
Organism: Choreutis nemorana; assembly: GCA_949316135.1. Taxonomy (NCBI): domain Eukaryota; kingdom Metazoa; phylum Arthropoda; class Insecta; order Lepidoptera; family Choreutidae; genus Choreutis; species Choreutis nemorana. Next base: position 9,262,506 of record OX438609.1, read on the forward strand.
TCAACAATATTCCTTCATCCATAATAGATGATCAAAATAATTTTAATCGATTAAAAATTCAAAAATCTAATTAAAATATTTTTTAATCAAATGGACTTAAATAAGTAGATAAGTCAAAATTCTTTTTAAACTACCACCGGTTCGGAATGTCTGTCTGGGGGGAAGAATCCGGCAAGAAACCTCCGTAGTTGCTCTTTTCAATATCATTATCTTTATTTACAATCTTAGGTATACCATAAAATGTTGCAAAAAAAAATATTTATACAATATTCACAAGTGTCGCTTAAAATCTAATCATACAGTTTAGACAGACGAAGTATAACAATAAACAAGTACCAACTTAATTAGTTCTATTCAATTAAAATAAAGTAAAATTGTTACTATTTAAAGTAAAATTACTACATGAACTACTGGAGTTGTAACAAAGACCCAACTGATTGAGACAAACTCACGCCGTATTCTCTCGAGAGAGGTAGGCAGAGGTGTTATACACCGCATTTCGCATGTTTATGAATGGCATGTTTCGCATGGTTGTGAATCTGTCGCCACTATCCGGGCACAGTGAGAAACACGGCAGATATAATGTACGGCAACCCGAGACTCGATCCCTCGACCTATCGGGTCGGGTCAGTCGGTTAACCAGGGCACGTAACAAACTGAGCTACCACGTTCCCAACATTAAATTATTATTTTTAGTTTTATTATATTTACATTATTTTTATTTCATTGCGTAAGGTTTATACATTTTCACAATAATTTTATAAATCGTATCAGTAAACAGTAATTAGAATTTAAACACAGTACATCGATGAAATCATTATAATAGTTAAATAAATGGTTTTACATAGTGTAATGCTATGTTGTAAAAGGTTTAAAAAAAACTAACTACAGCGTTTCGCTTGTAACAAAACACTAAGCACAGTTTTATTTTTTTACTTCTCACGAAAGTATACATTACTATCAAACATAAAGAGGTATAATTAACTACTTTGTTATAACGCCTTCTTTGTTATTATTGTGGTTAAACATACAATAATAGTTAAAATAATAACCACATCACGACACACACATTGAATCAGCCCTACAGTAAGAATCGTAAGAACTTGTGTCACAAGAACTAAGCAACGATGTGGTATAAACTACATAGATAAGAATACAACATCCAATACCGGTAAGCGAAACAATGCGTCTTGCAAATAACACAAAGTCGCGCCCCCGCCGGGGTTCGAATCCGGAATCTGTAGCGTAGCAGTCGGCTGTTTACACCACTACGCCACCGGGGTCGTCAACAACAAATGAATGAAAGTTAAAAGAAAATGTATGTTAAGAGTTTTTAGTTTGTTACTGCAACGTAAATTATCAGAATCCTGGTCTTCGTATAGAGTTGGAACAGCTTCTGCGTGGAAACCCTAAAGTCCCCTAACAGTCCCGACGTCTGTTAAGGTCAAGCTCGATGGGGAGGCGGACAGGAATTGCAGTCGTACGGAGATAGGTAGGTACGTCTTGTTACTAAAGACGATGCAGCCTTATCGATAGTATCGGAAATCACATCTTTAAGTACAGCCACGGTAAAGTTGCTAAGGCCTTGCCGCAGCAATCGTTGCTTGGAAAAAAAGAAACGTCACTCGGGTTGACAAAGAAGCAAAAGGCAATAATAATAACCACACCAAGACACACACATTGACTCAGCCCTGCAGTAAGTAAGAACTTGTGTCACAGGAACTAAGCGACGATATGGTATATACTACATAGATAAAATACAACATCCAAGACCGGTGAGGGAAACAATGCTTCAAAAAAAAATGTAAAAAAAAGGCGAAAAGGTAAGTCATTGATGTTCCGTTTCCGAGTTGATATAGTGTGCTGCTGTCATTATTTCATTATTAAGTTTTATTTTCAATTGCCGCCTTAACTTAGCTTGAGATGCTACAAATCTTAAGGATTGCAGCCTTAGGGCGGATTTTTTCATCCTCAGATAAACAATAAAATAGTATTTATTCGAGGAGTAGACAGAGAATAATTGTTCAATCGTCGTAGTTCGATGAATAAGCCTGCCCAACGATTGGCCATTCTGAGGCGTAACTTTATTGGTCTCTTCGACCATCGAATAAGCCCTTATTTGGTCGAATACAGATGGTGTAAACTTGCAAGACAATACTTCTAGGTAGGAGTTTAGTTTCAGAAATATTTTATCGACGATTCATACTTTAGAAGTACTTTAACACTATGAATATAGTAAAAGATACAATTTTATGCAAAATCTAAAAGCGAATTAAAGCTTGTTAGTCCCTAGTAATTATTAAATATTTGTAAGTTTATCTCAAAGCTATTGAGTTTCAAATGACCTTAAAACTAATGATCTGACTTTAAACGAAGATGTCATTTTGCGTGTGTCATTTGGCGTATGTGTTATGATGCGTACTTCTTTAATTATGGTTTTTATCGAATCTGTTGTATCTGACATGTTTAAATAAATTTTGACGGTTCAAAGTAAATTTTCCTAAACGTATAATCAGATAAAGTTTTTTGGTTTTGCAAAAAGTTACCACAAAATCATAGCAGACACAGTTAAGAAATTTTAACTAGATTATTATGAACTTACTTTAAACTAAAAAAAAGGTACGAATCGACTTGAGAACTAATCCGTTTAGCATTTTTTTCTCGGTTAAAAATTGACAAAGTGTCAGCTATTTTTTTTTTTTGGATTTTATAACGTAGATCTGGAACCTCCAGAATCTTCTGTCATAAGATGAGCAGTTGTTTTTGAACATTTCAACCTGACATTGACTTTCTATTCGAAAAAACTTTTAACAAGGAAAACTGTACAGGAACAAAGTTTTATTTCGTGAAAGATAAATCTGGGTTACTCAGTTTCTTTAATTAATATTCTTATTTTAAACTTATTTCTTGGTTGCATGACAGTTAAACATTGAAAAGGCTATTGAAAACTAAAATACTGAATGATTCATAGTAATGATTATATTTCGATCAATTTTATTTTTTATTTGGTACACAAACGGAACACGAAACAGTTTTATCAATGAGGTTTCAATACAAATATTACTTATGGCTAAATTGTAGTCCGCTTAATTGTATACACTACATAATCTTTATTAATGACAAGTATGTTTCTTAATGTAGAAACACTATGAATATTAATTTTAAGCTATTAGGAATTTCGGACTTAAATTAGATTTCTTATAAAATATATCTCACTATTAGATTTTGAGAGGTCATTATTGGTATTTTGAGTACCTATACCCATACCTGTACCCATAATATTTTTAATAATAATAACCACATCACGAAACACACATTGACTCAGCCCTGCAGTAAGTATCGTAAGAACTTGTGGCACAGGAACTAAGCAACGATATGGTAAAAACTACATAGATAATAATACTACATCCAAGACCGGTAAGCGAAACAATGCATCTTGCAAATAACACAAAGTCCCGTTCCGCCGGTATTCGAACCCGGAACCCCAAGCGTAGCAGTCGGCTGTTTATACCACTGCGCCACCGAGGTCGTCAAAAATTATAAAATGACAGCAGCTAAGTTTTATCGTGAAATAATTCTTAAACAACTTTTTTAGTAGCCTACATTTAGTTTTAAGCGTCCAGTAACTAACAAATTTGAATGATGTGTCTACTTATCTACTGTCAATTGTGCTCACTCGATTAAAAGTTCAATCTTATTCTGTAATCCATCATTAAAAACGATCCCTATTTTAATATTCAACCTTCGAAAATCCAATAAACAATCGACCCGCCCGGAAATAATTTTAAAAGGCGAATAATTTTGTATCGCCGTCCGAAAATAGGTTGCGAAAATGAATTTTATTAAGACAGAGTTGTATAACAATAACATTCAATCAGCCCGGGCGTAGGTAGGCATTTCGTTAAATTCCTGTGCCTGGACAAAGCGCTGATCACGTCAGTCGGGTTGTTCGTACTGTCACAATAAAACAAAAGACTGTTTTACGGGCTGAAGCGGGTTAATGCAGCATAACTTAACGGTTTTGTTTCAGACACACATTTACACAAAAAAAAGAGAAACACTTTTCGTTCTATTTTTGGAATGTTACCTACCTACTTGTTTTTTTGTATTCGCCTAGTACTAAAGCGGTTCTTGCTTTAGCAAATAATTTGAAAAGGAAAAGGCCTACTTCTAACACGATATTTTTTCACACAGTGCCAGTTCATTCTGCGCTAAAGAGAAGAAGTCTTGTTTATGGATAAAAAAAAATCATTTTCAATCACCCGTTGTCCCACTCTAGTGCAATGGGTCTACGGGGAAATTAAAATACCCGTGGTCCCGCCAGTGGTACAGATACGACTGTACGATGCGCTGCCACCCAAGACTCACACTTAGAGAGGCCTAAACTTGGTCCCCATATCTGTACCTTTAAAAAGCCCGCAATCTCTCACGGCTTGTCCTATAAAAGTCCTATTTTGAATAATTCCCCGTCACGCGTGACACATAATTGCTTTGCTGTCGGTACCTGAGTTAATTACGATTTATTTCCTCTGCGAACGTAACAAATTAAAACGGTATTGTTTGAAGAATAAATTGTGCGTATTGTAATCGATGCGGTGTGTTTGCGATGCCTTTTTTGCGGACCGGCCTCTTAATTGAATTCTTTCCTATTTATTTAAGGGTTTTGATGATTGGTATGTGACGAAAATACTGTGGATTTATTGAAAAAAATGAACGATTTATTGTAGAATATAATGTATTGTTTTAATCAACAACAAGTCAAAAGTTTGTCATCGATCCCGCATGTTGTTAAGCGGCGATGGAGTATAAGGTGGTACATTCCTACCCAGAAGAAGCCTATTCACTCTTGCCTTAAAAACCCTCAAGCAATCAAGCAATTTGTATTTAGCAAGCAATCCGATGTAATAAGTGAACATGGCGATGAGAAAGAAGGGCTTATACTTCTATATCTTCGAAATACTAGTGATAAAACCAATAGTTATATAAACTACCAACGTAAACAATATTTCTACGCTCCGTATCGAGACCTAGTTTTAAAGTTGGCAACACTGAACTCACGAGCTTGTCTCAACTTTTACTGTGAGGTCTGGTAGTTGGCAACACTGTTATCCGCAAACATGTTAGAAAAGTTCCTGTAAAATACCTTTCGTGTTTCCCATCCGAATAATAAGACCGGAATCGAAATCCGCGTGCACTTACGTCGTTTTTAAACAGTTTCGTATTGTATTGGATGCTTCGATCGGACTTTAGCACATAAGTACCTTTTAGGTAAACCTACTATTTTCAAACTTATCCAACTATGGAGCTATTAAAGCTATGTAAATATTATAATAAAATGTCCATCTACTTCTTGGAAATTCAACAGCAGTAATCAATTCTAATCTTGCAAAAAAATTACCAAATAATTATGAATTGAATCTTTCATTAGGATTGCTATTTAATTAGAATTGTTTTGTGTAATTCTGTACTAGATTACTGACCTATTTTTCATATCGATACTGTTAATATGACGTCAGAATGTCGATAGAATAACGACAGTCATCATATCAATATACAACTCTGATCCAACAATTCTTCACCATCTCCGTTTTAAGAAGATTATCAAGAAAACATGTTTATATTTCAATACATGAAAACCATTTCACTCGTCGATATTTTTAGACGGATCCCGACGCATCTGGGGCCTTACTACGAAAGTACGCAAAAGAAAATTCGAGCCGACGAATAAAACTTCAGAAGTTTCATTGACCCTACTCTGAACATTTTAGGATTGTTGTCAACCGTTCCTGATCATAGATAACCTTGACATTGGAAGAACTTGACAAATTGGACGTTAATTGAATCAGAATGGACCCGACCCGACCCGACGAAGACGCAGGAAACGCACGAAAACTCGGCCGAAACTTCGTTTTTCGCACTTTCGGAGTAAGGCCCCTGTCACTGTTCCCTCCATTCAGGATGGATTACAGACAACGCGTTATTGATCACCACTATGGGTAAATTTGTGTGATGTGTCATGCAATACTCACATTAACCTCACTTAGGTAGAGAAACTCAGAATCTTCATAGATTTTCAAAGTTCGCAATAAACGAGAATCTTTTCGAACACGATAATATAATTGAAAGAAATATAATGTGGTCTGGAAAGCAGTACTGTTTGATACTAAATTATAATTGATAATAAGAATAATTATTTTTTTTCTCTGTAAAACATTATATTATTTTTAATATGTAGTAATTAGTGGTGTTTGGTATGTTAATTGGACCGTCAGCACAAAGTAAATTAAATCAAAATATCTTTATTCTTCTTTTAAAACCTCTGTGGCGCAGTGGTGTAAACAGCCGATTGCTACGCTAGAGGTTCTGTGTTTGAATACCGGCGGGGGCGGAAAGTTTTATTTGCAACACGCAGTGATTCGCTTAACGGTCTTGGATGTAGTATTCTTATCTATGTAGTTTTTACCATATTGTTGCACCTACGATACAAGTTCTTACGATACTTAAAGCAGGGCTGAGTCAATGTGTGTGGCGTGATGTGGTTCGGTGGTTTTATTTATTCTGTTAACTATAAAAAGTTCATACAACCGTCAAAATTATTTAAATTTTGATTATAAATGAAGATACCGGCAATTAACCGCAGATTCTGTTATTAAGTACATGAACATGTTTTTTTAGACACAAATACCCCACTCCACACTCCCGCCATACCGGCCAGAGTTGCCAACATTTTCCGAGCTGTCATAGACATGCGTGAGACAACAACACAGTTTGTTTATATCGTTACAGATTCGGCAACTGATCACAAGTCAGAACACCGATCATTTTCTAACTTATAACATTGTTTGTTCTCATCACGTGACATTGGCTTGGTTGTCGTCCGATACGATAGTCACCATAAAATAATAATTGAATTGAATTGAATAGAACAACTCAGTTTTTTTTTTTAATTCAAGACCAGGCAGGCCGCCTGATGTTAAGCGGCGATGAGGTCTAAGGTGGATCATGCCTAGGAGAAACCTATTCACTCTTGCTTATTCCTATTCACTATTGCACTCAGTTAGACTAAACTGCAGTTAGATTAAGAAAAAAATACCGTGTGAGAATTTGAATCCTTCGTTCAATGGATCGGTACTGAAAAGTTCAAAAACATTGTTTTTATACGATAGAGGTGACAAATAATTACTCAAGCCTATCAAATTACTCTTTTAAATAAATGTCGCCTGAACTAACTCGCACGAGATTCTCGCTTACCCAAGAGTGAACTTGCGTTCTCGCACGAACAACAATTTGTATGAAATTTCATTTGATTTTTCAATCAATTTATCGTAAAGTATATGAAAATAGTATTATAATTGAACGATAAACCAGGGAGATATAACCATTAAAAGTAAACATATCTATCTCGCTCATTAACAACCTTTTCTATGCAAGTTGTATGGCACCTATGTACTTTGACGTCATAGTACATATCGGATCTTTCTGTCTAACCAACGACTTTAAAGCTATATAAATTAGTTAATAAGTTCGATTATTAAGAAATTCTAACGGATATATGTAATTATGTTGTATCGAATAATAATAAATAAAACTCATGCATATTCCCTATTATTATGATGTTATTCTTAGGTTTCCTGTGATCTTTTGTATAACTTTTTTTTTGTATAAACTATGTAAAGATTAATATAAACATTAGCAAACTATAAAATATTAGTTCAGGATCCTTAATGTAAATAAAACTTATTTTTAAAGATTTTCTATGTGTTGAATCGAAGTTATTACTTTTTTTTTTGTAGCATAAAACCTCTTTGACAAATCCTCCATCTTGGATTGGCAAAAGTAGGGAGAAATCACGTCGGAAGCTCACAAAAGACATCGTCGAGTCATTGAGTTATGTCAAAAATTCCGCCAAATCCGAGTGCTCTTTGAATGAAAAAAAGCCGCAAGCTACTTTGAATGAAACTGATCAATCATCGAACAAGATCGACGGATAATATTCTTAATCGATTGAAATGTATAGATTGCAGTTTTTTTAAGTTTCGGGTTAAATTTGTCAAGCTTGATGCCGACAAGATAACTCATCCTCGGGTGAACCCTTAAAAAATGGCATTAGGGAATAATAATTATAACCACATCATGACACATACATTGACTCAGCCCACTAAGCACTAAGATATCATCTTGTATCGCAGCCACTAAGGCACGATATGGTATAAACTACATAGATAAGAATACTACATTCAAGACCGGTAAGCGAGGCAATGCGTCTTGCAAATAACACAAAGTTCCGCCCCCCTCCAGGATTTGGACCCAGATCCTCTAGCGTAGAAGTCGGTTGTTTACAAAACTCCCCCAAAGAGGTCATTCAATGAAGTTTTATTTCATTAGAGTAAGACAACCTTTTGCACGCGACTTCGTCCGCGTAGAAGTCGAAAATGGTTCTTATAGGATTTTTAATGACCTGTGTGTTATTCTCATGTATAAGCTATTAATTTTCATTAAAATCCATTCAGTAGTTTTTGCGTGAACGAGTTACAAACATCCAAACATCCTTACAAACTTTTGCGTTTATAATATTAGTAAAAAAACTAAAAAAATCGCTAGATTTTATAACATACCTTTTTATTTGTAATCCATCTTTGTGGATAGTTTTCACGAAGTGATTTCGCTTAAACGTAGACACCTTTTGTTCTGTGTTGATTTGGATTTTTCTAGTAATATCTTTTTTAAGTTGCTTGGAAATAATCTAGAGAATGACATTTGCAATTTCAGCTTTACGGGTGTCTGAAAACAAATAAAAAAAACAAGAGTGCTGACGCGAGCATTTCTGTGTGGGCTCAGGTTGCAAAGTTTTTTTACTTTTCTCCAAAGCGCTAGTTACAAACAAATTTTATGTACGATTTATTTTTTAATTATTATTTAAATAAGGCTGAATCGATTTGAAATCTCATACTTAATAATAAAGTATAACATGGTAACTATTGTAGTAATAACTGTTCTTATTTAGTTAAACTGTCGTTAGTTATTCAAAGTAAATAAAGACGAGAGTGAATAAATATAATTAATTTTATATAGCCTTTGAAGGTGAATACGACACACACATTGACACAATAACGACACTCAGCCCTAAAAGACTGAAAAATCTTGTATCGTTGATGCTCAGCGATATTGTATAAACTAAATACATAAAAATACTACATCCAAGACCGGTAAGCGAAACAATGCGTTTTGCAAACTAGAAAGTGCCGCAATAACCGGAAGTCGAACCCCGAACCTCTGGCGTAGCAGTCAGCTGTTTAAATATGATCGGTCTTCTACAGTGATTTTCCCTTTAGATTTTTCTTGTAGTTCCGTGGTATTTACCTATGTTAGTTACGTGGAAGTTGCCTGTCGCCGACGGTATCAACCACGCAATTTTTCAACTTCAAAAAAAGGTTCATTTACTGTTATTTTTTTGTAGATTTTTTTTAATTTTCAGAGTACATGTTCGTAAATCTTAGTAGGTATAATAATAATAATAACAACAATTACCACATCACGACACACACATTGACTCAGCCCTGCAGTAAGTATCGTAAGAACTTGTATCGCAGGTGCTAAGCAACGATATGGTATATACTAAATAAACAAGAATACAACATTCAAGACCGGTAAGCGAAACAATGCGTCTAGCAAATAACACAAAGTCCCGCCCCTGCCGGGATTCGATCCCGGAACCTCTAGCGGTCGGCTATTTACACCACAGCGCCACCGAGGTCGAGTAGGAGGAGGTCGAGGGGGGAGGAGGAGTAGGTATAATAAAAACTAAAGTTCAAGCATCTACCGCTCAATCCTGAAAGTTTGTAAGCTAAAAATAAAACATGGCGGACGACAAATTAAATAATTCTCCTCAGCTCTAGAGGGAAAAAACGTAAACACAGTACGCGGCGCCTTCGCAAAATAAGATTTGTCTGGAAAATTGTCGGTTTGAACTCGTTTTTTTTTAAAAAGGTCACAATCTTTTTAATTTGAAAGAACTTTCCAGTGAACTTACTGTAAAATGGAATTACTTAGTCATACAGCGTTACTGTTGTTGTGCGAGGTGTTATCCCAGTAATATTATGAATGTATACATGGATGACGTATGGTATGGAGGACGTGGTAGCTAAGTTTGTACTGCCTTGGTTAGCGGACAGGGCGAGGGTTCGAGTCTTAGGTTGTCGTTACTTGTAGCTGCTGCTTGTAAATTGCAGATTCGCAACCTCTAACACTGGGATTGAACATAAACATGCGAAATGCGGTGTTTAACACCTCTACATACCCCTCTCGAGGGATTCATTACGGTGTGAGTTTATATATATGTATAATAATAATAATAATAATAACCACATCACGACACACACATTGACTCAGCCCTGCAGTAAGTATCGGAAGAACTTGTGTCACAGGAACTAAGCAACGATATGGTATAAACTACATAGATAACAATACTACATCTAAGACCGGTTAGCAAAACAATACGTCTAGCACATAACACAAAGTCCTGACCCCGCCGGGATTCGAACCCGAAACCTCTAGCATAGCAGTCGGCTGTTTACACCACTGCGCCACCGAATTCGTCGAGGATGTTTGTAAATTTGTTAATCAATTAGGTAAAAACGGACGAAGGGATTTGGATGAAATTTGGTACACGGATAGTTTATCACCTTGATAACAAGAATAAAGGATGTAAAAAAATTGAGAAGGCTTACTATAAAATTCAAAATTATGAAGAGGATAAAATTATATGGAAGTAATTTATTTAGCTGAACAGGTTTATCTTATTGACAGTTGGAAGTGTAGCTAGAATTATTATGTTGAAAAATTGTAATTTGTAGTAGAAAATATTGTATTTGAATATTGTAAAAGCAACTACGGAGGTTTCTTGATGGATTCTTCTCCGTAGAAATAGCATTCCGAACCGGTGGTAGTAAAAATTACGTTTAGAAAGTGCCTATTTTAAGTCTATTCGAATAAAAAACATTTTGACTTTGACTTTGACTTTGATACCTTTTATTCCAATAAACTTTCCGGTTTCTTAGAAACTAAAATTAAAACTACCCCAATAAAGGGCTGGCACAAGTAAGATATATTATATATGTATGTATTCCTATAAAGCATAAAAACCAATGAACAAACTTATGGCCCTACGTACATAACCGCAAAATACCTTCAAAGGGCCTTAGGGCGAATGGCGCTTTATAAATCAACAGGACTTATTGAGGATCCTACAATTAATGGTAACACACATTTATAGTTGTATAGAATTAAAAAGAAATAGAACGAAACAATGAGTTTCTATATTAAGAAGTTTCTATTTTTGCATTCAAAAGAAGCAGTGCTGTTGACAGCCGACTGATACGCTAAAGGTTTTGGGTTCGAATCCTGGCGGGCGCGGAACTTTGTGTTATTTGTAAGACGCGTTGTTTCGCATACCGGTCTTGGATGTAGCATTCTTATCTGTGTAGTTTATACCGTTGCTTAGTGCCTGCGACACAAGCTCTTACGATACTTACTGCAGGGCTAAGTCAATGTGTGTGTCGTGATGTGGTTTATTATTATTAGTTTATAATAAAACAAAGGCACCCAGCTGCTTAACGATTGTAATTAAACAATCCTTCTACACAATCTTAAACTATTAGTTTTGTTACCAAGCTCTGTGGATACTAAAACTGAACATTTATGTAGTTCTGTAGTACGCTAGACGAATTAGAGCAATTCGTATTTGTAGTACAATGTACATTATTATATACTATCTTTTGCCAGAGACTTCACCTGCGTTTTAACTCATTGGGCTACATGATTTAAGTCATTCGGGTTTAGGGCTGGTGAAGTCCACCCAAGAACTACGGACTATAAAAACCCTCAGGGGCGGTGCTCTGATATTTTGTAAAAATCCATTTTTATTGACAAATAATGAAATATTTATCACTCAAAGAACTTACGACCATAAATAACCGTAGCGAAAATAAGAAAGAATCCGATTTCATTGACTAAAATGCAACAAAACCGTAGTTAAAAAAAACACTTTCAAATGAATAAATAAATGACGCCGGAGTGTCTGCATCATTCTTTCATTCATAACTCTCAAATTTACGTTCATTCAATTCTTTTTTTTTTCGTTTTCAAAATCGGCTTAAAACTATTGAGTGTTTTATTTTGCGAGCGGCGAAACAGGGAACTGTTTTCATCCCTCCAATCTTGTCAGGGAGACAGCTAGCGCTTATTCCATGTGTGAAATAAATTGTTAGACTGTTGTCAAATTCTATTGTGGGGTGCTATTAGGGACACTTGTTTGCGGTGAAATGTTTCATATAATTTACGATGTAGCATTTTACTGTATAGCTTGACAATTTAAGCCATGGCAGGTACATTTTGCGACAATTTCGCGCATCGCATCTCGAAAGACCATTAATTTTATTAACTCGGTTTCATTTTGTTGAGTACAAAGAATTAAGGATTCATTTAAATGAATACAATACAATAAATAAAGACCTAAATATAAAAATGCTGAAGTTTTTTTTAAAGTTATTTATCAAAAACCACAGCTTCAAGAAATACAAATTATGGGAAACTATAGGATTGTCTTATGCCAATAATGGTTTTTCATTATGTGAAATAAAATAAAAATTATGGTAATCCAAAAACAATCTAACACCAATGCTTTGATGAGTGTACCTGTGAATGTATTTGTGTAGGAAGTTTGTATGTATGAGTGTGTGTATGATTAAGAAATTAAAACAAAATATAAAATAAAATCACTGAAGCAATTTAAGACAATCTTTTTTAAAAGTATTTTTGTGGAATACAATGTCGAATTGTTGATAACTTTTATTGCAATTTTGAATTCTCAAAACTCCACTGAGTTGAACGCGTATTTAGTTTTGGTAAATCCACTATTAAAAATATTGTTTTTTTAGTGCGTTCTTTATGGGTGGCGAGATGAAGGATTATTTTTAGAGCTTCCATTTTTGTATTCGTTCATGTCATCATCTGAATAGACATTTTCACAAATATTTTCAAGATGGCCGCTCGTTATTCAAGATCACTGACAATTCCCAAGTAAGTGGCCATTTTACTATATGAAAATAGTAAGCATCGCATTTAAATTACAGATTCGCAATTAACTGACTTTAATAACAACATCTTTTGTTTTCATCGGTTATTGTAGCTTAATATCTCCAACGAGTACGCATATACTCTAGAGATGCACCTATAAAGGCAATAAAGATCTACAACAAATTACCTGCAGATGTTGTAAATTTGACATTCAATAAATTTAAAAGTGCAATATTTAATTTTCATCTTTTTAGATGCTTTTATGACATCAATGAATATTTAAATTGTAATGACATAGATGTGACTTATTTTCAGATTCCAAAATAATTGTGACATTGTTTAATCATTAGTAATAAGTTAATTTAATATTAAGTAAAGACTCCTATTTTAGGTAACAAAGACATTTGCACGCTAACACTCCTCGGCAAAATATTTTGCACTGTATTCAATAATCTATTTAAGACCTTTGTAACAAATGTTTCTGCGAATAAATATATCATTATTTTATTATTATAATGGTCATATACGATATTCGCCACAGCATGAAAATTAAAATTGGACAAGCTTCAAATACTATAACCGAAGCGGTCATTTCAATCCCGCAGGTAACATTAACAAATGTTACAGAAATTGTTTTAGTTCAATATAGTTTTGTCTTAGTCCAGAACTTTTTCTCACTTCTTCATATTTCTTATGATTAATGTCGTTTCTGGTCCGAAGACAGCTGGTAGTACGTCCGGGCACGTAGCCTGTGCTTCATTGCTCAGCTGTATCTCAAAGGACGCCCCTTTTTTTGAGCCTGGCTAACAGGGGTTGCGAAAATAAAAACGAAAACAAAAAAGTATTTTAACAAAAAATTTACTATCAAAGAGTTTGATTTCAAACCCCAAAGTCTTACTACGAAAGAATTTGAATCCAAATTCCAAAAAATAGACCAAAAAAGTATCTCAATCAAAATATTACAATCAAAGAATTTGAATTCAACCCGATTAAAAAAAGACACTATACAACTAAGCCACAATAAACAGACATAATAAAAAATTAATGTATCTTCTTTGGAAAATAAATTTAATGTGAAAATAAATTTGCAACTTTCCGACTACTGAAGTATAAAATCGACAAAGGACGCTACGGACAACATTCGAATGGTTCTTGAGTCGAATTAACAGTTTTTTTCATCCATTTAAACTTTATAATTATTTTTACCAAATAGCTTTTCAAAGAACAACCATGGCACTATTATCTGAAAAAAAAAAATTGAGTTCGATAAATGCAAACTTAACTTACCTTAGAAATATCTCTTCACATGATATGTAATTTTTCTGAAATGGACAAATAGATAAATCATCTTGAAACTTTTTACATCCGAAACTTTTTTCAAATTTATGTATGTACTTTTCAACCGATATTTAAACAAAAAAAATGTCTACTTTGACTATATAAGAAGCTCTCAGATAAATAAAGAATCATGATCACTAGTAGGTTAATAAAAACCACTTTAATAATATAATAATAATAATAAGAAGTTGTGACTAAACCAATTTAATTTTTCTTTGTGACCAGTTTTTATTATAGTGTAGGTGTGTAACCTTTGTTGATATTGTGTTCGTCTGTTATAGGCATGTACACCAGTTTCTGTTTATAATTTGTGTTTTTATATGTTTGTGCAATGTACTTGCTGTAGTCTCCCTAAATAATAAAAAATGTTTCGGTCATGTAATGACTACTTTATACGTATTACTTTTATACTTGCTAAACATCATCATAGCAGCAACAGTATACTCGAGACTCGAACCCTCGACTTGTCGGGACGGTCGATTAACCAAGGCACGCAACAAACTGAGCTACCACGTCCTCAAAATTGAATCTGCGGATCTCCAAAAAGAGTTTTTTCAAGAGCTCATAGCAAAAGAGATTCATTATACTTATTCGATGGAATAATCTCGATTACTATACGATTCATCGAGCTTTCTGGAATGAGTTTTTTGAGCCAGTGGCTCAGTAGCTCACATAAAGGAATCGTATTAACGGTTCTATGATCATGGATATTCAGGCTTGGATCTCGTTCGAGGTGAATAAATAAGAGTAATGGTTGTTTGTTTTTAAATGTTAAAGCTAACGCGTTTATACATAATCACTAGATATTATGCGTAATTACTGTACCGCTTTGTTAATGTGTATAATTTTGTTATGGTTTATGTAGATCAGAAAAACTAAATAATAATTATAATAACCACATCACGACACACACATTGACTCAGCCCCGCACTAAGTATCGTAAGAACTTGTATCGCAGGTGCTAAGCAACGATATGGTATATACTAAATAAATAAGAATACAACATCCAAGACCGGTAAGCGAAACAATGCGTCTTGCAAATAACACAAAATTCCGTCCACGCCGGTATTCGAACCCGGAACCTCTAGCGAAGCAGTCGGCTGTTTACACCACTGCGCCACCGAGGTCGTCCAATAAATAAATAATTAATGTTATATATCATACTTAATGGATAATTCGATAGTGCAGTAAAGAACGTAACAGGTTATATTCAATTGAATTTTAGAAAAAAAAAAAATGATTGTTCCGATTGTTTTAATGGCGATGGAAATCCGAATTCACAAAATTGATTTTATAAATTTAAACGTCTACCACAGCAAAAAAAAAAACTAATATTTAAAATAGGTAAATAAAAATTTAAAAAATAAAATGAATGAATGAAAGGAATAAATGTTGCCACTTTATATAAGTATAAGTAATACACTTAAAGCCTGAAGCTAAGCTTAAAATCAAATTGCCTCAAGATTGTCAGGAAAATAATAGATTTTTAAAACTAATAAATGGCAATTAGAAAACTACACAGCTATAACACCGCCCCTTTCATTTCCAGACTCGTGTTTCTGACATCACCCTGTACAAGGGTGATACAGCGTGTTCACTTGACGCGAGGGTGTTCATAAATGATTTTAGCACGTGTTTACTTCAAATTTACTGTTAAATGCCATGATTGATAGAATATTAATAATAAATAATAAGCCACATCACGACACACACATTGACTCAGCCCTGCAGTAAGTATCGTAAGAACTTGTGTCGCAGGTGCTAAGCAACGATATGGTATAAACTACTTAGATAAGAATACAACATCCAAGACCGGTAAGCGAAACATTGCGTCTTGCAAATAACACAAAGTTCCGCCCCCGCCGGGATTCGAACCCAGAACCTCTAGCGTAGCAGTCGGCTGTTTACACCACTGCACCACAGAGGTCGTGAAATTGACATTGCTTACATATCATGGGCAAATAAGCAGTCGGTTCACCTGATGGAAAGTGATACCGCCGCCTATGCCCTATGCCCTAGATGTCTGAGAACGTCAAAACGTTGCCCGCGTAAAGGTAAAGATGTTATACCTCTCGTGCCGGTAATTATATTGGCTCTCCAATCCTTCGAACCGAAACACAGCGAACTGCTTCACGTTGTAAATAGAAAGGAGGGTGGTACCAACGCAGATGATCTCTCACGTAGATCTATGAATACGGTGTACAAACATTTGCTGCTTAACTTACTTATAAAGGTAATTTTTAAGTACATTAGGCATCACAAATATGGATATTCTTTAAGCATTGAAAAAGAGATAGTAGCAGTGGCGGTACTGTCATAGAAGCCCGGCTTGCCCTATCAAACTAAAATAAGTTCGCGCTCTCATTCATTCATTAACAAATCAAACGACTTTTTCAAAGCCACCGAAATTGTGGTTTCGCTGACATGTTCGCAAACTTCTGAGTGTTTTGCTGAGCTCCTCCACGCCAGCAAGTCCACAACGGAAGTATGAAGTATATCTCTCGGCTTGCCCTGTACTAAAACTCTAGGCACGCCACTGGACAGTAGTAATATTTTCTTATTTCATACTTTTTAGAGCCCAATTCTAAGTAATTTTTACTCCAGTTTTAGTTTTGATCTAAGCTAATTTCTTATTTTTATGTACTGTTATATTTTCCCTTGTGACAGGTATTTTTGAATGTGAATAACAAGAAACTAAAATAAAATCGAATACTCCAGAAGAAAAAACTAAATTTTTCCAGACAATCACAAAAAACATGATCTAATAATACGTTGATTCTCTAAGAAAATTCATTTAAAATTAAAATAAAACGTGCAATTTAACTAATTATTCATTGGCATAATTTAAAGCGAACAATTAAATTTTTGAGACATTTTAAAATTGTTTTCCAGGTTGAGCGGTTAAAATAAAAGCATTGGATGTAAAATTTTAGGTTTCTGTTACCGCTTAAAGTTTTTAGAATCAGGAACTTTACAGACCTAAGAACGAATTTATTTTATTACATTAAAACTTGAGCAGCTCACACTATGTAGAATAGTTAAGTACTGTCAAGAAATATTACGCAATCATTGAAAAAATTGCATTAAGAATGTTATTGCATGCAGATGCATGTAGGGGATGGATGAGTCGAAATGTACGAAAGCTGTGTATTGTGGGAGGGCAGTACCTTGGCCAGATTGGTGACGTGCTGGGAAAAGGCCAGGTCAGAAGTACCCGTAACCGTCGGGTGTGTATGAGGAGATGCTTTGATGTGTAGGAAGCGAGAGATGTGTGTAAGGATCGTTGCGTATGGCAAACCCTTCTCTCTCTGTGTCTCTGCCTACCCTTCGGGACGAAGGCGTGTGTGTATGTAAAAATTTTCACTTCTAATAAATCCAAAAATGAATTATGCATGTCATAGCCACGACTCAGTTCATGAAACACAACCATTGAATGAAATGGTCGGCCACATCATGAATACCAACGTTTGATCAACATTGGACAATATGAACAGGTAAAGGCGCGACTTATTTTATAAAAAATTGTTGAAGGAGCCCCCCAGACATTTGACCGAATCAAAGGTTCAATAAAAACTTTTTTCCAGCTATTTGTTTTATGCATCATAAACATAGGATGTTCATAATAATAACCACATCACGACACAAACATTACTCAGCCCTGCACTAAAATATAACCTTGTATCGCAGGAGTAACCTGTAACCCTGAACCACTAGCAGTCGGCTGTTTACACCACTGCGCCACCGAGGTCGTGAAAATGTATACATGTATACCAAAATATTTCCGGAGAGAAATTTAATTTAAAAAAAAACATCAATTAAAAGTTTCATCGTCTACGAGCTCCTTAAGGAAACTTTTAAGAAGTTTGCAAATTGAAAAGTTGATTAAAGCATTTTGTTCCCGCGGTCTGTGTCTCGGGCGATTTAAACTTATTCAAATGGAGAAGAAATAGAAACTTATTTAAAAATTCTCCAGCCATAAATCAGAAGAGAAATCTTAGTTTTTAGGGTTCCGTAGCCACTGGATAAAAACGGTATTAATAAGACTCCGTTGTCCTTCGGTCTGACTGTCAGCTTGCATCTCATGAACCGTAATATAAAAGCAGACTCTTAAAATTTTCAGAGAGAACTCACGTTGCCTCTATAACAAATACTAAAAAAAATAAAACCATAGTTTGTTAGTAACGATATTAGCTATATTTACCTTATAGCTATGTTAGTTAATAATTAATCCATAATTTGATAGTAAACTTATATAACTAGTCGTGTTAGTAAAACGTTTTTTTATGAGCTCCCAGGCTGTTTCTTTTAAGATTTAAAAAGTAAAACATACTAAAACTTATAAGATATTACGTAACCCATCACGAGCGAAAGCGACTTACACTTAACCCGTTTTTTAATTCTACATCGAGCTGACCTAACTTTTGAAAGATTCTTTATTTCTCAATCATTAGAGCTGGTAATCTTTTGCTGACTATCTTTTTAATTGATAGCTTGAGATTTGAAATTTATCTTAGCACATTTTACTGGTTACGTGCCCATCAAATTTCCTTCCAGATCGTAATCATTTGTCATCAATAATATAATTAAAAACAGGTAAAACAATCACAGGTGGTAGATCTCAGTGGCGGTACTGTCATACAAGCCCAAAAGCCCGGCTTGCCCTATCGAACTAAGGTAAGCTCGCGATCTCGTTCATTCATTACTTTTCAAATCAAATAACAATATGTTTTGCATAGCATGTTTCAAAATTCGCGCTAATTCGACGACAATAGGCGGTATCACTTTCCATCAGGTTAGCCTGCTTGCTCATGATGTTATGTAAAATAAAAATAATACATGACCAACCTTTTAAGCTCAGCCGTAGCCGAGCAAAAAGAGCAGGAAACCAACCAATAAAACGCCGATTAAGCTATTGAAGAAGGCATCCTTCCAATAAACCTATTGTTGTTTAGACAACAGTTCCAATGATGCTTCGCAAAAACTACGCCAGAGGGCGCGGAATTCCTAAAGGTTAACAAACAAAAAAATCAGCAACAAAGGTATAAGTCAACATAGTTTTAATACCCTATATTTAATATTTTGTATCAATTCATAATTTTTGTTTGACTTTCTCACAGATCTTCATTGGTCGAATTTTTTAAGAGCTTTTAAAAATTTACGGCCACCAAACTAGCGGTTTTGAATTGACGTTAAGTGTTTCAAAAATTTGCGTTGATACAAATCGACTCATCTGTCATACATACAGATTACTCTGGTACAGATTTTTTAATAATTTAAAATGTATCAAATCTATGATGAATGAGAGAAATAGGTACGTTTAAGTTCGTTTAGTTTAATGAAGCAACAGTATTTTCAAACTAGCTATGTGATAAAAACGATGAATTATATACAAAAAAAGAATGTTTGAGAATGGATCTTTGTCCAGAACATACTTTTTTCAACTTTAAATTGTCCCTAATACCATAATTCGTGAACAAAGCCGCTGAAGAGAGTTCCAATCCTTGGCAGTTTGAATGACTCTATCAGATGGCAGATTTATGTCTGAGTTTTGTGTATGTGATGTATGTATGTGTGTATGGTGTATTGAATGTATCAGCTTCAGATTTTGATTTCGTTAATATTCGTCAAATTGTCAATTAAACTTTGGATATGATAGCAAGCTGTATATCGTCCCTGACTCATTTGGAACTTACTCTTAACTCAGTAGTGGTGGATCAGTTTGGAAACTGCATCATGTACCTAACTAGTAGTGTATATAAGTTATAAGTAATTGTTGCAGTTTATGCTGGCTACCAAATAAATTGACCAAATAAATTGAAATTAATTGGCTACCTAGAAATTATTCATCATCTTTGTAAACATATTATTTCGTGTGAACCGTCTGCTTGTTTGCTCATGATGTTAAATAAAAAAATGCATCTTTTGAATACTTTTAATAAAAACATTTTTTTTTTGAAATAGTGATTCAAAAACAAATCCAGCTCATCTAATGGCCCCACAGTACTTGGGGTCCGCCATATTTCATATTTTACATTTCAATTAGGTTTCGTTGTAATATCCCTTGAATTATTACAAGCGTTTCATGAAAGGTTAATACAGTAAAATATTACTTAACAAACAGAGGGACCGCGCTATTATAGTTTACTTTTCAACGTATTAACCGGGATACGTTTTAAATTTAGCTATCAAGAAATGTAACATTCGACTCCTGTACGTTATTCTATTGATTTTTTACTATTTCGCGTAATAGAAGATAAACTCGCAAATATCGTTCCTTTTTACCCATTTTTTTTACTTTTGAAATCTTCTTCGTATTCTAATAAGAGTAAGATCAAATTTTTATTTCATTTTATTTTACTGAAACGAAAAAACTAAAAAAATTATCATTCAAACCGGTCCAGCCTTTTTAAGTTTTAGCGAAACTAACAAACAGATCTTCCTATTTATACAGGTTTAGGTTTTGCGAGGATATCGCCACAAACTAACCTGGTGAAGCGAGCATGCCTAGAAAATGACTATTTGCTCTCGAATTGAAGGAAGAGATCTAAATTTCAGTGCTTGAGGAAGTAAATGGAGAGAGGATAGATAAATCAGGAGTTGGGAGGAATAAGAGAGAACCAATCTTTTAATATACTCTCTGATTTGAAAGTATGTACCTATTGATTAATACGCACACACGCAAATACACACAAACACGCACATCCCATGTTTTAATTTTATAATGGAGCCTAGAAATTATATTGTAGTTTTTTTAATAACATTAATTTATATTGAATGCTTATTCATAAATGGCCAACATAAACATCCCGTAATCCCTCAAGAGGGGTTGGCAGAGGTGATTTTATACACTGCATTTCGAATGTTTATGTTGAGTCCCAGTGTGACAGGTTGCGAATCTATCGCCACTATCCGGGCCTAATGAGAAACATAGTAGCTACAACGTACGGCAACCCGAGATTCGAACCCTCGACCTGTTAGGTCGGGTCGGTCGGCAACCAAGGCACGTACCAAACTGAACTACCACGTCCTCAAAAGTTTTGTTAAATTTGTCTAATTAAAAAATATTCTGTCAATACGATAAATAAACAGTAAATATAAGTTTGCTAGAAATTTAACAGGTTCCTATAGGTTATTATGCAATTGAAGTATCACGCCAAAATCAGGATTAATTAGTTCAAATTGAAAAAGAAAACAAAAAACCCGCTTATTACACAAAATTATTATTATTTAGACAGAACTTTGATGAATATTAGAAATGGAAACATAGGTTTAATGGCTTGCTTTTGTGTCTATTATAAAACTAAGCTTGAGAAGCAATAGATTGCTTCAGTAATAAAAAGTGCAAGCAATGTTGCTGAAGAATAATTACAGCTAACTTCTAGAAAGATCAATCGACCGTATCTGTTTCAGTTGTATGAATATGCCCTCCATCCTCTTTTTTTCAGTGGTGTTAACAGCTGAATGCTACGCTAGAGGTTCCGGGTTCGAATCCCGACGGGGCGAGACTTTGTGTTATTTGCAAGACGCATTGTTTCGCTTACCGGTCTTGGATGTTGTATTTTTATCTATGTAGTTTATATCATATCATTGCGTAATGCCTGCTATACAAGATTATCTTAGTGCAGGGCTGAATCAAAGTGTGTCGTGATGTGGTTATTATTATACCATATTACCGCCAAAACTTTACATAAATAGTAACCGTTCATAGAAGACCATTTTTTTCTGACCGTGTTTTTCAAAGGTCGTACTCCCAAATTGCTCAACGCAGGGTGCCCATTGTCGACGGTACCTCCGCCTCGTTTACTTAATTGTGATGTTGTAAAGGATTGCTTTTTATGCCGACCCTACCTTACGTGATACAAATCTCTGAAGCCGTGTAAAAGTTCCCTTTTTTGCGAACGGGCCTTTCAGGGTTGGCAACTGTAAGTTTTGTTTGAACGATGTTTAGGTCTACAGACCCAAACAGAGTGGTAATAATTTAACATTAATAAAATTGACGGCTATATAAACCAATTATTTTATATAAGAATACATACAAAATGTTGAATGTTTTCTCGAAAGTGAACATGTGAAAACATATCATTTTTAACATAAAATAATTCCTTTGCCTACTTGGTAATTAAAAAATTAATAATAACATACCGAAACTTCACATCCCTGTATAAGCATTGATTTAAGCTCTAAAAAGCCGTGCTTCGCCAGCCCTAACTGAAGGGTTTGCAAAAAAATTGACAGGAACTTTGGTACACACGGAAAGGGTTTGTTTACTCTCGTGTCGATAAGAATTTACGCTTTTAGGATGATGCGGTGTTGACGTTACAGAATTGATATGGATATTCTATTCCATATGAGAATACAAAGCGGACGTGTTTGGAATTCTTCAGAGATTTACCTTTGAGACAAGCGTTTGAAGGATTTCACTAGGTCAGAGAGCTAATACGGTATTTTTTGATCTCAAACCCTATACGATCTGTTATTTTTATGAAAGTTTTCTGAAACGAACTTTATTGTGGATACAACTTTAAAAATGGTGACTTCATCAAACTAATAAGTAATAGCTTTTTGAATTTACAATTTTACACACGACCTAAAACGACGCTGCAACATCTGAATTAAACATAGTCAAATATGAGGGCATCGAAGAATTTCAGTTTTTATCAAGACATGCAGAATCTCTGAGGCTGAAGATCCGACACTTCAGGTATAGTCATGAGCATTTCCAATTCTTCAACCCTGGGGTATTGTGTCCTGGACCAGATCCACCTGGTCATCGGGTTTGCGCATTCCCAGAACAACAAATAATCCTCATTTATGATCTTGAAAATTTGTGCTTTGTATTGATTGTAGAAGCTGGATGTTGGATTAATGGCATAGAGTTTTGCTTGCCTGCTGCCGAAGATAAGTCCTGTGTAAAAACCATGCCAAGATCTGATAGAAACTGGGTTGTCATCAAAACTGAAGGGCAGGTTTGTCCCGTATCTGTCTTTGTACTTCTGGATATCATCAGCTGAAGGTCTAGTGATGTTGTTCTCCACGCAACTCGAGGAAGGCAGCAGCCCACCGAAAAAAGTAAACTTAACTTGATCATACCAGATCCCGAGAAGAAAATCGTTGTTGACGATCGCCTGATTGGTGAGTTCTTCCAGGCATTTTTTTTCATTGTCATTCAAATCGAGGGCGGTCGTCAAACCAGCACCAAGCAAGAAAAGCAAAACGGTCATCATTTCTCCCAAAAAAAAAACTCACTTTCCTTAAAATCGGTGTCCACCTTAGAAGGTTAATTAAAATGCAGTAATAACAAGAAATCTCTAAAACAGACATTTTATAGTAACTTTGATCTGATCTACTGGATTTTTGTGATAAGACTTTCCTTTGTTTTACCTGAAATATTGATAAATTGCTATCGAAGTCATTCTAAGGTTATTTTTATAAATTTATAAGGATATCTATGTATTGATTTCATAGATAAACAAATATTTGCCCTGACAAGTGCTGTAAAGTTATCTTAGATTTATTTACTTTCTTCATATATATAGCTCATTCACGGATAGTTTAGAAGAGTCAGTGCGAATTGCTTTAAGCAGCGCTGTTGGGCGTTCTGCAGCTTCAGTGCAACATTTAAGTCAAAGAAGAGACTTCGCTTCTCTCTGTGCCTTTTACCGCTTATATAATGGGGATTGTTCCAAGGACATGTTGACGAAGAGATGATGGTCACTTTTACCACGCACCTCTCGCCAAGGAAATCTTCACACGTTAGAGCCGAATTTTTCGAGGACGGTCGCTTTCAAAATAGCCTTCTCACGCAAACGCTCTGGTTATGGAATGAACTAGCCCATAGTTTGCCAACGTGACTACATTATGAGGTTCTTCAAAAGGAGTGTTAGAAGGTTTTTGCTGGGAAGGAGCGGTGTGGATGATAACCCTAATGTCGCAGACGTCAATACGGTGACTGTTAGCCATCAGGCATATTGTGTGGTTGTTTGACACGCCATCTTAGTGGTATAATTAAATTAAACTTATAAAATGATGCAATAATTGGGTAAACGTATGAATTTAATAGCATTTAGTTTTAAATTCGCCAAAGTATCATGTTAATTTTGTTTTTTTAAATCATATAATTCTTATCTCATAATTATCAGATAAAAGAAATATAAAAATAGGTATAATATGTACGGTACAACATTTAATTTTAAAAACAAGTTCTTAAAAATGTCATCACGAAATTCACTTTTATAAAGGCATGCAGGTTCTTTGAGGCTGAAGGTCTGAGACTTCTGGAAGATTCATGAGCATTTCCAGGTCTTCGTCACTGGGGTACTTGATCTTCGACCAAACCCACCTGGTCGTTGGGTTTGCACATTCCCAGAACAAGACATAGTTCCCTTTGATGATTTTGTAAATGTGAGCTTTATACTGATTGTAGTATCCCAAGGTTGGATTGACGGCATAGAGCTTCGCTTGCCTGCTGCCGAAGATTAGTCCTTGGAATTGTCCATGGTAACTGCTTATGGAAACTGGGTTGTCATCGAAGCTGATCGGCAGATCTGTTCCGTACCAGTGTTTGTACTTTTGTACCTCATCAGCAGAAGGTCTGGTGATAGTGTTCTCGGTGCAAAGCGAGGAAGGGAATTGACCGGCGAAAAACGTAAACTTGATTTGATCGTACCAGGTCCCCAGAAGAAAATAATTGTTGACGGTTCCCTGGTTTGTGGCGTCTTCCAAGCATTTTTTTTCATTGTCAGTCAAATCGACAGCGGTCGTTAAACTGACACCAATTAAAAAAAGCAATACAGTCTTCATTTTTTTCAGGAAATTCCTCAAATTTTCCAAAAATCGGTGCACCGAACAACGCAAGGGTAACCTTTTAATTGACTGTAATCTTAATTAAACAGTTTCTTATCGGTTTTTTGCTGTGATTATAATATAATCTATGTAGCTTCTTTACATATTATACAAACAAAGTCACCCGCGTCTCTTTGTCAACTGTCAACTCTTTGTTCTAAAACTATTTGGATGTATGTTCACGGTAATCTCAAAAACTACCCACCAGATTCCTAAAACGGATTCCACCTATCAATAAAGGATTCCTGGAGAAGGTTTTAATGTATATTTCGTTAAGATTTTGTGTGGATTTTTTAAAATATCATAATGATTGTTGAAGATAACGGAAAAAATCGAGACGTTCTGGATACTTTCATCAACGCTGCCTAATCCGATTAAGATATAAAACAGTGTCCAATTGTTTAGTTTTAATGGTCTACAAAAAAAGTTTACGATGACCTTTGTTTCCCATTAAAAGGTAGTTCATAGCAGCCACTCTAACTCCAAAAAAAAAAAAATTAAGTTGGCTGAATTAGGCTTAAAAATGGCAAATTATTTGTATTTGTTTTTATAGCTGTTTTGTATTCCTTGCTTTAACAGGGCGATATTATCGCTTAGCGACAAAGCCTTTATAATAAATAAAAAATAAAAACTTAAAAAATATGTGTAAGTTCATAAATTCGCGCCTTAACACGATTCGGTCACTTTCATTCGGGATCACTCGGCCGCCATTGCTCACACGACCTTAGCCTGGCAGAGTGAGACGGAAAATAACCTAGAGAGATAGTTCTTTGGTTACCTCACGTGCGGATTAGGAATAAGATAGCAATTGAATATTAGTTCAAAATAAAAGACATTAAGATTACATATGTAAAATAATGTTTTCATTGCATGTTCTATTTCTACGAATTCTTTATTATTATTTATCAAGTTATTTTTTTAAATACATTATTTATGTATAGCATTTTTATACACTTACTTAGTTATATTTATTTAAACTGGGCGCGAGAAATTTAATTCTCCTTTTGGATGAGATTTAGTTAATGCCAATTTGAAAGCTGTCAAACTTTATTTTAAAGGGTTTTCTGATTTGTGACTTGAAGCCGGGGCGGTCCGCTAGCTATTGATAAAATGTTAATTTATTCAAATTTTTCATCGATAATAAAAAAAAATATCTCTGATATTATATCATTTGATAATGCTTGCAATATAAAAACAACGATATCATTTCATCTGCTAAAATACTACAAAACATGTCTTAATTGGGCAAGTATTTGTTAATATATAGAAATTACAGGTTGTAGTTAATTTCTCTTTAAGGAGCCAAGCCAGCCAGACCTTGATGCTTTGAGAAATAATAACTTTAATAAAAACTAGTAAATCATTCATTGTGTGAAATTGTGTCCGTTTTTATAATAAAATACCAAGAAATGTAACAGAAATGTCAGATTTTACATTTAAGCAATAAGTTAAACAAATTTTAATTAAGAAGGCTTACTATAAAATTCAAAATTATGTAGAGGATAAAGATATATGGATATTAATTAGCTGCACAGGTTTATCACCTTAACAGTTGGGAGTGTAGCTAGAATTATTACGTTCAAAAATTGAAAGTTGTAGTAGAAAATATTGTATTTGAATATTGAAAAAAGCAACTACGGAGGTTTCTCGCCGGATTCTTCCCCGTAGAAATAGCATTCCGAACCGGTGGTAGTAAAAAAATACGTTTTGAAAGTGCTCATTTTAAATCTATTCGAATAAAAATCATTTTGAATTTGACAATAAAAGCAACTGTTTTGAGATATAGGCAGACGGGCGTGTAACAAATTCATTATAAAAAGGAAGTTTAAAACTAACATCCCACTATTAAAGATCACGCTCTAAAAAGTATGAAACAAGAAAATATCTCATTTGAAATTGTTTAGTGAACTATTCGATTTAGCCGCGGTCATATGCCACCTACAGTTGGGTAAATTTACTCACTTGTATTATTTTGTTAGGTTATGTTAGGTTTGGTATAATAATAATAATAATAATAACCACATCACGACACACACATTGACTCAGCCCTGCACTAAGTATCGTAAGAACTTGTATTGCAATAAATAATAATACAACATCCAAGACCGGTAAGCGAAACAATGCGTCTTGCAAATAACACAAAGTCCCGCCGGGATTCGAACCCGGAAACTCTAGCGTAGCAGTCGGCTGTTTACACCACTGCGCCACCGAGGTCGTCGAGGTAGGTATAGGCAGACTGTAGATATAATTTGGAATCAAAAATAATTCAATTCGGTAACAAAAAACTAAAAATAACATTTTGCGTCAATTTTACCCCATCAATAATCACTTAATGCGTTGATTGACAGGTATCCTACTTATCTGTCAAACTAAACATCTTATTAGGGGATAATTGTCAAGCTGAACAATGGTCGCGCGACCAGTTTTTGGGGAGAATTCCCCGGTTTTTAGGGAATCGCTTTAATGCTATTGTCCAGTGTTGCCATTTTGCGGATTTCTGTTCTTTAATCCGATAATTATGAAATAAGTATTATATGGAGCTGATTTGTACACATGTACAAAGTTTGGTAAAACTTTCTTCTCCACAATCTGAACAGATCTCAATTGGCGCGAATCTCGCTAATGCGCCATTTTCGAGTTTTTTACAAAATATCATGGGCAAGCAAGCAGACGGTTTACCTAATAGAAACTGATACCTCCGCTACGTTAATACGATGATGCCCATGATGTCTGGAAGAGCACCGCCAATGAGTTGCCTATGTAGAGGTAAAGATATTATAAATAGATGTACATACCACCAGTATCCTGCATCTATTCGGTGTTAAATTTAAGATTTGTATTGAATTTTAGTATCTTTAACAATCGCTTAATCTACGCGACAAAATTCCATTCTTCACCAGTTTTGAGATTGTAATTATTGATTTGCATTTTTTTTTTCGTGGTAGACCAAGGGTTTAGCAAATAAGTTTTTGAAAAAAGCAAAAAGCATGTATAAAACCCTTGATTGATGAATGAATTACAAAAAAAATGTATTTATGCACATAGTGAGTACAAATAAATCAGTTAAAATAGCTAACGCCATCTAGTAAACTCCGTTAAAATCATTTACAAAAACCAAATTTTACCGAATAGAAAATCCGAGGAGAAATCCAAATAAAATAAATTTAATTGGATCTTAATGCCAGCTTTACCCATTACCATTCTGTTTGCGTTCTCAAAATATTTAAATGATAAAATCTAATAAGAAACCAAATAGAACAACCAATACTAGGATCATTATAGATCACTGATAACAATTTCGATATGTAGGTATGTATGTGTCCTAAAAAAACTAAGAAATGTTTTATATTTAAAAAAAAATCGAATATTGCCTTTTTAATTAGGTACCATAGGCATGAATTTGCCTGTTATCTCACCTCATGCTAAGTGACAAATTGTTTGAGAGTGGAACTTTGTCAAGAATATTCTTACCTCAACTTTTAATTGTCCATGATACTATAATTCTTGAACACAGTCGCTGAAACAAAGTTCCTGTTGTATAATTTACAAAAAATCTCCACCTAAATCCTAGTAACGCCATCTGTTGGCAGTAAGTTGTTAACTGTGTCGAATTATTGATTCTGTTAGAATCTCTAAACCGGCATTTAATTTTAGTTCCAATCCTTGGCAGTTCAAAAGAATGTGGTAGATTGGAGGATTGGAGAGCCAGTTTAGTTACCGGCACGAGAGGTAAAACATCTTTACTTCTGCATAGGCAACGCATTGATGGTGCTCTTGACGTTCCAGATATTAAGGGCATCGATCTGTTATCACAACTGACTCAGAGGTCTTTAAAAAAAAGAACTAAGGTTAAACACAAGAAAAACTGTTTATTGGATTTTAACTTAGACTCAGAACAAACAGATACAGAAATATATACGAATATAGAAACGTCACGATGGTTTGGAAGTAGGAATCGGACTCACTGTGGGGTGGTAGGTAGGACACCTGGGTGACCAAGAAAGTCTTACTCAGCATAGTGGGAACTTGGACAGCACAACGGCTTCAGCACTTTGCTTAACTAGGGTTGCCTATAACAGATCGTTGTATTAACAAGTGGCGGTCTCACTTTCTTTTAGTTGAACGGTATTCTTGTTTGCATATGATGTTGGATAAAAAAGGTGATATGAATGATTTATATCTAAATGACTTCGAAGCCGTCAAGGGCATCGTCGTGTCAATTGGCGGTGGTATCACATTCCAACAGGTGAACCATCTGCTTGTTTGCCTTTGATGTTTTATATAAAATATAGTATAGATATCTGGGTCGGAATGTATTTCCATATAAAACTGTGCATTACGTGAATTTCAGCCCACTATTTCAACTTTTCGCGGCGCGCCTTACCGTCGTTGTCGTTCTCGACAAAAATGTCCGGACTTTAGAACAAGCCTTCAGGTATGTTTACACTACAACAGAAATTGCGACATAAATGTCAGACACAAATATCTTTACTGATCACCCTGAGCCAGATTTTTTTCCACTGATGCGACACTAGTACTATCGTGTAACAAATTTCGCGATTAGAGACACTCGTGTTCATACTGAGAGAAACTCGGCGTATACACTGAAATAAAAACTAGGGAACTAATAAAACTTTACTTTTGACATAGCAACAACAATCTATTCAATTTCAATTCTTATTATATGGCGACTATCGTATTGGACGACAACCAAGCCAATGTCACGTGATGAGAACAAACGATGTTATAAGATAGAAAATGATCGGTGTTCTGACTTGTGATCAGTTGCCGAATCTGTAACGATATAAACAACAATTATTTACATTATAAGGACAGCACATGGACAACACAAGGACAGCACAGAGACTTCACAATTTTATATTATTGGATTTTATAAACATAATAAGGTAGTTGACGAACTTTGTATGAGACATAGACAGCAAATAGTTAAGATTCACGGGACGAGGGAAGTAGCAACAACGACTTTAAAAAAATAGAATTATTAAGTTGACATCTTTTAATTTTGACATGCTCCTTGGTTTAACTCTTCCCTTTTGTCGGGAAAGGCAAACAGCTTTAGCCCATACAGAACAAGTCTTCCGTGTTATATTTTTCTTCGTTCTTATTTTTTCTACAGTGACATGCTAGTAATGTTACTGAAGGCATTAATGAGTTACTCGGGAGATGACGAAAATATCAGCCAAATCGTCGTATTTCACTTTCTCCACACTTGTACAGCACTACAGATGTTCACTGGTTAAAACACTAGCATTTTACGCATTACACTCTGCTGATACATAAGAAAAGACAATAAAATAAGACAATTTTAACCACCACTCCCGCAAAGTAAATCCTATGACATGCTTTTCTAATTATGAAATCTTTTTTTATTGAATTTTTGGATCTGTTTGAATTAAATCTGATTAGAATTGCATGCTCAAATCTATTTTGTTTATATGATAAATTATAATTAAACGAATGCTAATTTTATATTTGTTATTTAAATTTTAGTAATTTATGGGACATTTGTAATTTAGTATTGTAGAATATCCAGTGGCGGTACTGTCATACAAGCCCAAAAGCCCGGCTTGCCCTATCGAACCAAGGTAAGTTCGCGCTCTCGTTCATTTATTTCTTTTCAAATCAAATAACAATATGCTTTGCATAGCATGGTTCAAAAGTATGAGGTGTAGATTTAAGAGTAATGAGGCAATAAGACATTTATCGAAATGAATTATAAAAACTACAATATCGTATCTCTCGGCTTGCCCTATTCTAAAACTCTAGGCACGCCACTGAGAATATGCCATACTAAGCATTGCCATAACAAATGCATTATTTAATTTCATGTTCACAAAGTAAAGATATTTGAATTTGAATTTGTACGATGTACAATATCTTCGTCTATTCTTGCCTTTAAACTCTGGGACGTCCCGAAATATTTTAGACAGTTTTAAAAGTGAGACAAAATTCGGTTCGTATATTGGAATTGTTATCATGTTTCTAAGTATAATCCTACATTATACAAAAAGTTTCATTACTGTATTATTTTAGTTTAAAACACAATAAAAAAGGTTCTATGGTTAGTTAATTATTTTAAACCTTAATATTTTAGGAGAATCGAGCCTAATGGTGTTTTCATAATTAATATAAATTCGATATTTATCTTACAAACAGGGTGTACTCAGAATATCTTATTTGAATTTCATTTTTTTTAAGTTTGAGTTGCTTTAGAATATCACTAAAATTTTTTGCTACGTCCACTTTTGTAACTGGTCACCCAATTTGATTGATTTCTTAGCAGTAGCTTTATCGTATTTGAAATTAATATCAACTTGTGTTTACTACATACTGTTAATAGATTGAGCTTTGTTATTCTACATCGCGGTATAGTTTACTGTCTATGCCACTATATAAATACTTTTAGTCAGCTGAAAACCTTAATGCTACGGCAGTATACATATTGCGGTTGTGTAAGTAAAGTAGCTGCCGAATACTGATATGTTTGTAATTTTGGATTTGAAATTCTAAGTGAAAAGTATTCGTTTTTAATGTTACATTCAAAATCTTAAATAACCAATCAAATAACAGTATGATTGGAGTGTGTTCATGACAGGGTTTTCAATTTAACAATGATTAAATAACATGCAATTTTTCACTGCATTCGTTGGTACACTATCTGTTTTAATTTATTTGTTTTACAAAACAGTTACAGACGAATGACTGAAGCTTAAAATTGTTCTGTTAAGACACATTCAATTCAAACACGTCGGAGGACGTGGTAGCTCAGTTTCTTACGTGCCTTGGTTAACCGACCAATCTTATCGACAGGTCGAGGGTTCGAGTCTCGGGTTACCGTAAATTGTAGCTGCCACGTTTCTCAATGTGGCGCCAAGTGGCGACAATTTTGCAGACTGTCAAAATGGGACTCAACATAATCATGCGAAAGGCGGTGTTTAACTCCTCTGCAAACCCCTCTAGAGGGATTGAAGCGTGAGTTTATGTTTATGTGTCATGTCAAGATGCATTAAAAAGATTGACATGCCTTACTAATAAAACAATGCTATTAATTAATTTATACATGAAATGTCAAGTTTATCTTTCTATTTTGAATAGAATCGTCACTACGCAAGGTTAAATTTTGTTTATTTATTTTATTAATATTACTTTACGCAAAAAAAAAACTAATACCCATTTTATTTGTAACAATTTTTTAAAGCTACACAACAAATGATAATTAATCTTGAGTTTAAAGTTGCTAGGACACGGGGGTGTTAGAATAATTCATCAAAGTAAGTAAGATGGACGTAGCACGTTAATTCGTGACGTTAAAATTCATTTCGTCGCGTCGTCCGTGGTCAGGTGCGAGGGCGTCAACGTTTTCATTACTCTTTGAAACAGCAATGGAAATTCCAAACTCATTTTCTGGTTCATTGGTAGTTGGTTTAAAAATAAACAGTGAGCTCCATTTTGTGGTCCATTAACCGCAGGTTTTCAATGATGCTGGAACTGAGTGTATCGACGGAAAAAAAATCACTTTTTTTCTTAAGTATCCTAGTGGTTGTTTCCAGAGCTTAGATTTTCAAGTGAAGTAAAGCTAGAAACTGACTGCTTTGTCGTGGGTGTCGTAGCACGTGGAAATAATAATAACCACATCACGACACACATTGACTCAGCCTTAGATATAATCCTTTTATAGAAATTAGCAACGATATGATATAAACTACGCATATAAGAAAACAACATCGAAGACCAGTAAGCGAAACAATGCGTCTTGCAATTTATAACACAAAATTCCGCCTCCGCCGGCATTTGAACCAAGAGCCAATAGCGTAGCAGTCAGCTAACAGGTATTTCTAGTTATACAGGTAAAAACAGGTAAGTTTTACATAACAAGTGCAATATCAATCCTTATGCTGTACAACTTACGGTTGTCCAAAAAGATTATGTTTATGAAGTTGGCCGTGTTTACTGTTGAAGCCTGAAAGAAATAGTTTTTGACCCGGTAATTGGCGCTGTTGTGTAAATATGCATTGTTCAAGAGTAAAAGTTTTAATGGCTTCTCTCAAAGTGAGAAATACGTGCTCGATATCGGTGGTAGCTCAGTTTGTTATGTGCCTTGGTTAACCGACCGACCCGACCCGACAGGTAGAGGGTTCGAGTCTTGTAGCTGCCATGTTCCTCATAATGCCCGGACAGTGACGACAACATAAACATGCGAAATGCGGTGTATTACTACTGCCATCCCCTCTCGAGTGATTACGACGTCAGTTTGTGTATGTATGTATGACCGTGGTCACTATCCAATTAATTCATATTTTCATGTTTTGTTATACTACCTATTTAATTTTTCTATCTACATTGATTCTGTTATTGTAAACCAAACCACCAAACCAAAATTGTTGATTGTATTGTTTTGTGTACTGTATATTATAAATCATAGTGTATTAAATTGGACGCCTGCGATACAGGCTCGCCTAGTGCATGCAATATGTTAAATGTTTTAAGTAAATCAAGATATTATTATTATTATCGGATTCAGGGTGAGCATCTTTGCTCAAGCCACACCTCCAAACGCATCCGGATTTTTCGGACTTAATAGTCCATACTTTGTGAAAACTCAACTTTAGCGAGGTTAAGGCTCCCCAAAAGTGTTTCCAAAAAAAGTTCGTCAATTTACCGCCCTCAAACGATAATCCTTTAACGGTAGTGGTTAATGGTATTGCAAATGTCCAGGCTGCAGTGACTGCATACCATTAGACGGTATACTTGTTCGCCACCTTAACGGCATTAAAAAAAGCGCTGCCTAAATTTTTTTGTTAACACGTATTTTTTTAAATCCACTTTAATTTGGGGTTGACATACTCATTTGATATTTAACATCAAGATATTATACATAGAGCAGAAACTAAATAAACATTCGCTGAATAAATTGCCGTGAAGCTAAAGGTGCAAAACAGTGTGTACAAGCTTTTGTTTGCTCTACCAGCGCTCTACCGTAAACATCATTTGTCTCTACGCTCCGGGGAGCGATCGCAAAGATTTTAATGTAGAGCTAACAGATGAGAGAGTTGAAAATGTGGAAATTACGTTGTAAAAATACATTCACGCGAATGGCCTAACTACTCTAAGGGTTGTAACAACTGGGTTAATAGCGTGGCTTCAATTTTTTGTTCCATTTTGATATAAAAGTTTTTCGCTCGTATTAGAGCGACTAGACTATACCTGATTTTGCAGACCACCATAACCAATCAAAATATCATAGCGAATAGCAAAGCGTTGGAAGTAAATTTCACCGTAAAGCTTCCTTTTTATACAAAATTATGAAAATCGTACACTAAGCAGGCGGTCCGCCTGTTGGAATTGATACCGCCGCCTATTGTAACGATGTTGGTCTTGATTTTTGGAACAGCAAGAGCATCGCCAATGCGTTGCCAATGTAGAAGTAAAGATGTTATACTTCTCGTGTCGATAATAAGACTGGCTAACCAATCGTTCGAGCCAAAATACTGAGAACTGCTTCGCAGCAGAAATATAATGGAAAGTGGGACGAATCCAGATTATCTTTGGCAGCCATTACAAGATCGTCCACCCAGCTCGTGAAGGGTCTATCCAACACTAGATCATAATGACCTCCGTGGTCACCACTCTAGAATCTTCTTTCCCCAACGGTCATCGGTTTTTCGAACTACACGGCCAACTCATTGCCACTTCAGCTTTCTTATATTATGGTCTAAGCTGGCTTAATTTTTTTACACCAGGCCAGCATTTGACTCCAATCTCGCCTAATTTTAAACGGCGATGAAATCTATTGTGGAATCCAGGAGAAGGCTATTCAATCTTGCTTTAAAGATCACCAGATTAAATTGATCAGTTCTTCTTATGTACAGCAATCGTATCTGCAAAATGTCTATTCGTTGAATGATAGCCACCACAAAACTCGAACTGTGTCGTTTTATAATTTTTTTTAGGATAGGTACGCGATTCAACAGTAATGAGAAGAAAAAATCTTAGTAAATATTCCAAATTTTCGGATTTACTTTCATTTTCAGGAGAAAACATTTGCACGCCGCTATGTGGCAAAATGTTTATGGTGCATAATATTCCTATGAACACCTTAATTTTACCAACATTTTATGCAAATAAAAATTCTATTATATTTTTTTAGGATTTTAGTTTTCTGACAACATGATTCTTTATAACATAGTTTTTAATACTACAGCAATTTTTCTTTGAATTTCATAACATAAAAATAAACTCACGCCGTATTCCCACGAGAGTGGTTTGCAGAGGTGTTAAACACTTTATTTGGCATGTCTATGTTTAGTCCTGGTGTGGCAGGTTGCGAATCTGTCGCCAATATCCGGGAACGATGAGGAACATGGCAGCTACAACGTGCGGGAACCCGAGATTCGACCCTCCGCCGCGGGTCGGGTCGGTCGGTTGAACTAAAAACCGATTTAATCTCTTAATAAATTGATCGAATTCTCTTGTAGTTATCATAAATTAGATATATTTCTTTTGAATTATTCGTTAGTTAAATTTTTGTACAGTATCGATTCCGACCGCAAATAAAACTATTAAATTATATGATATGTTTTTGAGAACATGAGGGAGGAAATTCATTATTATATTGTCAAAAATTATGTAAGTACAAATTATAATCCAAAAAACGAATTCATTCTTGTGGAGGGTCGACAAATGACCTGCACATCCCAATCTATTAGTTGATAACATTGCGTGCGCTGTATCTCTTGCCAAGCACGAAATGCACTTGCCTATTAGCTAATAGGTAAATGATATCAAAACCCATAGATTTGAGTTAGAAGGAGGAATCAATTAACGGAATTTGTCAAAGCTTCACTAGCTACCACTACCCTGGTACTGTTGCGTCCCCTCTGGGGTAACCTCAGCGTTCATTGCGGCGTGGTCCACCTCCAGATATCATATACTTTTTTTTGTATCCTCAATTTCATGTGATGGATTATAAATTCAAATTCAAAATGATTTTATTTAAATATACTTGCTTTCAAATTGTAATTTTTTTATCTACCACCGGTTCGGAATGCTATCTACGGGGAAGAAACCTCCGTAGTTGCTTTTTTTAAATGTACAATAGTTTTTCATTACAAGTTGAAACATTTTAATTTTCCAAATTTTTTTATACAGTTTAAAACATATCTGACTACCTTTATATAAAGCAATTTAAAATAAATAAAGTTTTTAATCATTAGTGATTTTAAGTCTACAAAAGCTTTTATAAATTAATTTTATTTAATTGATTGAAACATATGCTGCATCCCTACAAAATATTTCATAAATATTTATACCTCATAAATAAAAATAATTGACACGAATTCAATCTCTACACTTACGAACAATAGATAGAATCAATAGAAATTATATTTCGCTACCTAATTATTTTTAAAAAAGCAACTACGGAGGTTTCTTGCCGGATTCTTCCCCGCAGAAATAGCGTTTCGAACCGTTGGTAGTATAAAAAGATGACGATTTAAAAGTATTTATATTAAGTCTATTTGAATAAAAAATATTTTAACTTTAACTCTGACTTTGAATCGTGTCGTTTACAACTGCACCTACGCAGCAACAATAAATAAGTTTATTTTTAAAACCTACACGTGCCTCGCATTACAAATTCTTAAGAATCTAAGCAGAGACATCTTCATACGATCTTTTCTTAAGTATAAGAAATAACTTGTGTGTGTTCGCGTTTATCCCACGAAGACTGTTTGCCTAAACTTGTCGTCGGGCGTGTACATGCATGTTGTTTAAGTGTGCGTGTGATTTTGTTCGGTAAGGAGGTAAAGCACACTATGAAAATGCATATACACGTTTAATCACTACCGTTGGCGAACAGACTTCGTGAGGTTAAATTACTGTGTTTTGTTTTGTTTTGCCCTCGAGACAAGTATTCAGTCACGTCATTTGGAATGTTCTATTTACTAAAAGAAAAATGGTGTAACGTTTAAAGAGATAAACTGTACGGTTTCAATATACGTGTCCTTTTCTCTCGATGATTTGGTTCAGTTAATGAAACAAAGTGAAAGGCAGATTCGGCTTCAGGAATAAATGTTATTGGGGATAATTGGAATTAATTTTTATGAAGAAATCAAATATTTATATACCAAAATCATTTTTTTTAATATGTACTTTTGTTTATCCTTTACCTAAACATAAATAAAAATATATTTAAACAAATATTTTTTTCCGATAGAAAATTGCAAATAAAGAAAAAAAAATAACCCACTTATTTTCAACAACCTTATTATAATTATTTTCTAATATTATAAAACGGTAATGCCATTGTGATTCCGATACAGATCAAGGTTTATCCGGACTGTCATTCAGTTCTGTCCCCCTGGGAGGACAAAGAGGAAAAAAATCTGTCCCCCAGTTGCTCAGAAAGGGATATTTGACAACGTGAAAGAGCGAAAACAGTTCGAACGGTCCCCTCATCGCTCATCTGACCCTGGTCAGATCGATTTTTTCCTCTTTCAAGAACAGGGTGACAGATCGAAATAAACCCCAAGGCAATGGTCTTTAGAAAAAGCTCTATAATAAAACATCACAAGTACATCCCTGCGAAAAAAGTATCTGGTTACCCTTTTGTTAAGGAAATGTCGGAAATACGTAAACATTATTCTTCTCACTTATAAGAAAACACGACTGGAACGCTA
This sequence comes from Choreutis nemorana, assembly GCA_949316135.1. Taxonomy (NCBI): domain Eukaryota; kingdom Metazoa; phylum Arthropoda; class Insecta; order Lepidoptera; family Choreutidae; genus Choreutis; species Choreutis nemorana. Next base: position 9,300,458 of record OX438609.1, read on the forward strand.
ACAATCCTGTTCATATTTGCTGTGTTTTATTGGTACAACAATTCTTATAGGATTTTCTTGATTATGCGTACTAAATTCTTTGCCTGATAAATATAACCTGTGGCTCATTGCAAGAGTAAATAGGCTTCTCTTTGGTCCACCTTAGAATCCATCGCCGCTTGACATTAGTCGGGATTTGGGTCAAATGTTTGGCTTGTTGTTAATTTAAAAAGAAAAATGAATCGTTGGGAAAACTTTTTTGTATTAAAATCTGGTACATGTAACTTGTAGCAGAGATATAACAAATGCATAAAACATAAACTGACGCCGTTATGAATCCCTCTACAGGGGTAGGCAGAGGTGTTTTGAGTCCCAGTGTGACAGGTGCGAGTCTGTCGCCACTGTCCGGGCACAATGAGGAACAACTTACGGCAACCCGAGACTCGAACCCTCCACCTGTCGAGTCTGGTTGGTTAACCAAGGCATTAACAAACTGAGCTACCACGTCCTTTTATGTCACTTTTAGCGAGAAATAACAAATGCTAATAAATACTAAGGTATTCCATGATTTTTTATTTTTAGTTAAGAGACCCCTATTGGTCAACAAGGAACGTGTTTTTTCCGTGTTACATACAGCTTAACATAAAAAATCGATGAATTCAAAAACTTCATGTGCATCTTCGGTTAGCACTCAACCATCGCACTTGACCCGATTATTTAAATCTTAAGCTATCATAAGAAATCCTTAATTATATTCTAAACGCGAAAGATTCTCAGGATATTGTAAAAATATCGCAGGACCAATTTGGGACATAATATTGATAGTGACCTTGATATTTTTTACGAGAAACCAGGAGCATTTAGGCTTGCACTGCTTAATGCAATAGCTGTGGCTTAGTTCCTGTACATCATTAGAACATCTGTATCTAATTAATGATGCATTTTTCTTTATCTCTGTCTTGTTCAAATTTAAGGGTTCTCGTATCTGTTTATGTTGGTTTTACGTTTTTATGTATATTTTTTATTAATGCTGTTTATACCTTTAATTGGCATATATATCTATATGTAACATAGTGACTGTCCATATTTAAATGTAAGATACGTATGCTGTTGGTGTACCAAAATAAATTAATAAAATAATTTGTGTGAATGAATGGAAACGCATTCCTATGAAATTTGACGAAATAGCATTTCAATTTTTAGGGACGCATGTCGAATACGCGAATCGCAAATGTTGGTTGAAAGGATTTTACAAAAGCAGAAAAGAAAGAGATTCGTCACAAAGCGCCCTTTTAAACTTTACGCGCAAAAAATAACCTAAAAATTCCTTTATGACGAGCGTTGTTCGGCCTGAGCTAGTAATTTATGTCAGGTTAACTACCATTATGTTGTTAAGCCAGGAAGCTTGCATGATCAAAGTTCAAAAGTTCAAATTTTGCTTAAAGGAATTTGGAGGCGGGTACATAAATCGGTATTTTCACGTTCCTCGCGAAAACACGAACGAGGAACGTGGAAAAAGTTTTGTTCATAATTAACATGCAACTACCGGTTTGGGAATTGAATATCCAAGATCTTACACAATTCGAATGTTGCTGACGTGATTTGAAATTTTAGTGAAAGAAAAAGTAATTAGTGCTAATGTTTTATTCTCATCTAATTGGAATTGGGGGCAAACGGGAGGACGGCTCATCTAATGGTAAGTGATACCGACGCTCGTAGGCACCTGCTTTTTTTAAAGGCCCCTATGTCTTATAGGTCCCTGGATACTGTTTTCGGCAGCTGATCCACCTTGACCATGATATTTTCGGTTTTGTTTAACGAGAGATCACTTTTAACCAGTTTTCTAAGAAAACATATATTTTCTTTTACGAAAAAAAAATAACATTTCGACATATTATGTTTTCATAAAAAAAAAAAAAACAAAACGTAAAATAAATAAACCACAAACCGGATTAACTATACGACCGTTAATTCAAATGGCAACCCAATATTACTTGATCATGCGCTGTGTTGCAAATGTAATGCAACCACCATAATTTGAGGGAAAAGTATATTAACAGAATTCCAAGATCCTGTTATAACGGATCATCGCATCGCATGTCCTCGTGGAAATTACAATCATAGTTCTAACTCTAAAATCGTACTGTCCATTGCAATTTCAACCCTACAATAATGGGATACGAATGGAATTGTATCCAGTTAAATTCCAGTAAAATCTTTTGATGTATCATTCTGTGCTTTTCTCCGAACCTGGATAATAAGGAAAACGGAACAAAGAAAAACAAACGACGCGAAAAATAAAATTAACAAGACATATTATTGGCAGGTTTATTTTATTATAAATTCAATCTACGCAAAGAGGAAAATTGATTTTTAATTTTATTGCAACTGGCAGTTTGTAAATTCATTAAAAAAAAATAAACCAGACTGAGTGGATAAATACTATATTGAATTTCCTTTAAAATGCTTATTCTGTTATAAAATATTAAATAACATTAAACTATTAAGCACTGAAAACAATAACGCGTTGAACGTAATTGATTGCTACTTATAATTGCATAATTTATTGATCGGGGGACGTGGTAGCTCAGTTTGTTACGTACCTTGGTTGTACGACTGACCCGACACGACGGGTTGAGGGCTCGAGTCTCGATTGCCGTATGGTGTAGCCATTTTTCTCATTGTGCCCTGATAGTGGCGATAGATTCGCAACCTCACACTGGGACTCAACATAAACACACGAAATGCGGTGTGTAAAATTTCTACCTACCCCTCTTGATCGATTAATTACGGTGTGAGTTTATCTTTTTGCAAATTTCATCGTAACGAAAAAGGAGCACCTATAATCATTTTTTTCTTCCTGTTTTGACCTATTTCGTTACGACGTTGTGGGTAGACGTGTTATTGCTAATTTAAATCTAATTTGATGACCCCAATAAAACGCTGCTTTAAAACGAGGCCAGAATTTAGAGAAGTCTTTGATGTATAAAATTGAAGGAAGGTATAATTTAATCGAACAAGTGGCAGAGTCAAAATAGTAATCTAGGTTTCTTACTGGATTCTTCACCCTGGAAATAGCATTCCAAACCGATGATAGTAAAAATACGACGACTTGAAAGTGCTTAATTTAAGTCTACTTGAGTTTTAAAAACATTTGATTTTGACTTAACAGCCACTGTGACGCAGGGGTGTCCACAGCCACTTTTACGCTGGAGGTTCCGGGTTCTAATCTCGGTGGGGGCGGAACTTGTTATTTGGAAGACGCATTGTTTCGCTTAACGGTCTTGGATGAAGTATTCTTATCTATCTTTCCTGTGATATTTATTGATGAGCTGAGTCAATGTTTGAGTCGTGATGTGGTTATTATTGAACAGTGGAGGAAACCGCGGAACTGTAACAAAAACACAAAACAAACAAAATTACAAAGTATTATAATAATCGATAGATTAAAGTAGTTTATCACTAAAGATGCTTATTATATTTATCATTTAAGTGGTTTATTCGTTTTTGACAGTTTTCTTCTTGTTCTTGGTTTATTTCTTCCCTTTTGTCGTGAAAGACAAAGGGCTTTAGCCCGTAAAGCACAAGTCTTCCGTGTTATATTTTTCTACTTTCTTAATTGTTTCTACAGTAAAATGCTTGTAATATCACTGTAGGCTTTATTGAGCTACTTGGGGGATGATGAAAAGAGCAGCCAAATCGTCGTATTTCACTTTTCCACACTTGTATAGCACTACAGATGTTCACTGGTTAAAACACTAGCATTTTACACATTAAACTCTGCTGATCACTAGAAAGACAATAAAATAAGAAAATTTATTATTATATTTTATTTTTAAAAACCACCACTCAACGTTCCCGCCAAGTAATTCTTTTTGAAAGTTTTTTTAACTATTCATCCGATTTGAAAACTTGATTTTGACAGTATAAATGAAGTCAAGATTGACTAGAAATATATTGAAATATGAAAAAAAAAACTTATTATCGCTGCATTCCTTTTTAACCAATAGAATGTTTGAATATCTTTAATTTATAAGCAATACCAGTTCAGAAACGATTGTTCATTAGATTTATTAGGGCAACATTGAATTTAATTTGAGTAGAGCTATTTGCATAATGAACAAGTCCCGGCATGATATTTGAGAGCCAAGAGAGCACTTGTCAAAATACGACTTTAACACAGCCTAGAACAGAACAGTGCGCTTAAAATTATATATATATATTTTTTTTATCAGCATAAACATCATACATAAAACATAATGCATAAGCATGGCAGCTACGTACGGCAATCCGATACTCGAACTTTCGACTGGTCCGGTCAGGTTAACCAAGGCACGAAACAACCTGAGCTACCACTTCCTCCACGTCACGTTTAGCAAATATTACAAAAAAAAAACATAATTACGTGTAACATAGCTACATTTCTCGTGACGGGCCATTAAATTATTGGCTCGGGTCATGGTTTGTTTTTGAATTATACAACGAAGATATGTAAGTGCCCGCTAATCCTTATTGGTGGTCAACGGTACCGTCGTATCAATAGGCGACGGTATCACTTTCCATCGGGAGAATCTTTACCCATGTTGTTGAATACAGAAAAAAAACTTATGTTGGTATATTAAATGTAGTACTGAACAACTTTATTTTGACTTACGCATTATTTTGATCTAATTGCAGAGGAATGAAGATTACTCATACAAAATCACTGTATTAATACTATACCTCACCTCACGTGTCGAAAAATACACTATATAACTCATGGTAGACAAACTGGTGGGCCGTTCGCTTGTTTGTCTCCTCAGTGGTATTAGAACTGGTCAAGTGGGATTTGGACTCATTTTGGGTGCTGTACTTATAACATTAAGTTGGTTTTACTTTTTAAATAATAACTAAAAAAAGAAAGGAACAAGGGGAAAAAAAACGTTTATTTAATCTCCCATGGTGCCCTCTTAATGTTTTTATTTCTTTCTGTTTTTAGTATTTGTTGTATAGCGGCAACAAAAATAGATATTCTCTGAAAATTTCAATAGCTTAGCTTTTATGATTTTTGAGATACAGCCCGCTGACGGACGGACGGACAGGAGTTTTAGTAATAGGGTCAAGTTTTTGACCCTTTGACCTGACTCTTTGGACACGGAACCCTAAAAACAGTGGCGGTACTGTCATAGAAGCACAAAAACCCAGCGTGCCCTATCAAATTAAAATAAGTTCGCGCTCTTATTCATTCATTAACAAATCAAACGACTTTTTAAAGCCACCGGAATTGTGGTTTTGCGGACATGTTCGCAAGCTTCCGAGTGTTTTGCTGAGCTCGTCCACGCCAGCAAGTCCGCAACGGAAGTATGAAGTATATCTCTCGGCTTGCCCTGTACTAGAACTCTAGGCACGCCATTGGCTAAAAACCATATGAAATCAAAATACTCGCAGGTTGTGTATAGTCAACAATAGCGTTGTATAAAGTAGACTTTTATACTGTTAGTTTTAGTAAACTGTATCAATTGTGGTCGTTCGTCACGATCTGGCTGGCGTCGAGATGTGGTTTACTGTCAGATTTAGACTTGGCGTAGTTTAGCTGTTCAAATCTTATTTATTATTAACGTTTATTTCAAACTAATTGCTTAAAAACTGCTTCACAAATTGCTCTCGCGAATTTTTTGTTTTCTCATTAAATTTTCATATAAGAGCTTTCATAAATTACCCTTTTGCGTGTTTTAAAAAGGTTAATATAAAAAGTTTTCTTCCATAAGTTTTTAAACAATATATTTTTAAATACTTATATTTATGAAATGGTTAAATTCATTTTAAAATAACTTAGAATCGACTTTCACAGTTTTTTGTTAAAGGCAAAATGTTATTAGAGATATATTTTTGTATTTAATTTGTAATGATATTGAAATTATTGTGTATTATTTATTTATTTTAAAACAAAATATAAGACAGACCTCATTGGGGTTAAATGTAATATTATAACTTTTACGTAAATTTAAATTATAAAGTTTAACAGATGAACAATTTACCTTAAAAAATCCTTCGCTAATAAATTTCCGGGCAAAATTTTAAACTAAATTGGTAAATTTTCGACAGGTTTTATATTTGAATTATTTGCGTTTTTATTCTATTATTAATACAATGCAATAAAAAAAAGCTTAACATTTGAGTCCTTTCTTTCTGAACGAACAATTACCATTTTTATTATTTATTTCACTTATTTTAAAACGGTTGTAAACAGTAAAACGGTTTAATTACAAACTTCCTGGCGCAAACTCAGGTTTCTTGATGAAACCCTATAAAACCAAGACATAGTTTAATGGTTATCATGATCTAGTTTGGAACCAGGTCATCGGTGCCGACACCCTCGACTGACCTGATGACCCCAACCCATCCATACCTTTATTCGGGTAAAACACGAATCATAACGTCAGCATAATAGTCTTTTAAATTCCACTGGTCAGGTCAGTATTAAATAATGTTAGATTTTTTTTTTTGGATAATACTTTTTCTAAATATGTAAGTTTTTCTTAAAATTTTGCCGTAAAAGCAATTCGCCTTCAAGGAACAAATCTCCATAGGAAACTGTCGAATTCGCAAATTTTAACATTCGGTCTTTTTGATCTTACAAAAAGGACCTAAAGTTTTATGTAAAACTAAAATGTAGTATATATATAATACTAATTATTATTTGAGGTTAAGCAAAACACTTTATTATCTGAAGGTCTCAGGTTCGAATCTCTGGTCGGACAGATTGTTTATTTGACACGAGGACTTTTATGGTGTCTTTAGATGTTTACTATTTAAGTAGGTATCCATAGTTTGTTTTGAACTTTTTGATATTTGCAAGACGCATTGTTTCGTTTACCGGTCTTTGATGAGTATTCTTACCTATGTAGTTTATACCGTATCGTTGCTTATTGCCTGCGATACAAGATTATATCTTAGTGCAAGGAGTCAATGCGTGTTTCGTGATGTGGTTATTATTTGCAAGACGCATCGTTTCGCTTTCTAGTCTTGGATGTCGTATTCTATATATATATTTATCTACGAGTATGTAGTTTATACCATATCGTTACACATCATTACTTTGGCGGATCTTCAGCGACTTCGTTAAAGTTATGATGGCTGGGGGTGGACCCCGGCGCGAAGAACGCCAGGATCCAACCCCAAAGGAGCCGTAACGATAGCGCTGTAGTGAAACGACTGGCTCTCCAGGACTACTTGTATTGATTACCTCTCATAGCTTATAACTATGAGTTTATATACAATTAATCTATCAACTGATAGTCATAACGTGCTGACCAAGAACTGCAGCGCCAACACGTACGCTAACTCTTCTCTATCAACTAATAGATTGGTATGTGGAGGTCATCTCATTAATCCTCCACTTAGTGCCTGCGATACACGATTATATCTTAGCGCAGTGCTGAGTCAATGTGCGTGTTGTATTATAATGTGTTTATTACTATTAGTTAAATTATCCTCCAAAATAAATTAAAACACATTCATAAAGGATACACGATTATATCTTAGCGCGGTGCTGAGTCAATGTGCATGTTTTATAATGTGTTTATTACTATTAGTTAAATTATCCTCCAAAATAAATTTAAATACATTTATAAAGGATACACGATTATATCTTAGCGCGGTGCTGAGTCAATGTGCATGTTTTATAATGTGTTTATTACTATTAGTTAAATTATCCTCCAAAATAAATTAAAACACATTCATAAAGGATACACGATTATATCTTAGCGCGGTGCTGAGTCAATGTGCATGTTTTATAATGTGGTTATTACTATTAGTTAAATTATCCTCCAAAATAATAAATACATTTATAAAGTAGACAGTCTAAAGATTGTTAAGACATCCGATACCAAGACTCGTCTTAGTTGAAGCGCAAAGTTTAAAGTAATTCAATACAAATGAGTTGCAGAAGTTTCGACTGTTTTGTGGCTTCGTAGTTACTAAAGTCATTCCATCTCATCAGGACCGTTTGTCGAAGGTTGTTGTTAGTTCCGTCATGCTGTTTCAGCGTGCGTATCCTCAAGGTCGCTCAGGACACTAGAGCAATGTGCATCATCATCATCAAATTCAAATTCAAAATGTTTTATTTGAAAAGATTAAAATTAATTTAATTTATTTTTTATAATAATAACCACATCACGACACACACATTGACTCAGCCCTGCAGTAAGTATCGTATGAACTTGTGTCACAGGAACTAAGCAATGATATGATATAAACTATATAGATAAGAACACAATATCCAAGACCGGTAAGCGGAACAATGCTTCTTGCAAAAAATCTTTATAGCTGAAAAGAAATCTCCGTAGTTGTTAATTTACGAGTACAATAGTTGTTCATTACATGTTAGGACATTTAAGTTATATTATTATTTAATATAATTTGAAGCTCCTATGACTTCCTTTAGCTTTTGGCCCCTTGGCCGTTTCCGTTGCTGTCTCCGCTTTGCTGGGAAAGTACTATGAATTCCTTTATTATGAAGTACAATATGTAATATGTATTAAACTATGAATGATTTTAGGTCACCTGAGATTTTATTTAAATATATTTAATTTAATTCCATGAAACATAGGGGATACAACGATCAGCTGGAAGAAGTCTACTGCTATAAAGGATATAGGTCTCCCTCAAATGTCTCAAGTGGCTGTCAGAAGTCCTTATGATATTGTCCGTCCACCTCGTGAGTGGTCCCACACTATGAATTCAGGCCCGTGGTCGCCACTCCAAGTGTTTTCCATAAGTTGATATAGTTTTTCGACAAGTCAAGTAACGTAGATTACTGTAGTGATTTTGTAAGCAATCTTAATTCCTCTACAATCCATCAGAGGCGTTTTACAAAGATTCATACACATTTGTAACTGCGTACAGTCGGAAGCGGCAATTGAAGGAAAACCTCATGGAAGACACACAGAACCTTTCTTCCCCAACTGTCATCGGTTCTGCTAGCTGTATGGCCAACCCATTGCCGCTTTAATTTGTGTTATGTCGAGCACTCTAGGTTGCCTACGTGTCTCCTCAATCCTGGTTCAATTTAAGCATGAGGATGTACATGGAGACGTATATTTAAACCGACGTCAAACTGGTAGAGGCACTCTTGGGTGACTTATAGTTTGTGTCCCTTGCCATCATAAGGGTTGGAACGCCTTCTGCGCGGGAACTCCAAATGTCCCTCGATAGTCCGGCTCGTGACTCTTGTACTAGGTCAGGGTCGGGAAGTGGACAGGTATAGCGGTCGTACCTATGTTTTCCGTCTTGTTGTGTTGTCTTTATAAAGACGATACAGCCTGATCGATTGTATAGGGAACGATAGCCACGGTAAAGTACACGGTAAAGCTGCTAAGGCCTCCGTCGCGTCGTCGTTTACGAAATCAAACAAGAAAATATACGCTTTTAATCACAACTTTAGCCAAACAGTCTTCGTGAAACAGAATAACTTACTGCACCGAGAGAAAACTTTACCTTCTCTACCAAATAACGCAAACAAGTTGAAAACAACTTGAGTTCAAAATAAATGAAAACTTTATTTCATTTATTTTTTGTTTATAATTACAAAACCAACAGCACAAACAAGTAAACAATGAAATATAACTTATAACTAACACATACGCCAATAACTTATAGAGCAAATGGGTGAATGACTAAGGTTTACTTATAGAGCAAATGGGTGAATGATTAACGGATTAATTCTACTATTTATGGTAGTTAAGTGTGTGTGTTGATGTGGGTGTGTAAAACTGCATACTATTTAACACGAGTTTTTTTTAAATATAGGTCTTGCTAACGTATAACAATAGTTCTACAGCTCAAAGTCAATATATTTTTTATTAAAATAGACTTAAAATAAGAAATTTTAAATCGTCATCTTTTTATACTACCACCGGTTCGAAACGCTGTTTCTTCGGGGAAGAATTCGGCAAAAAACCTCCGTAGTTCTTTTTAAAAATGATTAGGTACAATAATTTTATTAAGTAAAGCTTACGTTTATGTATGTCACCAGTTCTAAAGCTGATTTTAATTTTGTTATAGTAAAGGGTAGGTCACATTGCAGTCAACGACCGTCTGCTTAAAGACCGGATATCTAATAATAACTATGAGCAATATATTATGAAAGCAAAGGTATGAACCTTTGCTTTGTAACACAATAAATAATAAAGAAACTATAAGATAGATCGAATTTACGTTATTTTAAGATATAATATAATATACTACATATAATGTACGACATAATATAATTCCAAGAAATGTAACAGAAATGTCAGATATTTAATTTAAGCAATGTAATTTTAATTAAGAAGACTTACTATAAAATTCAAAATTATGCAGAGGATAAAGATATATGGGAGTAATTAAATTCGCTGCGCAAGTTTATCTTATTGACAGTTGGAGTGTGGCTAGAATTATTATGTTGAATTTTTTAATTTGTAGTAGAAAATTTTATTTGAATATTGAAAAAAGCAACTACGGAGGTTTATTGCCGGATTCTTCCCCGTAGAAATATCATTCCGAACCGGTGGTAGTAAAAAAAAAAAATGATTTGAAAGTGTTTATTTTAAGTCTATCCGAATAAAAAACATTTTGACTTTGACTTTTGACTTTGAAATAACCTTGAGGACAATTTCATGAGCTCTAGTCCCCGATATTTTTATGTTTGGAAATAAATAGGTATGCCATATTTCAAAGTCAAATTCTTAAGGCTTTTGTTCAACTGCAGCCATAAACAGCCTTTTTCAATTATCAAGTTTACTAAATGAGAAATCCGACAAGAAACCTCCTCGTTTGATTTTAAGTGATAAATTTGGAGCATAATATCTTTAATTATTAAAATATTAACTCATTAAAAAAAGATTATGATATCAAAATTCACTGTTTTTACATTTTAAATTAAATTAATTCCTCGAATCGGTCGCTCACTTCCCTCCAATATGGTTGAGGAGGGCGATGGCTGAAATCCACGCTATACTCGTGATCGGGTGCTGTTTGTGTGGACTTCACGATTTAAAATATTTGTATTAGTTAATAATTTTTGATCGCATATTCCGTATGGTATTTGAAGTCTTATTCGAATAAAAACCATTTCGACTTCGACTTTGACTTTGAGATATCAAAACAGGATAATGTATTGTGCAAGAATATTTGTACTTATTAAATGAGTTAAGTACGTAAATATTTAGAATAATTTCAAAATCTGTTTTAAAGTTTAAATCTTACAAATATCGTTTAAAAAAAGGAAGTCATATATTTCCAATCGATATTATAATTAATTACAGAATTTAATGTTAAATAAACTTTCTATAATCTATAATCTACATTAAAAAACGAAAAAAAAAATCAACATTCGAAAACTTTCCTACAGATTAGTTGATTGACACTCGACATCGACAGAACTGCCCAGCATTTTTCATTCGTGTTTTCGAATATTTATTTTATGGTAAACATAATTGACCCAGTTTTATCCGGTTTCCGGGTGACGTCCGATGACCGGATCAATGTCGGCTGACCTAATAAATAACCCCTCTTTATAGGGAAGTGGTCAGACATGTAATGTGGCATGATGTCACGACTTTTGTCTTGAGATGTCTTTGTGAAATGAGATGTCTTCTCTTGTTAGATATAAGCAGATTACGGGAAGGTCCTTGATTTTCAGTGTTCGATTGTAATTGGTGTGTGATCGTCTGGGTTGGTATCACCTTTCTTTCTATTTCTGCCGTGAAAAGGTTCGATGTAAATGGTTTTCAGGATTGGGAACGGTATAACATCTTTACCTCTCAGGCAACGCACTGGCGGTGCTCTTGGCGTTCCAGACATCAAGGGCATCGCCGTTCTAAAGAAGGTGATATCAGTTTACATCAGGTAGATCGTCTGCTTGTTTGCCCGTATGTTGTAATAAAAAAATAGACAGTTGTAATTTTAATAAAATGTGCTGCTACGGCATCGGTAATAAAACAAAAAAAAAAGCAAAATATAAAATTTTGCGCCTTACCGTAAGACGAAAAAAAAAACTCGGGCTTAAACCATACTACAATGTCAAATGTCATTCCAGTAGGAGAGTTACTTGGCGGGATCGGGAAGTGTCATTTAGAATTTTCTTATTATATTTTCTTTTCTTATATATCTACAGAATTTAATGTGTAAAATGCTAGTGTTTTAACCAGTAAATGTCTGTGGTGCTGTACAAGTGTGGAGAAAGTGAAACACGACGATTTGGCTGCGCTTTTCGTCATCTCCCAAGTAACTCCTTAGAGCCTACAGTAACCGTACTAGCATGTTACTGTAGGCAGTTTCATCATTTTAATTGTTCATCTCATTTATCATCTTCAAGAATGAAAAAATTATAATTACTGATGATTAGGCAGTATGGTACTAAAACCAATGTCGTTAAATAAATACATGAAAAAACATTCCATTAGGCAGTTTCCCGCCAGTAAGTTTGCATGCTGTCTGTACTGGAACTAATTTCGAAATTAGAAAAAGTCCTGCAGGGCCATTAACAATGCTTCCGAAAGTTTTTTCACGGGAGCGGGAATGTTCCGATTGTCAAGTATTTCATCCGAAAGTTACACACTGGATTCACATGTCCTCCTGTCGTAAAAATTTGCATTATTCGTTGACTATTCGATCAATGGAAGCCACTGTTGATTCTGGTGAACAGGAGTTGCTGTGGTGGGAGAGAGTGGAGGGTGTGGAGGGGGGACTAGTGGACTTGTCAATAATTCGGTTCACGGGAATCGAGTCTCGACGAATTTAGTTTTTTTCTGATTATTTTGTAAATTACCCGGTTTTCAGATTTCCTTAACTTGTGCTCTCTGACATTGCTTCTTTCAAAACTTCCTGACTATAGCTCAAGCGAAGTATTCCGTAGGTTTTGAATTCCTAGATAATAAGGAAATATTTGGCATAAACCGAGCAATTTCTTTCAAAAATGTTTGATTGCGTTGACTTTGTAGTTTGATTTTTTCATTGCTTGAAGATCTGTTCCTAAATTTTGGACCTAAGAATTTGATAATTGAGAAAAAGGTTAACGATAGACGAATGGACAGACGGACATAGTGACCCTTTCAGGGTTCCTTTTTTTATTTGGACTTACAGAACGGCACAGAAATCATTTTATAAAAGTAACCTCAGCATAACTGGTCTCAAATATATTTCTGACAAATTATTAATGTAAATGTCATTATCTTCATAAAAGCGTCATCTATATTGTATCTTTATATGAAACATCTTTTATTTGTTGGGATACAAGGAAAATGCAATAATGTTTACGGATTTGGGCAGAGTTTTATAATATATCTGGGCATTGGGACATCAGCCAACCGTAATGACTCCGGTTGGTGGAGGAAAAACTTGTGGCCAATAAAAAACCGGCGCAGCGTGAGCCGGACTTCCACATGAAAGGTTCCGTCACATTAAATATTATGTACTTTTTGGAACATTTATTAAAGAAAACAGATCAAGTAGAAATTGAAAAAAATCACACTTCTTGTATCTTTGTCGTATTTTTTGTTATGGCAGCATCAGAAGTAGGTACATGTTTCCTATAAAAAACCTATTATCTATTAAGGTTCATGTCCGCCGATAGACAGCCGATAGATAACATCTCCTTCGTCCATCCAACTTCCAACTTTAGATGAATTTGTCAAAATTGTTAGGGCGTTACCGGTTAATAAGGCCTCTGGGGAAGACAAAATATCGAATAAGATGATCCAGGAAGCCGTAAAGTCCGCTGGGGATTCTATTTTAATTGTGTATAACCGTTGCATTGCTGAAGGGGTTTTTCCTCAAATTTGGCGCCGCGGGCTAATTAAAATCATACCTAAAAGCGGTGATAAGCCACCTGATGATCCGAAATCGTATAGACCCATTACCCTTCTACCATCCCTGGGTAAACTTCTAGAGCGTCTTATCGTACCTCGGCTTCTTCCGGGCGGTCCAACTTTTCACGAACGTCAATTCGGTTTTACTATCGGCAAATCAACAATCGACGCGGCTATCTCGGTGAGAAAATCGGTAGAATCGTCGGAGTTTAAATACGTCATAGGTGTATTCCTAGATATCTCTGGTGCTTTTGATAATGCATGGTGGCCAATCTTATTGCTCAATCTTAAAAACAGAGGTTGTTACAGCAATGTATATTCCTTAATATACAATTACTTTATAAATGGAACAACTAAGCTTCAACTTGGTCATCATGCAGTGTCGAAGGCTTTGACTCGGGGCTGCCTACAGGGTTCAGTGCTAGGGCCGTATCTCTGGAATATCGGATTTGATGACTTTTTGTCTATACCGTTACCGGCTAACTGTTCGCTTACGGGATATGCAGACGACGGTCTCCTGCTTATTCAATCTCATACAAGAACAGGAGTTGAGTTGTTAGCTGAGTCCTGCCTACGTCTGGTGGCCGACTGGGGAAAGAGAAATCATCTTGAGTTCGCAGCCCATAAAACACAGTATTTAATGTTAAAAGGAAACTTAGTAGGGCTACCGCGCTTTAAATTTAATTCAGTTACAGTTAAAAAGAAAGACTCAGTTTGTTATCTCGGTTTGATACTTGAAAAGAAATTCCATTTGATTGAGCACATTAAGCAAGTTAGCGAAAAATCAAAACGAAATTTTTATGCGTTAAATAGAATATCAACTTCGACCTGGGGATTGTCGTTTAAGTCATTAAAAATAATTTATACTGCTACTTTCTTGGGTTGCATTTGTTATGGAGCCCCCGTGTGGGCGGATAGAGCCACAATTGGCGCTGCGCGACGTAAATTGCTTCAGAGTCAGAGATTAGCGTTAATTTTTCTTTGTAAAGCGTATAGAACCGTCAGCACTGAGGCCCTGCCGATTCTTGCGGGCGTTTTACCGGTAGATTTGGAAATACAACGGCGTGCGGCAATGTATTACAACTCGCGGAATGGTATGAGTTCAGATTTTCTAAAACCGAAGGATAGGGCTAAAATCAGTAGATTATTTGATAGCAACGACAACGTTCATAAAAAACTAATCGACGAATAGCAAACTAGATGGGATACTTCGACTAAGGGGCGGCATTTATTTAAATTTTTCCCTATAGTGCGCGAACGGTTAAATAAAACGTGGCTTGATATCGATCATTGCGTAGCCCAATTTCTAACCGGGCATGGTAACTTTAAGGGCAAACTTTATTCATTTAACTTGGTGCCGTCACCTTTTTGCGAATGTTCAACGTCGGATCAAGAATTTGTGCAAACTGCCCATCATATCTTGTGGGAGTGTAGTCTCTGGCATGACGAACGGTTAATCATGTTGAATTCGATTCAAGTATCTGCGTGTAGTCCTATTTATTACCTAGATCTTGTGAAAACGAAGGGAAACTTCCGTGCCTTTAAAAAGTTTTGTCACCAATATTACTGGTGTAAGATTTAGGTTAGTATCTAATTTATCCCCTGTTAGTTAGTGGCATACCGTGGTGTTTAGACGGTCAGGCGTCTCCTGACTGTCTCCCCTTTAGATTTTTGGGCCTCTGGGCCATTTCAATTGCTGTCTCCGCTTTGCTGGGAGGGAAGTCTGAAACCGCTTTCTTACTACCTCCTATTTCTTCTGATTAAGTTCGTTGCGGGTCCCAAGACAGCCGGTAGGGTGTCCGGGCACAGCCTGTGCATCACTGCACAGCTGCATTATTCGTTGATTATTCGATCAAAGGACGCCACTGTTGATCCTGATAAACAGGAGTTGCAGTGGTGGGACAGAGTGGCGGGTGTGCCCCGAAAAAAAGACAGCGGAGGCTTAGCATTATGGATTCGTTGCTACCCTTTGTTTACAGAGCACTGAAAAGAAAGAAATATATGTATATGATATGAAAAAAGGATTCCAATAAAAACTTTAATGAATATAAAAACTGAGGAGATTAATTTGATCTTACAAGCGGAATCGTGCGAGTTATTTTATTCGTTGAATAAATCATGACTCGACCTAGCGCTGCTAAAGCTGTATACATACAGGCGACGAGCTGACAGTTGGGAGATTACCTTTAATCGGGTCTTAAATCCATCCCGGGTATTCTACGGACGTGATATTTCAATTATTCAAGCTTTTTTTCATCTTTATGCGACTTTGAATTTTCTGAATGATAGATGTCTGAAATGTGTACGAACTTTATGTAAAAATTGTCTGTAACCAAGTTGCCCAAATGCCCACATGTTGTATGTCTTAATTCAACTAATTTCAACATTCATATTAAGCTGCGAAAATTGTGTTAAAATTGTATATACTATATTGTTAAGTAGATTTTTAAATTAAAATAACGCAAAAGTAGCATATCTGGTAAAGGGAATTTATTTTTACTAAAGTAATCTCAAAATTTGAATAAAACTAAATGTAAATAATTTAATAATCATCTTCTCATAACGAAAGGTTTTTGATTAGAAAACTATCTGTAATCTTTTACATTTTAGGATGGAATGGAACCCGGTTTTGACTGGGTTTAACCCGGTTTTTGTGTTTAATGTGTCGCCACCCTTACAGAGGTTTCCTTATTGATTTAAGTGTTTCCAGGGCAATACTGAGGATTTACTTTCAAGGTCAAGTGCGAATCTCGTTCTGTTTTATTTTTATTGCTTACTTCATGATTGGAACGAACTCTTACATTTATATACATCTAGCTTTTGCCCGCGATTTCGTCCGCGTCCGTGGTTCTAATAAGCTTTTTAATTACTTGACATTTATCGTTATAATTTGGACAATTCACACAATATCTTGACAATTTATAGCCTATGTGTTATTCTGATAACTGAGGACGTGGTAGCTCAGTTTTTTACTTGCCTTGGTTAGCAGGCCGACCCGACCCGACAGGTCGAGGGCTCGAGACTTGGGTTGCCGTAAGAAGCTTCAATATTTCTCATTGTGCCCGGATAGTGGTGACAGACTCGCAACCTATCACATTGGGACCTAACATAAACTTGCGAAATGCGGTGTGCCTACCACTCTCGAGGGATTCATTACGGCGTGAGTTAGTATTTTTTTTAGTTTTTTATTATGTTATTCTGATAAGCTCTATTACTATAAAGTTAACATTAAAATCATTTCAGTAGTTTTTCCGTGAACGAGCCATCCAGCCATTCATTTTTACAAACTTTAGCGTTTATAATATTAGTAAGCATGTTCCCTTTTGCTTTCATTCTGTTGTTTTTTCATTCATTTATTTCTCTTTGAATTTTTTTCGCTTTGCACGCATTTTATTGGTTAGCATCTGCGACATAAAATTATTCAATCATGCTGCAGGGCTGAATCAATGTGTGTGTCGTGATGTGGTTATTATTATAGTTTAGTACACTTTCTATACTGTCTATCTTAAAATACATATTAAGAAGGTATTGTAATTGAAGACGTTGGAAAGTCCGAAACGATTCTAGTAGAAAATCTTTTTTTGGCAAAATTTATTATAACATCGGTTTTATTAACGGCATCTTGTCTAATCCGTCGTCGTACGAGGCTCAATTATAAATAAAGTTGGCTGATTTTTGTTATTTTTTTTTCATGACCAGACAGGCATTTGACCCCTGATGTTAAGTGGCGATGAGGTCTAAGGTGGATCATGCCTGCCTAGGAGAAACCTATTCACTCTTGCCTTAAAGAGGCCCAAGTTATATTGATCAGGAAATACATAGGCAGGCAAAGAATTCCACACCTTTGCAGTACGCGTTATGAAGGAGCTATCAAAGCGTTTAGTCCGGAAGGTCGGAATATCTACCACAAAAGGATGCAACTTCAGCCTACGTCTTGTATTCCGATTATAAAAGGGGGCCGGTGGAATTAAATTGTGCAATTCCTGCGCACACTCTCCGAAATGTATCCTATTTAGGCTTAAAATTTTCAAATTGTTTATATTTGTTTTTGTATTCATTGCCTTTACAGGGCGACATTGTCGCTTAGCGACAAAGCCTGTTAAAAGGAAGGTATACATGTAACGAAGGTTTCTTTTAGTTTTACGGGCTATATGAAATTCTTCCCAAATTAGGTTATCCAGCCCCCCATCCAGGGCAAACGCCTTCGACTTGCATAATTTATTATACTTCATACATTATGCAAGTGACGTACAGCACTACAACCGCAATAAGCTTTACAAGCCACCTAAATTGGTCGGCTTTTCTAGTGGTAAAGTTTTACAAGCAATAATTTTACAGATTCTGTTAATATTTAATAGGGCTTTTTTTTGTAAATTTTATAATAAAAATGAGTTAAAACTCAATTAACAGGAGATTCATGCTAAGTTCTGCCTGAGCAGCCATTTTAACTTTTCAGGTGATAAAGTCAAAGTCAAAATGTTTTTTATTCGAATAGACTTAAATAAGCACTTTCAAATCGTAATTTTTTTTATTACCACCGGTTCGGAATGCTATTTCTACGGGGAAGAATCCAGCAAGAAACCTCCGTAGTTGCTTTTTTCAATGTTCAAATACAATATTTTGTACTAAAAATTACATAAATTAAAAAAGTACATAAATAA
Organism: Choreutis nemorana; assembly: GCA_949316135.1. NCBI lineage: Eukaryota > Metazoa > Arthropoda > Insecta > Lepidoptera > Choreutidae > Choreutis > Choreutis nemorana. The sequence goes on from OX438609.1 coordinate 9,318,927, forward strand.
ATAAATAACCACATCACGACACACACATTGACTCAGCCCTGCAGTAAGTATCGTAAGAACTTGTATCGCAGGTGCTACGATATCGCATATACTAAATAAATAAGAATACAACATCCAAGACCGGTAAGCGAAACCATGCGTCTTGCTAATAACACAAAGTTCCCCCGCCGGGATTCGAACCCGGAACCTCTAGCGTAGCAGTCGGCCATTTACACCACTGCGCCACCGAGGTCGTCATAAAGTGACCTATACTTATGTACATATTTATTTTTTTCCCTCGAAATTTCTCAACGTCGTAACCGACTTTTAAAAATAAAAAGATGTGCAACGTCTATCAAATATAAACAAATAGTTTATTTGGTAAATGTAGGCTATTTACAGATCTTATCAGTTACTAATATTTTACTACATTTTGTTTATAATCGAACAAGCAAAAAATCAATACAAATCACATTTAAATTTAAGGTGAAATAATATTGAACAAGCTAAAAATCAAAACAAATTACAATAAAAATTTTAAATGAAATAAAATAAATGTGTAAGCATAAAACCTTCATAGCTAAGAATTCCCCTAAAAACATTAAATCCTTGTCAGTGAAAATATTTTTCAGGGTCAATTTTGCACAAAGTATAAAATAAAATGTATTTAAAAAAAACATCCGGAACACTGGCTTACGCTGTTGAAGTTGGTCGTTGATTTGTATGTACAAATGAACGACCATCTTCCTACATTTTTAAAGGCAATTTTTTTTTTCAATAAAAAGATTAAGTTGTATTGGATGTGTTATTATATTTTCCCGTTGTATCTGATTCAAGTGGTGTCACTGTGCTTAGGCATCGAGAACGAGTAGGGTGGAAATGGGGGACTTATGTGCTATTACATACACATACTATTGCATATTGCTATTACATATATTTAAGCTCAGAAACTGCTTGTAAGGAAGTTGATGTTGCGTGTATTTTAAAAGTTACTAATACCGCTTCGAGATTTCTTACAAAATGAGCACTTCAAAGGAGTGGAATTCTTTGCCTGCCGATGTGTTCCCTGATAAATATAACCTGGTCTTTAAAGCAAGAGTGAATAGGTTTCTCCTGGGCATGTTCCACCTTAGACTCCATCGCCGCTTAACGTCGGGCGGGATTCGGGTCAAATGATTGCCTATTTTCCCACGATTTTATACACTCACTTTTCTTGTTTGTTTGTCGTTCCGGTTGGATTTTTGCAACTCAGTTTTGAGGCACTATCCGATAAGCTAGCAGGCTGAAATTTTCAGGGTAGCTTCAAACCCGATGACAATGCAATTTACAACTGTAAAAATGGCTGGACCGATTTTGATAAAATTTGTATGGAGTGACTTTTGAGGCAGTTCCCGATAAGTTAGCAGGCTGAAATTATCGGCAAACAGACAAACAACAAAGATAAAAAGAATAAAATAACCCTACGGGGCTGAAAGAGGGGCCACTCAAAACGTGGGGGCGTATCTTTGCAAGTTACACCCACGATCTATACACGTCATGTAAATATATCCCATTAATAATTCCTTAAATAATATACGCCCCCATTTTTGAGTGGCCCCTCTTTCAGTCCCGTAGGGTTATTTTCCTATTTTTAGGACGTTTAAAAACGTCGGTTTTTAGATTTTTAAATCTATTAATTTATAAAATTAAATTTTTAGGCTTGCTTCTATACAAGTCCCATTGATTATTTATCTAATGTTATTGTTAATACATCTGTCTGTTAACTTGTAACATTGCTTATACGTACGTATATATTTATCAAGGCACGCCCGCCACTCTGTCCCACTACTGCAATGTCTGTTCACCAGGATCAACGGTGGCGTTCTTTGTTCGAATAATTAACAAAAGCAGCTGACATGCGATGACGCATATGCTGTGCCTGGACACTACCGGCTGTCTTGGGACCCGCAACGACCAGAACAAAAAAGAGGTAGTGAGAAAGCGGTTGTATACTTCTACCTTCTCCCATCATGTATCTTGTCTCAGAGCGGTAATGAGCGCTCATGTTAATTTTCAACACTGTTTAGTTTGATCGTAACCGACAGGTCGAGGGTTCGAGTCTCGGGTTCCCGTACATTGTAGGTGCCATGTTCCTCATTGTGCCCGTATAGTGGCGACAGATTCGCAACCTTACACACTGGGACTCAATATAAACATGCGAAATGCGGTGTGTAACTCTGCCAACTCCTCTCGAGGGATTACGGCATGAGTTCATGTTGTTTGTATTATGTGTACCGCGCTCTTACCTTTACCGACCCTAACCGCCGCCCTGAGCTCATTCAATGGTTCATGTAAACGCTACACTATTTAGTTTGAAATAGAACTCTCTGGTTGCACTACCACGCGGTACCGGACAAAGATTCGAACATTCTTATCTAAGTAGTTTATACTATATCGTTGCTGCCTGCGATACAAGATTATATGTTAGTGCAGGGCTGAGTCAAAGTGTGTGTCGTGCTGTTGTTATTATTATTCTCTTTATTTATTTTAATTCATAGTTTAGGTTTTTGCAATATTTATATAAAAGTATAAAACACCACAAAACCTAACCTAGAGTGCCGCCGGCAGCGGGGCAATGCTCAAGCTACTGGTGGTTAGGGCCGCAGAGAGAGAGGAACCTCCTGACAATGCGCGCCGTGTCTAGGAGTGCTGCCTTCTGTATCTGACCCTTGATCCAGCTATCTAGCGAGAGTCTCTTCAGGTGTTGGTCGAGAATCTTCGCTATGAGACCGTTCGCTGAAACAACTATCGGTACAATGATCGTCGAATCTACATCCCACATGACGGTCACTTCGTGGGCCAAGTCAAGGTACTTGCTGAGCTTGTCCTTCTCGGCCTTATTATTGGTATTATATTTAAACTCACACAGTTCAACTAAATTTCCAAATGTAGATACAGATATTTCACCTCACGAAATCTGTTTTCCACTAAATTTGTGTTAGTTTGAAAGCTGTGTACTTACGTGCATGTTGCTTATGTGTGCATAACCCCGATTTCAATGAAGACATAACAAACACTCGAGCGATGTGCATGTACACTTCTAATCAACCATAGCGAAACGATTCTCGCGAAATGGAATAACGTGTAGGTAACCACTTGTATGAACCGGGCATGATATTTCAGTTAGTGGAAATTAAACTCTACGGTGCAGAAGTCAAAGTTTATTTTCTAAAGTTCCAAGAAACATAAACACGCTCAAACCGTTTGAAGAGTTCTTTAAAAGAATTGAATTTGATCTTGCTTAGCTCTAGTACTTTCATTTTATTGTATTGGGTTCCGTATATAAAATGTTCTGTAAAGGTAACAGAACGCTGTTACTAAGCTTCCGCTATATGTCCGTTTGTCAGTTTTGTCTGTCAGCAGGCGATATCAAATGAACTGTAATGGGTAAAGTGTTGAAATTTTCACAGGGCATTTCTGTTGTCAAAAACGTTGCAATCGGATGATTATGTATTTGCGAAGACAACTTTCTTATCACAAACATAAACTCACGCCGTAATTAATCCCTCGAGTGGGGTAGGCATAGGTGTTAATCACCGCTTTTCGCTTGTTTATGTTGAGTTGTGACAGGCTGCGAATCTGTCGCCACTATCCGGACACAATGAGGAACATGGCAGCCAGAACGTAAGGCAACCCGAGACTCGAACCTTCGACTGGTCCGGTCAGGTCGGTCGGTTAACCGAGGCACGTAACAAACCAAGCTACCACATCCTCCACGTCACCAGTGTGATATGTTGCGAATCTGTCGTCACTATCCGGGCACAATGAGGAACATGGGAGCTACAATGTACGGCAACCCTCGAACCCTCGACCTTTTTGGTCGGTTTTGCCGGTTAACCAAGTCACGTAACAAACTGAGCCTAGATAACCTTCTACACTTAAAATTTCCCTCTTTATAATATTTGTCCTGTCCGGATATATTTCGCAGTTAAAAGTTAATAATATTGTCTTGGAATAAGACTTCTGAGGAAACAGCAGCATTAGATATGCTCTGGTTTATTTAATATTGAGATGAGAGCCAGGATATCTTGTTTCATTGCCACAGCGTAAGAACTTCAGCTTAGTTCTTATATAAAATCTATTTATTCCTGTTAAAGTTCCATCAGAGACATCATAAGCCTAGCCGAGGTCCTTAAGCAAAAGGCAAATTTTAAAACAGTTTTATTTAGCTTGACCAGTTTGTTTGGGTCAAATTTAGTGATTGAAATTTGAGCTCCTTCTTGTTTACAGATCGACCTGGTTTCTGGCACACACCTTTAGTTCTGATGACAATATATTCAGTATCTGATCGTCGATCTGTCCAAAATAGCCGCCACTACAAAATGGCGGACTACAATATGTTTTTTCACAACCCCATCAATATGGGTATCAAATGGAAGGGCTGGACTAGAAAAATATAGTACACCATGAAAAAAAATGCAATATGGCCGACAAATAAAAACAAAAAAACACAGAACGTTTAACTGAATTTTTTATATTAATAAGTTTTTTTCGGTCTTCTTCAATGAAACGACTTTTCAGTGCCTTCTTTTTTGGAGCCTACTTTTGAAGGTCTCCCTTATTTAGAGGGCCTGGACCCTAGACCCTATGGTAAAGACGGAACTGCCTGCCATCATAAATAACAACTTTATATACTACACACTACATAATGACTTTTGGCTGCACAAAAGTTCTTGTATCACAAGAAATGAACAACGATATGGTGTATCCTTATACTTTGACGATTCAAAATACTTTTAATTAATTAATTTTTATTTTTACTTTAGAGATAAAAATTCATCCAAAACCAGTGAGAGAATCAATGACCCTTTCAAGTTACAAAGAGTTCCGTCGAATTGGTATTATTTTATATATCAAGTGACAGAACATGACCTCACCAAATGTCCACGCAATGAAAGTGTGGTGTGACATTTTGTATGGCATGGTTTACCAGTAATTTTTATTCGATCGTTTGATATACTTTTCATTACTGTTCCGTCTGAATTAGCTGTAATGTGAGTTTATTTCTAATGTAATACAACAATCTTTTTGACTCGATCCTAAATTGATGTCACTTTTCAATGGAATTTTGTATTGGATTGAGTTTCGATAGAATATTGTATCGAACGTAATAGTATTTACCACTTTTCTGAAAGTCTATTCTTAAATTTTCCAAAGAAACATACAAAATTAAGGCCATTATAATATTTATTAGAATTGGTAAATTCAAAATTTTACTATCTTTGCTATACACAAAGATAAGCATCTTCATAGATATACACATACTCAAATATAAATTACTCCAACATTCAAAGCTTTAAAAAACACATTTTTTCTATTTTTTCTAGTCTGTGCCTTGCAGTAAATCTAACTGCTTGGGGCAGCTTTACGGTTCAATTTATTTTGCATTTTACCCCGGGGCTTGCGGCGTTTAAATCTTAGAAGGACTTAGTTAAGGCATTGAAGATCGGGTTAAAGTCGACTGGTTCTAGTACCTGGATGATGTCACCGGGTATAAAGGTTAGACACACCAAACCCGGTTGTGGTTGCAAAATAAAAAACTTTATAGCTTGCTCTAGACTTTGGCAGACGCCTCAGCAGATTGTACGTGTAGAATAGGGTTTTTGCTTGTCTATAGTAGGTATTTAACGTTGGCAAATGAATCTGCCACTGAAGCCAGACCTTCACATCGGCGGACGCATCAGCAGATTCCACATCACGGCACACACATTGACTCAGCCCTGCAGTAAGAAGCGTAAGAGCTTGTGTCGCAGGTGCTAAGCAACGATATGTTATAAACTACGTAGATAAGAATACTACATCCAAGACCGGTAAGCGAATAATGCGTCTTGCAGAATAACACAAAGTTTCGCCCCCGACGGGATTCGAACCCAGATCTTCTAGCTTAGCAGTCGGCTGTTTACACCACTGCGCCACAGAGGTCGTCAAAAGATCGTCGAAGGATTGAATCTAGGAGGGTTTTTGCTTGTCTATGTGCACTTACCCATTTGCTGTCGGTTTTTGCAAGAATTTTATTTTATTTATTTGGTTAACCAAAGATTAAAAACACAATACAATATGTCTTAATTACTTAAAGGCTAACACAGCATGCAGTATAATGTAAGATTTATAATTTTTTATTTACTTAACTTAAGTTATTAAAAGTACAAAAAGGTAACAATAAGTAAAAAACATACATTTTAATCATATTCAGGTGTTCGTTCTATGGCATTCGTAAAAATCATACCCATAGTATCATGCTGTAGGTCGATAACGTCACTGAGGCTATTAGCAATTTTACAAAGTCTAGCTACAGGCGAGTCTGAGCCAAGAACCATCAAAGGGTGACTGTGCGATCGAGTATCTACACCTCTGCTATAGTGTGTTCGGATCGTAAATTCATCCGCTTGTTGCTGATCCACTTGCCAAGGCACTCGTTGAAATGTAGAGGCTTACACCAACGCTGCACACACGCCGTGTCGCAAGTGCTTGCGAAATCATCGCAGACGGTATGAATTCCTTCATGGAGTTACCGTACCGCGACCGCATCGCAACCGGATCTGGTGTCAGCCTTAAGGGTTAAGAGAATTATGGAAGTTGATTTCACTTGAAATTAAATGAAATTTATTTGCTACAAATATTAAATATGTCTTATTTATGTTTAGTTTCTAAATGTTACCGCTGTCCGTCCGTTTGTCTGATAGTGTTTTTTTTAATTTTAATAAATTTGTGAATACATACAGAATTTATTTTAATTCGTGTTTAGCTTTTCTTCAAATGCTTGCGACGATCAAAGAATTACGCAAGAGCTGCTAAAAAGAGTCCTTTACATTTTTTTATAAAAAACGTATATCTTTCTATATTAAAATATACATTGAACTTTAAATGGTTTAACTTCTACTTTTATTTCAATTAAAATCAAGATATTAAATTATTAATGACTTGGATGATAATAAATATATGCGAATACGTAATGAGTTGTTGGTATGTTTTGGCGGTGAGACGAGCATCACCTCAAAAGTTTCAGGCTTCCCTTTTATATTAAGTTCCAGTTTAATATTAAGATTAAATTAATGGATTTATAGTTTTTATCAATGTTCTATAGGTTTATTTAGATAGAGGAGCAGGTACCTCTTACAGAAACACTAAAAATAAACGTAAATATTTAAAATAAAATATAGTTATCTCGAAAGTGAGTAAGTCCTCCAGATCTCATGAAGGGCTTTGATATTTTTTTGCTTTTTTTCACCTCAAACTTATTGAAACTTTAAATACCTATAAAGCCAAATATATTGTTTTCGCGTCTTCTTCATTAAATTTTTTAGATTGAAATGATTTTTGTCGGTTTCAGATATCTGGTCAGCCCATAAATTGTTGGTCTTTTAACGATATAAAGATTCGATGACCAATGGAGAGGAAATTTCTGTTAGAGACCATTGGCCGGAAGTTTCAATATGGTTCATTCACTAAGAAGACGAAGGGGACGCATGATCTTGTAGGTGCTGCATGGAGGCGCTGTGTCCAAGCTGCTCAGGATCGCTTAGGAAAAATCGGTAAAGACCTATGTGGACATTCGGAGACTTCGGCTGATGATGACGAGGTCCCATAAAACGTTTATTTCTTTATTCATTTTTTAGAATTCATGAGCATAGAATCAAACTGATCATCTGATGGAAAGGACCACCGCCTCTTGGCACGACTTGTTTGATATCTTAGAACTCCAAGAGCACCGCCAATACGTTGTCCCAATTGAGGTAAACTATAACTCTCATTCCGGTAGTTACACTGGCTTTCCTATCTTACGAACCAAACAGCAAACTGCTTCGTTGTAAATAGAAAAAAGGGTGGTACCAACGCAGACGCACGTAGGTCTGCTACCTGTAAAACTATAAAACTCATGCCGTAACAAATCTCTCGAGAGGGGTAGGCAGAAATGTTACACACCGCATTTCGCATGTTTATGTTGAGTTCCTGAGTGGCAGGTTGTGACTCTGTCGCCACTCCCCGGGCACAATGAGGAACATGACAGCTACAACGGCAACCCTCGAACCCAGACGATCTCGCACGTAGATCTACTACCTGTTATAACCAAAAAAGATTTTTTTACCATCTAGTGAGACTACAACTTTACGTTTCTTTAGTTCCGACACGCCTGGGAATTTTTACCCTTATTTAGTGGGATACGTCTGATATTCCCACCCTCCCCCTACACCTCCCACCCTTTCAATGTCAAAGGGGGAATTTCCTGAATTCCTAAACGGTCGAACAGGTATAGAAGTGTAGTATTTTTATCAAAGGATCAACTTTATGAAGCTTCAAAGGATTTATAAACATTAGAAAAAAATGGAAAAATACAAGAATATAAATACCTTTGGATCTACGTTTAAAACACGTTCAGTATAAGAAGAATTTTCCTGAAAATAAGTATACCTAATTCATAGTGTATGAAACACTATATATATATTAATAAGGGTGGATAATTCCAATTAAAATTGAGTCTTTAAGGGAACTCTTCGCTGACAAAGCATTATAATTTATAACGTAACGTAACTTTACGAATATTAATGATTTGCTCACATGTAAATATAATTATTTAATTATTGAATCGTAATTTATTATTAATGTTTGCATGCTTAATTATATAGCAAAATGTAGTGAAACATTGTATTGTAATAAGATCTGTAAGGACCTACATTTAGGAAATGAATGATTTGAATTGAAATTGAATTGAGTCGATAAGTAAAAACGATTATGTTTTAAAAGAAAATTAATTTGAATATTGAAAAAAGTAACTAAAGAGGTTTCTTGCCGGATTCTTCGTAGTAATAGCACTCCAAACCGGTGGTTGTGAAAAAATATGATTTGAAAGTGCTTAATAAGTTAAGTTAAGTAAGTTTATTCGAATATAAAACATTTTGACTTTGACTTTGATTAACACCACAAATACCATAAATAGATATTTCATGACTCGTTGACTAGTTTCAAAACAATGATACGTGACCATCTCCTCAAGGCTTAATCCATTATTATTATTATTATTTTTAGATACTTTTATATTAAATTTTGTTCTTAATTGTTAGTATTTTTTGTACTCATTTGATTAATGTTATTTTAATTTTGGTTTTATTTGTTTTATTAATTTTCTTTTAATTTATTGATTTTTATTTGATTTATTAATTTAATTAGTGTTTATTTGTGCGGTGATGGCTAATGCTATGTATACACCGGTATAGTCATACATATCGGACAAAATAATTAAATATTATTTATTTTGTATATTTGAATATGTATGATGTGGTAGTACTATTAAATAAATTAATTAATTAACACTAAATCAATTGAATTGATATTAAATAGCAAAATTTAACACTATAATAACAAATTATGCATTTCTAAGTTTCTTGTTTTAAAACTAACTTTTGTCCGTGACATATTCCGCGTAGAACTTTTAGTTTGTCATATGTCACATCGGACCTAGTTCTAGGTATGTACCTTTTGCTTATTGAGATACCCAGAGGAAGAACTAAAGGGTTATTAAGCCCCTGTAGTGCATCCGCCCCTCTGTCAGCGGGCCTCTGATGGACCATAATAATAATAGTAACCACATAACGACACACACATTGACTCAGCCCTGCAGTAAGTATCGCAAGAACTTGTATCGCAGGTGCTAAGCAACGATATGGTATATTCTAAATAAATAAGAATACAACATCCAAGACCGGTAAGCGAAACAATGCGTCTTGCAAATAACACAAAGTCCCGCCGGTCGGCTGTTTACACCACTGCGCCACCGAGGTATAATAACCAGAAACTAGAAATTTTCAGGAAATGTCTATTTCTGTTGCCGACATAACAAAAAATACTATATTTTTACTTTGAAACGAAAATGTTTTTGATTGCTCTTGTTCAAGAAGAAATTTAAAATTACATATATTTTAATATTGTACTATAATACAGAACACACGGAAAATAATTATTTTTAAACTTTTATGTTTGTTCTTGTTTTTTTTTTAAAGAACTATCAAAAAATTATTTTTACCAACATAGTGTACACTTATTCATGCCATTGGTGAACAATAACAGTAGATATAAAACAAGTGAAATGTCACTACAAAAAAGTTGAAGACTGCATGAGAGAAAAGAAAAGCTAACATTTAAAACGTCAATAATCGAGTACAAATTAAGGCTAATACTTTATGTCCAAAAATATTAATACTTTATATATAAACATAAGATAATATATAAACATAATATAATATATAAACTTACTATAATATAGATTACTGATTAATTATGATTAAGCTTATAAGATCGGCCGGAACCCTTTATGAGCCGCCCGACTAGCGCTTGGGTTTTCTATTAGATAAGAGTTTTGCGGTTAACTCTCCCATGTTATCTTTACTTCCTAATAAAATAATTAGAAAAATAATAAAGCAATAATAAGATCGAATACATAGGGTTGAAATAAAACTGAGAACTGTTTTATATTGCTTTTTAAATCGCATTATCCCTACCTCACTTTCAAGACCTTTCGTCAAGACCTTTCGTAAACCGGATTCTGTCACGGAATTTTCCAACTTGGCAGCCATTTTGGCGACCTCTGCCAAATATTTCTATTTCCCCTTTATTTCCTTAAAGTTTTGGCGCGTTACTTGCGATGCGTAATTCAATGCCTGATTTCTACGAACATTTTATTCCCACGTTTATATACACTCACATTCTTGTTTGTTTGTTTGTCGTTCCGTTTGGATTTTTGCAACTCAATTTTGAGGGACTTCCCAATAAGCTAGCAGTCTGAAATTTTCAGGGTAGCTTCAAACCCGATGACAATACAATTTACAACTATAAAAACGGCTGGACCGATTTCGATAAAATTTGTATGGAGTGACTTTTGAGGCAGAAAAAATAATAAAATGATTAATAGAATTAAAAAATCTAAAAACCCACGTTTTTAAATGTCCTAAAAATAAGAAAATAACCCTACGGGGCTAAAAGTTACAACCACGATCTATACACGTCATGTAAATATATCCCATTAATAATCCCTTAAATAATATACGCCCCTACGTTTTGAGTGAAAGAGGGGCCTTTCACCCCCGTAAGGTTATTTTCTTATTTTTAGGACATTTAAAAACGTGGGTTTTTAGATTTTTTAAATATATTATACCTTTTTATTTAAGCTTTTTTTTTAAAGTCTATTGGAATAAAAATATTTTTAATTTGACTTTGACTTGAACATATTCATGTTTAAAGCAGAGATGTTTCGGTTTGGATTCATATATTATTTACTTTTCATCATAATACACACCTTCTCCACGCGGACGCCTAGAAACCATGGCCGTCATGTCAGCGGAAGTCATGATGTTTTTTAAATGTTATCATGACCAACCCAGTCCCGGACCCGACGCGGGTGCGAAGGTTCCGGGTTCGAATCCCGACGAAGGCGTTTGCGTTATTTTGCAACACGCATTTTTCCGCTTACAGGTCCTTCCGCTTGGATGTTGTATTCTTATCTATGTAGTTTATACCATATCGATGCTAAGTACTTGCGACACAAGATTTTTAATCTTACTGCAGGGCTGAATCAATTTGTATGCCTTGTGATGTGCTTATATTTAATATTTATACCCAGTGGCGGTACTGTCATAGAAGCCCAAAAGCCCGGCTTGCCCTATCAAACTAAAATAAGTACACGCTCTTATTAATTCATTAACAAATCAAACGGCTTTTTTAAAGCCACCGAAATTGTGGTTTTGCTGACATGTTCGCAAACTTCTGAGTATTTGCTGAGCTCGTCCACGCTAGCAAGTCCACAACGGAAGTATGAAGTATATCTCTCGGCTTGCCCTGTGCTAAAACTCTAGGCACGCCACTGTTTATACCTCAGAGATGGTAAAAAATTAAAAAACCGAAGATCAAAATATTGTATTAAAAAGTTATAATTTTTCTGCGTGCAACTTAGGTATTTTAAGATAAAAATCAGTTTATAACTTGATCGCCTAATAAAAGGCTTTTAATAAGTTATCAGAAGAATATAAGGGACCTTATACAATATGAAATAAATCGCGCAAGATTCTCGCAGATCGGGTTTGTCAATGATAACTTTATAAGTGTAACAGGATTGAACAAGTTTCAATCGAGATGATTTGCGACACGAAGGTTGTATCTGTGATCACCAATTTTTATATTTATTAAAAAAAAAAAAAAAAAAAAATGTTCGTTCATTCAACTTGACATAAACCAATAAAAAAAAATACAAACATCAAATCTAAAAACTGACAAGTGAAATATCCGACCGGTAAATATATTACAGTGAAACCTGGTTAATTGGAATCTCAAGGGACCCAGGATTTTGTACCATTTAAAGAGGTTTTCATTTATCCAATTTTCCGATTAGACAGGGTTAAAATTTAGTTGCCTCGTTTACGGAGGCCATAAACAAAACAGTTTCAAAAGAAATTCAAATGTTCGTAAACAATCGTGTCGAAACCTATCCCAACCTGAAAAATTGTCTCACTTATAAAGGTTGTTGAGCTCTAGACTCCCAATTATAGAGGTAAACATCGAAAAAATCCTAGAAATCAAATCTCATTTAGCCAGGTTCGAAAAGTCCCATTAACAGAGGTAATTAGAAGAAAAAGTGCCGGCCCTCGTTGTAGTTATCAATAATAGAGGTTTCTCACTTATCCAGGTACCACTTAACCAGGTTTCACTGTATTTAAAAATTAGTCAACTGCTTACTTTTAATTTAATTAAACAGCAAATAATTAAGGCATTCAGAAATTACTGTGGTTAGTACCTAATGCTTAATATATATATTTTTATGATTTCATTCTAATAGATGAGTAGGTACAATATTTATGTTAAAGCTATATAATTTAATTAATTAAAGATATGAAGATCGTTACAAAAAGGAAAATTATGTAAATATTAATAAAAAAAAATATTATTAACTCATGAAAAATATAATAATAATAAAAAATCATTTATTCGCAGAAACATGAGTATAATTAAGATCTTATATATATATATAACGTTGATCTATACACGTTTTGTCAAATATTGTCTAATAATAATAATAATAACCACATCACGACACACACATTGACTCAGCCCTGCAGTAAGTATCGTATGAACTTGTGTCGCAGATGCTAAGCAACGATATGGTATAAACTACACAGACAAGAACATAACATCCAAGACCGGTAAGCGAAACAATGAGTCTCGCAAATAACACAAAGTCCCGCCCCCGCCGGGATTCGAACCCGGAACCTCTAGCGTAGCAGTCGACTGTTTACACCACTGCGCCACCGAGGTCGTCAAAACGTATTTTTCGTCTTGACGTGCAAATTTTAAGTTAAAAAAAAATAATATCAATAACGAACAATGTCGATAAGTCAATCAAACTTAAATCTAACCGAAAATTCTAAATTATTTTACGACTATCATGTATATTAAAGTCAATTTAAATAAATCTAGCCATTTTTCCTTTTTATTATGTAAAGCCTTGTGAATTCAGATAATCCTTCCCACTACAGACCTGTATGGGTTGTAGTAATAAGTATTATCATTTGTTATAAAAAATATGTGTAGGATTTTTTTTTTGTTTTGACGACCTCGGTGGCGCAGTGGTGTAAACAGCCGAGCAGAGGTTCCGGGTTCGAATCCCGGCGGGGGCTTGACTTTTTGTTATTTGCAAGACGCATTGTTTCGCTTACCGGTCTTGGATGTTGTATTCTTATTTATTTAGTAGATACTATATCGTTGCTTAGCTCCTGCGATACAAGTTCTTACGATACTTACTGCAGGGCTGAGTCAATGTGTGTGTCGTGATGTGGTTATAATACTGTCCATCCAAAATATACCTGTATTACTGAAATCTTGTACATTTCTCTCATCCTGTCTGTAAGTTACTTAACGATTTTCTTTTAACAACTTGGTTGTAAAAGTTTTCTTAAACAAATTTAATTTCCGATACTACCTTGGAAGACTCAGTTTTAATTAGAAAAAGGTATCATTATTGTTTCACCTACAATTCAATGATGTAATTTTGTTTATTTCCATTAAGGGTCCTTTAAGGGCTCACGCCTAGTGTGCATGTCATCGCTTGTAACCCGAATGTAACATTCTAGTTGTAAGAAAATAAATTAATGTTGGCTAAACGAATGCACGATTTTACCACATTTATGTATTCACATATATATACACAAATCCGTTAGATTTTCTCAAATATCTGACTTATTAAATAAGCTTCAAAGTCGTTGTTTATACAGAGAGATCCGATATGTACAATGACGTCAAAGTACACGGACGCCATACAACTTCCGTTGAAAAAGTTATTTTGATGAGGGAGATATATTTACTTTTAATAGTTATAATATCTCCCTGGTTTATCGTTTAATTCTAATTCTGTTTTCACTGTAAATATACTATTTCCACGATAATTAATCTGTTTAATATTCATGCATATTCCCTATTGTTTTTATCAGGAAGGGATTATGAAAATTATATTCATACAAAATAAATATCTTAAAACCCTACCAAAAACATAAATACTAATTAATTTAGTATAAAACACAAACCGTTTATTCCTGATTGTATTTTTCAGTAATAAACGATTATTGAATCCCCTTTTAACTGACGGAATTATTAAATAAAATCGAGCATACCTCGTGTTAATTAAAAACTTGAGACCAATATTTCATGCCTCCGCCCATCAGTTTTGAATTTGCAGTCTGACTGTCAGTTTTATTAAACATGTTATAAATGCGCGCCGTAATTAATCCCTCGAGGGGTAGGCAGAGGTTACACACACCGCATTTCGCATGTTTATGTTGAGTCCCATTGTGACAGGTTGCGAATCAGTCGCCGCTATCCGCGCACTTCGGAACATGGCAGCTACAATACCACCCGATACCGACCCGAGACTCGGACCTACGACCTGTCGGGTCTGGTCGGTCAGTTAACCAAGACAAAGAGAGTTAACAAAGTGAGCTACCACGTCTAATTAATTATAAAATAAATACCTTTTTACAGATAGTTATATGAAATAGTACTGCACACAGAATACACATACATTTGACACATTTTGTTTTCATTTTATTGCTCAAAACAACTAAAAGTGTATTTATATTTTCATTTTGTAAGTTCTTTTTTTTTTTGGAAAAATACGTTTTAGGTATTATCTAAAAAAATGCAATCGTAAAACGTATTTTTAAAAATGTTTTCCCGGATTCATATCCATCTTTTATTTTTTTTTTGAAAATCAACCAATTATTTTCCGCAAGTCACACAGAAAATCCTGAACACTAATTAAAAAAAACACGGCTACGAATCTCTTTTCATGTCTTTTGTTTACCGATTCAATTTTACAAAACCCTTTTGGAAGGCACATGAAAAAGCTTTCAGGGTGTATAGTGGTTCCAACAATCCGTTACCACGGCAACCGCAAACCAGATATTTCCCAGTCAATAAAAGCGTTGCACTTTATATGGCACAAGTGCATTACCGGCGTGGTGCATTATGGACCGGGGAGTAATTTAATTTTGACACGCTCTCGTGTGCTACAATTTCGTACTGTGCGATACCCGCTTTACCTTTTTACTGTTCTTTTTAAGTATTTCACCGACAGTAGCAAAGCCAAAGAGGAATAGAAAATGTGGGTCATTTGGTGAGTATATTTTGTTCCCTCGTTACTAATGAACGGTTGAACAAAGTCTATTTTTTATATTCGAGTATACTTTAAAAAAGTACTTTTAAATCGTCATATTTTTATATTGCCACCCGGTTCGAAACGCTATTTCTACGGGAAAGAATCCGGAAATGAAACAGCCGTAGTTGCTTTTTTCAAAATAATTAGATACAATAAATTTATTTGTAAATAAAAGACACTTTTCTTAATACCAAACAATTTTTTCTGTAAATTTAAGTGATATAAAAATCTTTATAGATTTTTAAGAAGATGACTTTAAGTATTTATTTTAAAAGAAAAATAAAATTTATGTGAAATACAAAGGATGCAATGAATGTACCGTACGGAATATGCGATCAAAAATGATTAACTAATAAAAATATTTTAAATCGTGAAGTGAGCCAGTCCACACAGACAGAACCCGATCACCAGTATTGCGCGGATTTCAGCCATCGCCCTCCTCGACCATATAAGAGGGAAGTGAGCGACACGATACCGACTTTGAGGAATAAATTAAAATTCAAAAATGGAAATGTCAAAAATAAATAATTTTCATAATGAAAATACTTACTTTTAATTAGTTTAGAGTTTATTGTTGTTGTAATATTTTGTTTTTAATGAAGGGTTTTATAAAATTTAATAAATTAAATTTTACCTCCTTCCTGTTGACAGATCGACCAGATTTTTGGCACACCTTTAGTTCTGATGATAATGCAATATAATACATTCATATCATTACATATTCTAGATGGCCGCCGCTACAAAATGGCGAACTATATGTTTTTTCAGTCTCTCAATATGGGTATCAAATGAAAGGGCTTGACTAGAAAAATGGAATGGAAACGGGTTTTCAACATGAAAAAAAACAATATGGCCGCCTTACAAAAACAACAAAACAGAGAGCGACGCTAATTTCAATAAACCGTTTAACTTAAAACATTTTTTTAATTATTAAATGGTATAATGCTCAAACTTTATCATTTAAAATCAAACGAGGAGGTTTCTTGTCGGATTTCTCATTTAGTAAACTTGGTAATTGAATAGGGCTGTTTATGGCTGCAGTTGAACAAAAGCCTTAAGAATTTGACTATAAAATATGGCATACCTATTTATTTCCAAACATAAAAATATCGGAGACTAGAGCTCATGAAATTGTCCTCAAGGTTATTTCAAAGTCAAAAGTCAAAGTCAAAATGTTTTATTCGGATAGACTTAAATTAACACTTTCAAATCGTCATTTTTTTACTACCACCGGTTCGGAATGCTATTTCTACGGAGAAGAATCCGACGAGAAACCTCCGTAGTTGCTTTTACAATATTCAAATACAATATTTTCTACTATAACTTACAGTTTTGTATTTTTGTATTTCAAAGTTTCTCCTCAATCGCTATGTAGGTTAAACACAAAATGTCTTTTAAATAAAGATCTTAAGCTTACTGAAGGAAATACAAATGATACTTTTAAGAATGTATTCCGAAAGAAAGAGGGTAATCGTATGATATACTATAGAATTTTTAAATATACATGATCATCTCTTTTCCTATTGACATTGCCTTGAAAATTTTACACAAAGTATATAAATAATGTCATGAAGCTTTGAAAGGGTAGCGACTCCCTTCACCCCCTGAAACGTGCCACACGCTCTAATTATGTCGTTTTCAAATATTGTCAAAGAAATTCCTGTATACAATATAATGATTAATAACTCCATATTTAATTAGAACCTAGAATGGATTTTGACGAAAACTTTTAAATTTCTTAAAAGAAGAAGCTATTGTTTGAGTTTGTTTGGATATTAAGTTGGAAGTGAATAAAGCTGTTGATGAATATTATAATTGACACTCATCATTTAATTGTCCACATCTAATAGGGATTAAGCATGAATTTGAATTCGATGCCACATTCATACACAAATCCGTTATATTTTCTTAAATATCTGACTCATTAACTAAGTTATAAAGCTTCTAAGTCGATGATTAGACAGAGAGATCCGATATGTACTATGACGTCAAAGTACACAGGCGCCATACAACTTTAATAGAAAAATTTGTGATGAGCGAGATAGGTTTATTTACTTTTAATGGTTATAATCCCCAGGTTAATCGTTCAATTATTATTCTGGTTTCACTGTAAAGATACTATTTCCATATACATTACGATTAATTGATTGAATAATCAAATTAAATTTCATGCATATTCCCTATTGATTAGTTGGGAACAATAACTTGTGAGGCGTTACGCAAGATAATATATCTGATGCCCCTGGTATTGCAAGTGATTTTAGGCTATGTGTTTGTATGTATAACGCACACACATACACACGCATCCGCTAGTCATTCAATGACACGGAATTCAGAAAGGGTTTGGAAGGAAGCATGCGCGACTGTCACTCACCGCGAACACACGGTGTTTTTCTTTCAAAACTAAGCGACAACATTTGTAATTGTTAATTTATGTTTTTGTCCTTTTTTTTATTATTTTATAAATAATATAAATGATTTAAAAATTCATTCGTTAACAAGTTTTATCGCCACGGTTCGTTTTGTTTTGCTTTTTCCTTTTTGCTTGGGTCAAATTTGAAAGCCCTGGCGCAAATTCCGAGCGTAGCTGTGAAAACTGAAATACATACATGTTAGATTGTTCATGGTTAGGTGCGAAATGAAACAACTCTTTGGACTAGTGTTCGACGGTGGTTCAACTCAGAATGCCCGGCAACAGGACTCACAGCATCTCTGCTGTCACGCCAACTCGCTCCACCCTGACTTCTGAGTCAATACAGAATTTTTTTTTTTAATTAACAACTGTTTCAGTACTTCCTTAATTAATTCTCTTTACAAATAACAGCAAAAGCATATTTTAACAATAAATATATTCCTTAATAAGTAAGATAAATTGATTAACATTTTATTATTGTAGTTCAAATTATTTCAAAATTAAATTACAACTTCCGGTTCAGTTTTGTTATCAATCGTGACTAAGTTTATAAAATCAACATTAAATTATGCAAACAAATTAACTAATAATTATTAATTATCAAACAAACTTACAAATCAGTGTTAAATATATTTTTCATACATGACCTTCACTTCTGTATTATCTCTAGTTTGTGGCTATGGTGACAGCTTATCATTAAGCTAGCAGTATGCTTGTTGGCTCCCCAACTTTTATATCGATTCCGTTTAATAGACAAACTCTAAAACAGCTCTCAGATTACGTCGCGGAGACATTGCATCGAATAAGTCTGCGTATTTTGATGAAAAAGGTCTCGTCACCAAATCGTGTCGAAGGTGGAGTCATCGAAGACGTTCAACACATTTTGATGGAAAGTGTCCGAAACGATTCTAGTAGAAAATATTTTTTGGCAAAATTAATTTTATTATAACATCGGTTTTATTAACGGCATCTTGTCTAATCCTTCATCATACGAGGCTCGATGTTTATTAAGTGGGCTGAATTAGGCTTAAAATTTTCTAATTTGTTTTTCAACTTGTTTTGAATTCCTCGCCTTTACTGGGCGATATTATCGCTTGGCGATAAAGCCCCTATATTAAAAAAAAAACGTCATTTTTTTACTTTGCCACAGTCTGGTAAAAAGTGCTATCTTATTTTATATGCTATAAAACTAAAACCCGACTACTGAAAACCGCCCTCTAAAAAGAATGAAACAAGAAAATATCTGAAATTATTAAGTAAACTCAATTGAGCCGTGATCATATGCCACCTACAGTATTAGGCAAACTTAATCACTTGTATTATTTTGTTTAGTTAGGTTAGGTTTGGTACAGGCATATGACCATGGTTAAATTGAATTGTTATTTGATGATAAGTCGTTTAGAAGTTATGAGGGACATACATATGTACCGGTCAAAATCATAACCCTCCTTTTAGCTTCAGCGTAGTCGAGTAAAAAGCGGTGTTACCTACGAGGGGTAAACTTTGTTTAACTTGTATGAAACATTTGTGTATTTCTATTTGGTCTTATATGTAATGTTCCTTTTTGTAGTATTTATCTAAAGCCTCGGTTCTCACGTCATTGTGCTGGACGTTTTTGGGGATCAAGTTATGATGGTTTTCTAAGAAATAATGCGAAAAACCATTATTTCATGATCCCGGTGGAAACGTACTCCGATTTCGTGCGTCGTTCAAGTTACGCTGGACCATCATTTATTTTGTAGATTAAGTCATTATAACTTGTGTTGTTTTTTGTTATTCTAGATTTTTAAATCAAGTCCTCGTCAATTATATATTGTATTGTCGATATTAAAAAAAATCATTCTTAAATAAACCATTTTCTATCAACTTAATTAAAACTTTTCTCTATTTTAGTCAAAAATTTAACAAAAATGATTTTAAAATTAAATTTTCAAGAATAATAATTTAAACATTAGAAAAAAAAGAAAAATGCAAGTATATAATAAGAAAAATATTTAATAAAATTCTTAAATCAACCATTTTCTATCAACTTAATATACTTTTTACAAATAAAAACTTTTTAAAAATTTACAAAAAAAAGATTTTTAAATAAAAATTCTCAAGTTTAATAATTAAAACATGATAAAAAATATGCTGGTACATAATAAGAAAAATATTTTACAAGAACGTTGAGAAAGAAACATCAAGTAAAGTTTCCATAAATTTAACAAAATGACATCATTGGAATTTTTCATGAAAAATTCTTTGAAAAATAGGCTTTTAAGATTATCTCGGGAAATTTAATCTTAGGTTTAAAACTGACACGGAAATAAGGAACTTTAAAAAAGATGTTGCCTCAAAATTTTAATATCTTTCAGGGAAAATATTATTAGAAGTGATATATTTCAAACATTATTTAAATAAAGGTAACCTGAATTTACATTTATTAATAAATTTGTAATTTTTTATTTATCCTTTAATTAATTAATTTCAGTAAATTATAAAATTTAATTGATACATTTAAAAACCTAATAAAAAATTATTTATTTACATTTATTTATTTTAAATTTAAATTTAAGGAGATTAATTATATCCAATCAAATCGATTACGGATTTATACATCATGGTCAAACAAGCGGACGGTTCGCCTGATAGAAATTGATACCACTGTTTATTGACAAGGCAACACCAAGAGCATCGAATATGCGTTGCCAATTTAGAGGTAAAAATGTTATACCTCTCGTGCCGGGAATTACACTGGCTCTCCAATCCTTCGAACCGAAACAGCGACCTGCTTCGCGGCCGAATTAATATCGACACAGATAATCAGTTATTTGGTGTAATTTTATACAAATTTCGGTCGATATTTTTTTGTATTTCGACCTGCATTTCAATATATTCGTACGCATTAAGTTAAAGTGCAGTAAAGTGCATGCCATTAGCTCTAATTGAAGTTGCTGCCTCGGTTTTATTACTGGAACGTAAAAATATTCCTTTACCATCACATGCATGTGAAGTTTCAGATCGTAAAATGTGAATTTTTTTTCCGACAATTTTTTTTTAATGCTACATATTACCTAATATTTTTCACGTCTGTATCTACTCTTATTATGAAGGGAATTGTTTTCAATTTTTTTTTTGTAATTGATATATTTTTACAATTTAGAATTTAAAAAGATTACACCGATAATTCAAAGCAGAGGACGACCACGCGACATAACGTTTCAAAAACTGTCAAAATGCAAAATGTCCTCAAATAATACTATGTCAGTTGGTAGATCTTCTTGCGAGATCGTCTGCGTCGGTACCACCCTCCTTTCTATTAACAACGTGAAGCAGTTCGCTGAGTTTCCGTTCGAAGGATCGGAGAGCCAGTGTAATTACCGACGCGAGAGGTATAACATCTTCACGTCTTGGTGTTTCACGAAATCAGGGGCATCGTCGTGTTTAAAGGCGGTATCACTTTCCATGAACCGATTTTTTGTTTTCCTGTAATGTTGTTTTTTTTTATTAAGTGTATCAATCGTAATTTACGCGAATGCTGCCCCTAATTCCAATTTTCAGTATTCGTAATATCCCGTTTCTTTTGGGATCAGTAGCTGTTAGGATTAACCAAATACCCAATGCGTATAAACAAACCAGTTACACATCTACAACATAGGCATTGAATACATACAGTTCGATAATTGCAAACCTAATCAGCATTAATATTAAACCCGTGTTAACGGTAGCTTGTTCCGGTTATTCCATTTCACGAAGACTGTTTGGATATAACTGTGTTAAGACGTGTACATGCAGTTCGTTCGTGTGTGCGTTATCTCGAATAGTCCAACTCGACGTTGCACACACTGAAGCGTTTGTTTACGTACGTACGCGCCTGACGAAACCAACACAACCTCAGTCAATCAACCTTCGTGAAATGTAATGACCGTAGCTTGTACGAATTTAGATTGATTTGATTGGATATTACTAATTAATCTGACATATATATGAATTTAACGCTTGACATGTTCACAGGCCAATTTGATTGTAATGTACTATCTTTAAATAATAATAACCATATCACGACACACACACTTACTTAATCAGTCCTACAGTTAGATTAAAGAATCTTGTATCGCAGGTGCTAAGCAACGATATGGTATAAACTACACTATAAGAGTACATCCATGACCAGTAAGCGAAACAATGTGTCTTGCAAATATCACAATGTTCCGCCCCCGCCGGGATTCGAACCCGGTACCTCTAGCGTATATATCATTAACTAGTTAACCCAAGTTTCGAACCACATGACACCTTTACCTTTGGCACCATAAAAATTCCTTTGGCACCACGTTCCTTTGGCACCATAAAAAATACCTTAACCTTACCTGTATTAGAGGGAACATCGTACAAAAGAATCACTCAAATCAGTCCAGTCATCTTCGAGTTTTAGCGTAATTTCTGAACAACTCTCTATTTAATATTAGAAGATTATCTTCCAGTCATGTTGTGAAGAAAACGGTTACTGAAATCCTCAACTTCCAGAATTATTTAACTAAAAAATACTTCGCTAAGAATTTGGACTAGTAAATAATCAAAGCTTACATCGCAATTTTTTTGAGAAGGGTATTTATATAATGTAATTTGTAATACGTAAAGTTTTTCGTTATTATATCCAGAATATGTTTTCAGCTGAGTAAATCGATTATTATATTAAAATGATTAAATGTGAACCTTAAAGGATTAACTGGACTTTAGAACTTGACTGACTTGACAAGAGATGACGGGCACCAGTGACTACAAAACGTTTTGAGGAGGTGTCATTCATGTTGAAAAGTAAATAATATAATTATGAATCAAAGCTGATAGAGTAATGATTTAAATATGAATCTGTAATTTGGATAAAATGCCTGAAATCAATATTAAAAATGTCTGTATGTTGTGAGCAATTACCGAATAATAATAAAACCGAAAACTTCCATCTATTTTTATTATCGCTGCCTATTGACAGGACGATGCCCTTGATCTGGAACGCCAAGACCACCGCCAATACGTTGCCCATGTTGAAGTAAAGATGATGTACATCTCGTGCCGGTAATTACACTGGCTCTCCAATCCGTCGAACCGAAACACAGCGAACTGCTTCACGGCTTGGTGGTACCAACCCAGACGATCTCGCACGTTGATCTACTACCTGTAAAACGATGTACTCATGCCAAAACTACTCCCTTGAGAGACCGCAAACCACACTTTGCATGTTTAAGTTGAGTCCCTGAGTGACAGGTTGCGAATCTGTCGCCACTATCCGGGCACAATGAGGGACATGGTAGCTACAACTTACGGCAACCATTGACCTATCAGGTCGATCGGTTAACCAAAGCACAAAAAAATGTACGCGAAATATGTTTTGAAGTTAAAACTGTACAAAATGAATTATCCCTCCTTCGACGCCAAAGTATTGACAAACCTCTGCAACCTTTTGAAAATTAAATCCACTCGATGTCAAACAATTTAAAAGAAAAAGTGGCTTATAAAATAACCTTATATCTATGCAAAAACGTTGAATAAAAAATAGAAATCTCTCGAAAAATATTTTCAAAGCTCTCGATTTCCAAAGGGATTTGAAATTCAGTAAAATATTTTCGATTTTCATTGAGTCGCCGCGTCGACCATAAAAGTTGGGTGAAAAGTTTCACAAGAAAATTTATTTATGAAACAGTTTTAAAGGCATTTCGTGGGTTTAAGCTATTGGCTAAAAAAAGAACCTCAATTTGCTTCTGTTCTATTCTTTAAAAATCCAGTCTTTACTATGTACTATCAAACTTCTATTATTATCAGTTATTTGATGGTCTCTGTGCGCAGTGGTGTCAACAGCCGACTGCTACGCTCTGGTTCTGGGATGGAATCCTGGCGGGGCGGAACTTCGTGTCATTTGCAAGAGTGTTGCTTCGTTTATCAGTAAAGTATTCTTATTGATGTATTTTAAACCATATCGTTGCTTAGCATCTGCGACACAAAATTCTTCAATCTTACTGCAGGGCTGAGTCAATGTTTGTGTCGTAATATGGTTATTATTATTACTCCCAAAGAAAGGTATCCAATAAATCTTTGTTTGAGGGAAAGTATCGTAAGGTACTTTTAAAATGACATCAGTTTTAGTCATTGTGGCATCGTGACGTCATTAAGACGTAGGTAAGCTAGCTAGATCTACCTACTTTTAATATATTTCTATTCAGTATAATGCCGTGACGTAATCGACGCGATCTCAGCTCAACGACGACATTTCACGGTCCATTCCACTCGAAAAAATCGCTCAAACAACGCTTTCATGCACGTCAGATACCTACAAATATTAGTTTCCCTTACACCGGCTATCCTGAACCTGCGGCCCGCGGGCCATGTGTGGTCTGCCGCGTTGAGGACTGGTCTATTTGGAGTTTATTGCTCACCTTCATAAACTTGAAAGTGAAAATGTAAATAGAATAATTTCAATTTCAAAATGTTCTTATTTAAATAAGTGCTTTCAAATCGTCATTTTTTTATCTACGAGTACCACCGGTTTGGAATGCTATCTACGGGGATGAAGCCTAGTAGTTGCTTTTTTGTAAATTAAAAATAGTTTTTCATTATATTTTGGAACATTTAAGTTTTCTTCATTACAATATGTAATGATTTTAAGTCTACTTAGGCTTTTATTTAAATATATTTTATTTAATTGCATGAAACATAGGGGATGCAACGAACTTAATCAACAGAACAATGCGATCGAAAATTATCGTAATAAAATATTGTGACCGAGTGAGCCAGTCCACACAAACAGCACCCGATCACGAGTATAACGTGGATTTAAGCCATCGCCCTCCTCAACCATATTAGAGGGAAGTGAGCGACCCGGCACACAACGCTACCGTAAGCACAGACATTTAAGCGAGCATGAACACTGGACACAACTCAAAGTTCCTTTTAAAGCACGGATAAATCATTCGTTGCAACCTCTACACTTCAACTGTCATTAAATATTATTGTTATACCAATTTTCGTCATCTTAATATTCTGCTTGAGCTTGCAGAATAAAACATCTAGCCTTTACTACCGCTGCTTTAGCCGGAATGAATAACTTGCTTCAAAACCTGCAGCGCTATTCACAATGCTTCCGAAACTTTCCGATGCGAACATTTCCGAAAACAAATGATAAATTAGTTGCCGAACGGTGAATGTGAATAGTTCCCTTCGAGAAGTTGTCCGAGTCGATTCCGTGATGACGATTGTGAATAGCCCTGCTGTACATTTAACCTATAGGTTGAGGTGGTAGATCCACGTATGAGATCATCTGGGTTGGTACCACCATATTCTATTTCTGCCGTGAAACAGTTCGCTGTGTTTTGGTTGGAAGGATTAGAGAGCCAGTGTAGTTACTGGTATTGGCAGTTCTCTTGGCGTTCTAAACATCAAGGCACCGTTTTGTCAATAGGCGGCGGTATCACTTTCCATTAGTTGCCTATGATGTTGTATTAAAGAAATAAATAACATAAGTAAATAGGCAACTTCCCAGGCAACGGTTTTGTATTGTTTTGAGTGATGTACAAAATAAAAATAGTATTAGCGTTGCTGTCAGCGTTGTAAGCCATGGAGAGCATCGTCACTACAAAAGGTGGTATCACTTTCCTAAAGTAAAAGGTGTGCTTGTTTCCCAATGACGTAGTAAAAATCATCAATGAAGCCAGCTAAGAAACCTTAACGTTAACAGACAGATCCAATGTCTTCTTAGGGTTCAGAAACCAAAATTCTTACTAACAAAACGTTTGTCCGTCTGCCAGCATGCTGCATTTGCTTTGAGAATCAAGATTTTGTCCACCAAGTGTTTGTTATTAAGTTACTTTAATGGCCGCAATATCTGACATGTACTTTCAAATTAATTTTAATGTTCCGTCTACCATGATTAACAAAAAGACCGCTGACAGACGAACGGACAGCGTTTTAGTAATAGGGTCAGCACCTTTTGAATTCCGAAACCTAAAATCAATAGACTTTAAGAAACTAGTTGCAATTTACTTTATAGTAAGGGTTGCCCCTGATATGAATTATAAGATACCCACGTCAATGTAACCGTTATAAAAGTCCCCATTAGTTCTAAACAACTAAATTCTTTAAGCAGGTGATAACCCGACAATGAGACCAGGATTACGTCCGGACAATTACACTTTACGACACAACTGTCTTAAAACACAAACACTTTATACCAATACCCTGAACATTCAATTTTCAACCCTACCCTTTGTTAATAAAAGCTCTACTGAATATCAATCAAGAGGAAGCGATTTAGGGCTGTCCAAAAAAAGTTAAATTGTAATTTTATGATTCTCAGCTTTGTTACAACGGCATAAGGTAGATGTTAGGTGTGATCGTAAGGTGTTCCAGCAAGGCATGTCTATAAAAATGAATACGCTTGGGAGAGGAGTCTTGCAAGATTACTGATTTAAGATACAACAGCTATGTGGTGACCTTGAACTCGTTTCTTGTTCAGGGAAATGTCTTCGGAGCGTCATGTTTTGCTTCAATAGGGTCGCTACCGCATGGTTATAAAATTAAAAAATGTGATTCGACAACTCGTAAGTTTATACTCGACTGTTATTTTCGTTTTATTTTTTGTCGTTAAGTTTGTATAAATGTTTTAGCAAAACCCTAACCTAACCTTTTTTTTTGACGGAGTGGAAATGCGACCTTATGCATCCCCGCGGTGGAACGGGGCTCTCCATCTTGGATTTCATCCCTGAGTATAAACGGAGAACGGTTTATACGCCAACGGATCCGCACCACCATCATCTTCGGGGGGAACCTAACCCAACCAAAAGTTTTATAGAAGAAGTGGACAAGTTAGCTAGGATATAAAAATACACTGAGATTACCACAGTAAATCGGTACCGTACTGTAAAAATGTCGTTTCAGCGTTCAGTAAAATTTTACAGAACAAGAAAAAAACTGCCTCATATGTCATTATTAATAGAGTCTAAACAAATACGTGATCAGTAGGTTTTGCCCGCGACTTCGTCCGCGTAGAAATCTATAATGGTTCTAATATTGACGACATTTGCAAGACGCATTATTTCGCTTGCCGGTCTTGGATGTTGTATTCTTATCTATGTAGCATATACCATATCGTTGCTTAGTTCCTGTGACATAGTTCTTACGACTACAGGGTTGAGTCAATGTGTGTCGTGATGTGGTTATTATTATAATAGGATTTTTCATTACTTGATACATTTATCGTTATATTTTGGACGATTCACATAATATCTTAGTTATAATATTGTCAAGTTTCATTAAAATATATTTAGTAGTTTTTGCATGAAAGAGCATTTGTTGCTCCGTACATCCTTACAAACTTTCGCTTTATAATATCGGTTGATCATAATCAGCTGAAACTGCAAATGTCTGTGGAGCATACAACTGTATTAGAAAGTTTTATATCGAAAAAATTATAAGAGATGATTAAAAAATCGTTATCTATAACATTTTTAATTTATTGGAGATATTGTTAAGACACAAAACTGTAATTTTATAAGCTTTATAATCGCTGACTAAGCGGTCACGACGCGACCAAGTTGAGTGGAAGGAGCTTTCGATTAGTCTTATAAAAAAGGGCATCCTCTTTATTTTTGCGGTGTTATAATGAGTCCTTTAGTAAAAGATGACACTCGTGAAATTTGATCCGAGAAATTTAAGAGCAAAATGCTACTCAATTTACTACTAGCAATTTTCTTTGAGTTTTTTTAAAATTAACCATAAAATACGGTTTTAGTTTTCAAAATGAGTTCGGTTCTATTTTAGGTTAAAGTCTTTTTCTTTTTAAAGGGCTTAAAAAGTTGGAGGTTAGTTATTCCATTGTTCCTAAGTTTTTCTATGAATGTCTACCGATTTTTACATCAATTCCCTACCGATATTCAACATTATTTTTTTATTCCAATTGGCATACTTCAGAAGTTGTCCCATGGTCACCAAATCATGATCTGATGATCTGATACATGGGAAATCAAGGACAGTTATTATTTTTTAAGACTTAGCGATTTTGACATTATTTATAAAATCTTGTGCGTTAGTTTTCGAAAAGCAAGAAACGCCAACAGAAAATTAAAACGTATGGAAATGGCATTACAAAGATGTAACTTTAGCGGGAGGAATAAGGAGTATGCATGAAATTGATTTTGATTATTTAATCAATTTATCGTAAACTATGTTGAAATAGTATATTTGCAGTAAAAACAGAATTAGATTTGAACGATAAACCAGGGAGCTATAACCATTAAAAGTAAATATATCTATCTCGATTATAAGAACAACCTTTTCTATGGAAGTTGTACGGCGACCGTGTACTTTGACGTCATAATACATATCGGACTAATACATACTCTCTGTCTAACCAGCGACTTTGAATCTTTACAACTTAGTTAATAAGTGAGATATTTGAGAAAACGTAACGTATTTATATAAAAATAAAATTAGAAATAAATTGATTAATTTGAATTATAATAAATAAATAAAAAAAGTCACTCATTTTATCTATTATTTTGGAATATCTCAAGTTTTAATGGAACACTTAACCAAACAAGCTACAGTAACAACCAAACTGGTGAAATATATCAAACATGAATGTTCATATGTATGTACTCCAATACAATATACTTTGGTCTGAGAAGCAACTCGCACAGAGCTATGAAATGTACAGACAGAAACTATATTATTAATTGAACATAAAACAAGATACATCCGTGAACATATAGTATTTGTTATAGTCACATAACTGAACTAGATTATATATCTATACGTGAAAATAAATGCAGTCAAACTAAGCAACGATGTGATATAAACTACATAGATAAGAATACAACATCCAAGACCGGTAAGCGAAACAATTGCAAATAACACAAAGTCCCGCCCCCGTCGGGATTCGAACCCGGAACCTCTAGCGTAGCAATCGGCTGTTTACAGCACTGCGCCACCGAGGTCATCAATTATGGAGTGATTAATTATAAATAATATAAAAGTCATTAATTAAAATTACTTACGGTAATTGTATTAGGAATTGGGGATCTTTAAAAATGTTATTGATAGGTTTCGTGATGCAGTCTTGTTTAGTTTACCAGCTGGCTGCTACGCAAGATGTGGTAATGAAGATGTGGGGAGGGGCCTTACTATAACCTTTTAAAAAACTGTCCCGTTCCCAGACAGTTCTTAAGTCAGCTTTTGAATGGTTCAAAGCTAACTACAAGCACCTTAAACATTAATGACATAGTGAATGGAAGTGAGATAAAACACACACACACACACTACTTTCATACAGTCTCACTCACAACCTTTAACATCTCAAATAGTAATTAATTTATTTAATCTAACATGGTACTGAAAAATAACGTATATGGTATGTCTTTAATCTTTTTCCAAATGATTTTAAATGTCAACCTTTTAATATTTTAAAGAGAAACCATAACAAATGACTGTTAAAAATTTGTTTTTATAGAATTGAGGAATTTGTAAACTTTATACAATCTGAAATAATATAGAGTTATTTATGGATGTTATAATTTTCTATTTTAATTTTGTTGATTTAATTAGATTAAAAGTGTGATTGTTGAAGTTTATAAACACAAAAGAATTTGTTTGATTGCAATTTAAATTAATAATATTACGTCCCACTGACATTTGTACGCCGGCATGGCAGATTGTTGTTGACATTTTATTGTAAATTACTAACTAACACGAAAATCAGGCAAAAATATATTTTTATCTTTGAATACTGTTTGTTTGTCGAGTATATGTATACGTAATTATTTTTATCTGCTTTTATTAAAGATGAATATTGAATTATACTTGGCTATTAGCACAGGTTGCTATGTAACCCAAGGAGGCGAAGGAATCAATTATACTCAGTGAATGTCGTACTAAGGTACTTTATCTATACCAATATTATAAAGAGGAAAGGTTTGAATTTTTGTTTCTTTGTTTGAATTGAATAGGCTCCGAAACTACTGAACAGATTTGAATAATTCTTTCACGGTTGGAAAGCTAAATTTTTCCTGAGTGACATAGGCTATATTTCATTTTCAAAAATAGGGATCCTTACTTAAATTACGATAAAGTGTAAAAATATCAAAAAACTTCCTTACATCGCGTACGCTGTGAAAACTATTGATGATAGAACAAAATGATATAATGTGTTATATTATTATTATTATGAATGTGTGTGTAACAAACCTAAACGTAATGCTTAATGCCCGTGCGAAGCCGGGACGGGCCGCTAGTTAGATAATAATTGTCAGAAACTATCCTAGGCAAAGAAAAATACATTATTGTTTTACATTAAAATTCTTCGCTAAATGGTTTTTAAAATAGTCACTAAACTTAAAAGTACTTAAGCGGTTCTTGCTTTAGAAATACTATGTTAAATAAGAGAGCTGACTTCTGACATTAGTGCATTCTGCACTCAAAAGAATATGCCTATCATTGTTTTATATTGGAAAAGCTGTATTATACATTTTCCTTTTCAAACTGTCTGAACGCGAGCTTGGCTAATTAATGCTCATAGAACTTGATGTGTTTAACGAATTGATGGTCTTCGATGAATGCAAGTTTAAAGCTGTGGGAATATCTGATGTTATGTTTCTGTATGTTAATATTTATATTTTTGTGTAATTAATATTCCAATTGTTTTTATACTTTGTACGAAATTAGAAGTGTATGATTGTATTAATAATAATGTATGAATAATTATTTAATTGGGTGGAAACCCGTTTAATTATTATAAATCAAAATAAATAATAGGAAACGTTCATGCCGTCCCGTTTTTGCTTTGTTTTAAGTTTTAAAAACTAAAATCCGACTACTGAAAACTGCTCTCTAAAAGACTGAAAAGAAAATATTGTCATTGAAAATTGTGAAGTGAACTATTCAATTGAGCCGAGGTCATATGCCACCTACAGTATGAGGCAAACTTACTCACTTGTATTATTTTCTTAGGTTAGGTTTGGTAATGTGACATACCGGTCAAAATCTTAACCCTCCTTTTTTGCCTTAGTCGGGTAGATTTTTTAAATAATGTCACCTCTAAACGTATTTCTAGGTCTGCCTTCACAATGTTTCGTCCAATAATGCTTATGGGACGAATAGGGAAATAGGTAGCATGGTGCGGGTCTGCGAAGGGGCTGAGGTAATTCTCAATGCAATTTGCTGTAGATTGATGCGGGGTGCGGGGCGGTGAGGTTTATTTTTAGCAACGTAGCTTTTGATCTTCTTTATAAATGTGAAATTCTACACGGTTTTGTTTGAGTACTAAAATAAAAGATCTGTTTTTTGAGTAAGTATGTATCATTGTTTCTTCCAGATTTTGAACACTGTTCTTCTATGTATAGTTTATACCATATCGTTGCTTAATATGTGTGTAAGTTTTACGATACTTACTGCAGGGCTGAGTCAATGTGTGTGTCGTGATGTGGTTATCATTATTATTAGAAAGAAAAAAAAAATGTATTTTCAAATTATTACAATATATATAGGTTTATCATATTATACACTCTTAGAAAGCAATATTTCATAAAATTTATATCCATCTAAATTGTAAATCTTCATACTTTATGGACACTGTAAATAAAATATTGGTGCTATTCTTGGTAGATTAAATTTATAGATAAAAACCCTTCTCAAAGCAAAATTACAATATTGAAGTTATCAACGGAATTCGATTTTCTCGCTCTATTTATTTTTGTTTTCTCGTGAAAAACATTTTCTTATAAAATTCATGAGACACACCAACTTTTAAGACTCGTAGCATCAAAATTTTCATCGGAAACTCAAAAGATTCTCTCTACTGGGAATACTCAATTTCTCGTACCAAAAACCTTTTTCAAAATCGAATCCCCTCAAAAGTATCTCTGTCCCTTTTTCAAATATATAGAGTAAAAAAAGACAGGAATAATATAAGAGTACTTTTTTTACTTGCGGTGGAATGACCATAAGATTCTTATAGCAGCTATTATGTAGCTGAAGATAATCTTTTGAGTCGCAAGATGCTTTAATCTGATCAGTAAGTTATTCTCCAAAAAGATCAGCTGAAAAGTAAACTGCGAGTTAACACGATTTCTTTTCTAAAATACTACTTACCATATAGATTAAAGATGTGTAGTAATGGCTAAGATCAACCAAAAATCGCCGAAAAATCTGGCAAAGATCTGGCACCCACTGCTGAGGTACAGGCCACTTACTATCAGAAAGACTGATAAACAGCGGATAAATAATTGGATTCCATTTGTAGGAAGAAGAGGTACGGTACCTGAAAAAAAATTATATTTTTTTTTCGGGGCACACCCGCCACTCTGTCCCACCACTGCAACTCCTGGTCACCAGGATCAACAGTGGTGGCCCTTTGATCCAAGAATCAATGAACACTGTAGCTGTGCAGTGAAGCATTTAATTACAAATTGTTATAAAAATTAATTTATTGTTCCTAATTATTTTGAATTAAGCAATTACGGAGGTTTCTTGCCGTATTCTTCCCCGAAGAAATAGCGTTTCAAACCGGTGTGGTAGTATAAAAGATGACAATTTAAAAGTACTTATTTGGAGTCTATTTGAATAAAAATATTTTGACTTTGACTTGGGTGTTATATATAAGGGACCACCAAAACTATTATTAAGCACGATATTTTTAACTTTGTTTTACGCAAAAACTTTGTCCTCGCGTTTTAATTTTCCTGGAAAAGCATCACGATGTTTTGACTCTAAAATTTAAAAATAAAAATTAAAGAATTTAAAAATCTATTTACTAAGCTAAAAAAATCTTTAGAACATTATAATAAATGCAACTAACATTAAATAACTCTTCTAAAATAGTTTTATATGTCAAGCGGCGATGAGGTCTAAGGTGGATCACGCCACCTATTCACTCTTGCCTTAAAGAGGCCCAAGTTATATTGGTCAGGGAACAAATCGGCAGGCAAAGAATTTCACACCCTTGCAGTACGCATTATGAAGGAGCTATCGAAGCGTTTAGTCCGGATGGTCGGAATATCTACCACAAAAGGATGCAACTTCAGTCTACGTCTAGTATTCCTATTATAAAAGGGGGCCGGTGGAATTAAATTGTGCAATTCCTGCGCACACTCCCCGAAATGTATCCTATAAAATACCGATAGACACGCACCTTCGCGGCGGTAGCTGATGTCATGAAAGTTAGCAATATCATCGTCAATCCCGATGATTCTTCGGGCTCGCTTTTCATCAGAGTCAGAGAGAGAAAGAGAGAGAGTAATATTATTAAACAATACAAATATCTGCTAGCCTTGGTTTAATTCTTTATCCATTATTTTCTCCTGACATTTAAACATTTTAACATTGAATTTTATAATAGAACAGTCTCCGTAGTATAAATAAGAATGAGAACTTGTAAATCTTAAGGTTACCTAAAAGAATAAAAATCGCATAAACACAGCTAGAGTGTGAACATGAAAAAAACATGGCCGTAAAGTCCGGACGAGGGTAACGCAATAAATACTTGACATTGAAAGTTTTCTTCAGAATTTATAAGGAAGATTCCTATATTTATTGCTTTTTTATAGAACCGGGGTGGTGAACAAGCAGGCGAAAATACCCACCTGAGGGTTTGGACGTGGTAGTTCAGTTTGTTACGTTGGTTAGCCAACCCGACAGGTCGAGGGATTTGAGTCATGCCTTGTTACTCATTGTGCCCGGATAGTGGCGACAGATTCGCAACCTATCACACTGGGACTCAGCAAATACATACGGAATGTATTGTTTAGATGAAACGATTTTGATGCGATTTTCAGAATATATTTGTTAAAGAGGAGTTTTTGGTATTTTAACCAACTTCAAAAATAAGAAGGATCTCATTTTGACCCGTATCCTTTTGATCCGATTTTGATTTTCAACAGCGGTTTTCATCAGACAAATATCTATTAAATTGAATACAAACTTTCGCTCGCAACTCCGCGTAAAAGTCGAAAAAGGTTCTAATAGGATTTTTTATTCCTTTACATTTATCGTTATATTTTGGACAATTCACGCAATATCTTAATATAATCCGACGACCTCGGTGGCGCAGTGGTGTAAACAGCCGACTGCTACGTTAGAGGTTCCGGGTTCGAATCCCGGCGGGGGCGGGACTTTGTGTTACTTGCAAAACGCATTGTTTCGCTTACCGGTCTTGGATATTGTATTCTTATTTATTTAGTATATACCACATCGTTGCTTAGCACCTGCGACACAAGTTCTTACGATACTTAGTGCAGGGCTGAGTCAAGTCAATGTGTGTGTCGTGATGTGGTTATTTATAAAAATAAAAAAAATCTTTGTAAATTATAGCCTGTGTGTTATTCTGATGTATAAGCTATATTATTGTAAAGTTTCATTAAAATCCATTCAGTAGTTTTTGCGTGAAAGAGTGACAAACATACATACATCTAGACATCCTTACAAACTGTTGCGTTTATGATATTAGTAAGGATTTAACCTGAAGTTTTAACAGTGGAGTATCCAAAAAATGTTAACTAACCATGCGGAACTTAATCGTACACTTGAGTGGGTAACAATTTTTAAGTGACTTAATTGACTTGAGTTGCAAATGTATTACAATATTTAAGTGTATTGACATAGCGTATACCGTACATATAATTATATACCACAAGTCTCAAATCTGTATAACTGTATGTATTAACTTAATTAAACAGAATTAACTTGGACGGGTTTATCTTGGGAACTTGGAGTGTTGGAGAGCTGAAGTTTCAATGTTGATAATAATAACCACAATTCGACACACACATTGACTCAGCCCTGCACTAAGATAATCTTGTATCGCAGGAACTAAGCAATGATATGGTATATAGTACATAGATAAGAATACAACATCCATGACAGGGAAGCGAAACAATGCGACTTGCAAATAACACAAATTTCCGCCTCCGCCGGGATTCGAACCCGGAACCTCTAGTGTAGCAGTCGGCTTTTTACACCACTGCGCCACCACGGTCGTAGTCAAGATGATGTACAGTGCTTTATTGTCATCTAAGTACGATCCTATACAGCAACATTCAAAAAATCCAAAACACCATAGGCAATCTCATATCCATTTTTTTATCAATGGCCACAAAGGTTCCCTACATGATCACGAATTTTGTCCAACCTAAATCTGCTGAAATCCGACAACACACCAAAACGAGATAGCAACTGCAAATTTTCATATCTCTCTCCCTTTCCGACACTCGGTAAACACCACTAACTTCTTCAAGTCCAAAGAATTGAACAGGATGGTTGTTATGGATAGATAGTGTTGTCTCTTTCTAAACGTTGTAAACGAAGGCTTACTAAACTTAACGGTGGAGGTGCATAACATGGTTCAGTATTTTCCTATGGTCTTTTATCAGATAAATCGCTTTTCATAGTATCGGAAGGTTCGGGAAGCAGGTTAAATAGAATACTACACTACTCTCATCGGGTTTTTGTATGATCGAAATGTTCCTTGTGAATTATGGAA
This sequence comes from Choreutis nemorana, assembly GCA_949316135.1. Lineage (NCBI taxonomy): Eukaryota > Metazoa > Arthropoda > Insecta > Lepidoptera > Choreutidae > Choreutis > Choreutis nemorana. Next base: position 9,354,546 of record OX438609.1, read on the forward strand.
GTTATTCTTGAGGTTTTTTTTCAATGTTTCTTTTATGACTAATTATGGTCAAATGACTGAATACAAATTAATTCAAAAAATATTTTTTATGTGTTTTGTGACCAAGTTTGTAACTATTCTAATATTCTTTGTTTTTTAATAAAATATTAATAAATAAATAAAGAATTATAATTATAATAAAATATATTTTTATTAAAACTAGATTAAGTAATCAACTATATAATTATGGTGTAAATTGTCTCTTAATTCTTTTAGTAAATAAATTTTGTAAATTTATTACATTATTGTAATGTAAACAAATTTAAATACTGCCTAAAATGATTTATTTTTCGCTTAAGCTTTGAAAAGCCGAATTGTATTGGTAAAAAATACAACGAAACGCCACAAGGATTAAACAGCGTTCCATTTACATAATTTATTGGTAAAAGCCTTCACCAATATTTATTGAAGGATTATTTTATTTAAAGTATTTTTTTATATAATCGTCTCTTATATATTAAGATATATTTTGAGAAATCCGTGGGATTTGCTTTGACATATTAAGGACCCCCTCGAAAAACAAAGCATAGAGTGTTCTAGGAAGGCCTTTCGCTCGGATCAGTCTGGCTCGCAGATACATTCATTCCGATCGAACTTTGTATGGCATATAGCATTAAAAATCTTAATATTATTATTGGCTGAAACATTTTTTGCAAAGGTCTTAAATAGATTATTGAATACAGCCCAAAATGTTTTGCCGAGGAGTGTTAACGTGCAAATGTCTTTGTCACCTAAAATAGGAGTCTTTACTTAATATTAAATTAACTTATTAAACAATGTCAAAATTATTTGGGAATCTGAAAATTACATTTTAAATATTCATTACTTACTCGGAAGACACCGACACATTGATTTCGAAAGCTGTACTATCGTTGATTTAATGTTCGTTCTGTTTATATAAGTAGAATTTCTGTATGGAAACTATAAATCATACGGTTTTGCTGAAAATACATACAAATTTGTGTACAAAAATATATTAACGTTTACAAAATTCGAAAAGTATCCGACCTGCGTTCATATCTTCGCGCCAGAGCGCTCCAGCGGCCTCTGTGGGGTATGAGCGTAATCAGTATACCCTCACAAACTCCCTCGATGCCGTAGTTACCGGCCAGACGCCTTGGGTCGCACGCAGCGTGTGTTTATGTCCAACGTATTTTTTGCGTTCGTCGCATTTGTTTACTGTTGAAAATTACAGAAAGAACAGCTCAACGAATTTGCATCAAGTTTGGCTTCAATCTCGGCAAGAGTTGTACGGAGACGATTGAAATGATACAGAAGGCCTTCAAAGACGAAAGTATGGGCATAATCTTCACAGTGGAAGTGTCCAGACGAGCCACGGCCGAAAAAAGCACGTCAAAGTCGGAGCCATGTCAAGTCAATGCTGATTATTTTTTTCGATTGTGAGGGTGTTGTGCACTACGAATTTGCTCCAAGAGGTCAGACGATCAACAAAGAACATTACGTTGAAGTTCTGATAAGATTGCGTGATGCCGTGAGAAGAGAGCGACATCGTTTCTGGTCAAGTGGTGACTGGCTTCTTCACCACGATAACGCACCAGCGCATTCATCGAACCTTGTGCAGCAATTTTTGGCAAAACACAAGATTCTTCAGCTTCGCCAGCCTCCGTACAGTCCCGACATAGCTCCCTGCGACTTTTCGATGTTCCCAAAATTGAAAATGGCGCTCAAAGGAAAGCGGTTCGAAGACATTGAGACGATTCAGAGTAATGCGACGCGCGAGCTGAAGGCCATCCCAAAATCTGCGTTTAAGGACTACTTTAAGATGTGGAAGCACCGCTGGGAGCGTGTGGTTAAATCAAATGGGGACTACTTCGAAGGATGCCACGACCCGGATCCCGAAGAATAGCACCAACGCGGAGATATGAACGCAGGTCGGATACTTTTCGGACACACCTCGTATATCTGTAACAAACTACTATAACTATAACTGTATGAGTGACAAATTTTATGTAAGTTGGTAGGTTTTTTAACGTCATGAGCAAACGAGCAGACGGTTCACCTGAGGGAAACTGATACCGCTGCCTATTGACATGAAGACGATGCCCTTGAAGTCTCAGAAGGCCAAAATCACCGCCTATGTTGAAGTAAAGATGTTATACCTCTCTTGCCGGTAATCACACCGGCTCTCCAATCCTTCGAACCGAAACACAGAATTAATTCACGGCAGAAAGGAGGGAAAGTTATGCAAGATTTGTAAAAGTTCTGTCTCTGTGGCGCAGTGGTTTAACACTGCCTGCAAAAGGTGGTCCAAAACGCGGAGGTGGTGGAACTTGTATTATTTGCACGACGCATTGTTTCGCTAACCGGTCTTTGATGATTCTTATCTATGTAGTTTGTATCATATCGTTTTTAGTGTCTGCGATACGATATTTTTCAATTTAACTGCAGGGCTCAGTCAATGCGTGTGTAGCGATGTTGTTGTTATTATACACAATATTGTTAGGAATCAGAAGTGGTTTAATTTAAAAATAATGCAAACGATGCCAATTTTATTAGGTAATGACAAATTCAAAGAGAGTCAACAGAAAACAAGGAAAGTAGGTAGGCGTAGGTTTATAATGAGCAGGCAGCACGTCCGTTCCGCACGATGTCTCGAAGGGAAGTCCATTCCTGATTTTTTTTTTGTTAAATAAACTGCGGCCCTATTGGCCTTCGCAGCGTAACCGGACTAACCGCGCGGCGAGTGCTACCCCAGCGTAGCTGCGCTTCGCCTCCTTGCGTCGATGCCCTCAAAAACCGGGCATTACGTTGGGTCTACAGGCCTTAAGGCTGGGAGGCCTCAAAACTTGTAGCCCCAACGGGCCATTCCTAGCCCTTAGCGATCGTATTTATGCACGACCGGCGGTGGTAGGGCTGGTGACGTCACCGGTGTACATCAGCTTTGACTTCAATCTTTAACAATATTCTAACAAAACTCAACTAAGTAGAACAAAGCAACAAAGTGTTGATGTATGAACGTGTGATTAAATTAAAAATTATTTTACAGTCTTCGGAATCTATTTTGAAGCTGATATATTGATGTAAACAACAAGTGAATGATTTATTGCCTGTATTATAGACTTCGATGCTCCATAGAACTTCTTTAGCATGACTTTAGTTTACTTGTTACCTAAACCACACAATACAAAATAATACCAAATAGTTCGCTGTGTTACGTTTCGTAGGATTTTCGGGGCACACCCGCCACTCTGTCCCACCACTGCAACTCATGTTCAACGGGATCAACAGTGGCACCCTTTGATCGAATATACAACGAATAATGCAGCTGTGCAATGACGCACCGGCTGTGCCCGTACCCTAACGGCTGTCTTGGGACTAGCAACGAACTTAATCAGAAGAAATAGGAGGTAGTAAGAAAGCGTTTTCGGCCTTCCCTCCCAGCAAAGCGGAGACAGAAATGGAAACTGCCCAGAGGCCAAACGCTAAAGGGATCTACGGTCAGGAGACGCCTGACCGTCAAAACACCACGGCAAGCCACTAACAGGGGATTAATGAGATACTAACCTAAATCTTACAGCAGTAATATTGGTGACAAAAAATGTTAAAGCACGGAAGTTTCCCTTCGTTTTCACAAGATCTAGGTAATAAACAGGACCACACGCGGAGACTTGAATCGAATTTAACATGATTGATCGATCTTCATGCCAGAGACTACACTCCTACAAGATATGTCGGACGGTTTGTCGGTCCGCAGGATATGAGAACCAATGTAATTGCTTGAACGAGAGGTATAAACTCTTATTATTATAAACTCTGATATTATAACAATATCAGCGGAATTATGGAATTATGGTGACAGTAGGCGGCGGTATCACTCTCACTCAGGCGAACCATTTGCTTGTTTGCCTATGACATTGTATCAAACATATAACATAACATATTGTACAAGACACATACACAATATATTGTATAAGAACAAAAACCTGCCTTAGACTCAAATTCAAGTTGAGTCAAATATCGACTACACATGCTAACAGCCTCCCTGTTATTTAACTCGCAACCACTGTATACCGGTCTTAGTTAACAAATTTTAGCTGTCAAGCGTGTCATTTTGTACGTGAAATTGACGTTTGAGAAGTGACATTTCAATTTCGCGACCGGTTGCGAGTTACACAATCACGCCCAGGTTTTAATTTGACCGCAGAATTTAAAAATCATGAACAAAGTCATGACATTATAATCGCCACACATGTCATGTTTTTAAATTGATTGTCGTGCTTTTTTAAAATTATTCCCAATGCGTTAATAATACAAAATATTTTGGTAAAACTCAAATCGTACAATAAGCCGTTTTATAAGTTAGCGCGCCGGATTTAAAAGCGTCATCTGTAATGTATTACAGCTATCTCATACAATTCGGCTGAAATAAAGTGCGCCGCATTGGATACGCCATCGACATTCTTTAAAACAGCTTAGTTAAGTTAAGCCTTAGTTTAATTTAATTTTGTTTTTATGGTGTGGTAACTTAGACAACAAGATTTATTACATAGGACCTGTAATTGGATAAACTTATAAAATGATTTTATTATTTAAGTTGTCCATGTATTATTCGTTGGTAATCCCACATACAAACGAGCGCATCGTCGATACGCCGCTTTGAAAGTTTTAGTTCCAGTTATCGCCACGTGTGGCGCTGCGTGTTAAGCTATTTGACTGCGACACTAACTTTGGTTACTTTAATTCCACAAAAAAAATCCGAAAGACTACGATACTTTCGTAGCCCGTAGTCAACTTTCGTAGTACCAGCTAAAATTTTGTCACTATGTATTAACATCGGTTGTATGTATGCCAAAAATAATACAAAACCCTTTATCCGTTTTTTCGTATTTAAATAACAAACGTCCAAATAATGCAAAGAAATGCAAATCTGTGTAATATTATAAGGATAATTAAATCATTTTGAAACTAGACACGAAAGAACCCGACCATTTCACTTAAATGAATTTGATAAAATTTTACTACGAGTATGATGTAAATTGTATCCATTTTTTATTTTATTTTATTACCTCGCCGAAATCATAGGCTATTATAAAATAATATTCCGCGTTCCATAGTAAAGGTGCAAGATCAGGCGTTGAATGATTAGTTTGTTCTAGCTAAGTTAAAGAGACAGTTTCACATCTTATCGGTTACACTAATTACTGACCCAGATGACCTTTGACCTTTTGAGGAACCCTGGTCAAATGGTTGTACTTGAGAATTCGATTTAGTTCTCGTTTTCCCGTTGTCCCCGTCGGCCGAGTCCGCGTATTGGGGACTACGTTACTTTATTTAAATAAAAAATGGTTGTCTCGTTATCCCTATTATCAATCCCCACTGTCATTGTTAAAAATATATATATATATATTATATATATATATATCGGTTCTCATGTAATCAAAACTGTTTCGAAAATAGTAATGCATGGAAAGGACAATGTTGTTAAATTTTCCGTTGTCTCCGTTGCCAGATCAACGTAAAGGGGACCACGGTAACAAAATGTAAAATCACGTCCCGTCAGGTAAGGGGGTCACGGCCAACGGGGACAGCGGGAACACACCGAAATACAAAACTATTTTATTTAAAGTTAAATTAGGAAGTGTCCAAAAATCCAAATTTTTGACGCAAAATGCTCAGAGAGAACAAACTTTTTTTTTGTTGTTGTGAAATGGATACGGAAAAAATTTTAACGCTGAAAATTATGATTTTATTGAGGAAACATGTTTCGCAGTAGAAACCTATTTATTTTTTCTTTGCTTCTTTTAACTCCGGTCCTGTTTAATCACTTTATTCATTAGGTCCTAGCTGACACCATATGTATTTTAAAAGTATATCCAGTCATTGATTTTAAAGTTCTATTAGAATAAAAACATTTTGACTTTGACTTTATACTGTAGCTATTGCTTATTAACAATCACTTTATCATAAAAAAACTAAATCATAAATAAACTCACGCCGCAATCTCTCGAGAGGTTTGCAGAGGTGTTAAACATTGCATTTCACAGGTTTATGTGAAGTCCCAGAGTGACAGGTAGCGAATCTGTAACCACTATCCGGGCACATTGAGAAACAAGGCAGCTACAACTTACGCCAACTCGAGACTCGAAACCTCGACCACGTATATGAAACACATTTTAAAAAATACGACACTATGGCAAACCCATGCTTAATACTCCAATCTTAACTGAAAGCATGAAAGGTCAGAACTCCCTCATCATTTTATTATCAACTTTATCTATGTTTAAATTCGGTTGATTTTGTATTGTTGGGTTTATGATTGTCTATAGAGCTCCTTGAAAGGTTGAAGCATGGTTGAGGATCCTTCAAGAGGTGACTCCTGCTGCCCCATTATAAAATATGAAAGGTTAAAAAATATCTAAAATTTTATAAGCAAAAAAAAAACACAGGTCTTGGTTTTTAGAATGAGAGAGGAATTTTCGAAACTCGACCCCGAAAAAGGGATTAAAATTTGTGTGGATAGAATCTATGTTATAACAAATTTAATGCAAGTGAAAAAATACTTTGTTTTTCATTGTGTAGCACGTTTTGTTTTCGCAGATAAATATGATTTTAATTATACAGTTGCATAGTTACAGTTGCTAGATACAACTTAACTTTCAGCTAAACCTTTAATCTTGAAATTGCCCTCAAATCAAAACCAAAAAATGAGTTTATAATAAATTCTTTGTTTTTTTAAATAAATATTTTGTAAAATATAAACCGGTTTAATTTAAACAATGCTACAGATGTTTTTAAATAACATTTTTTTTTTAACTAAGCATAAAAAAAATACAGATTATCTGATAAATAATAATATTTTTTTTTTTCGGGGCTCACCCGCCACTCTGTCCCACCACTGCAACTCCTGTTTATCAGGATCAACAGTGGCGTCCTTTGATCGAATAATCAACGAATAATGCAGCTGTGCAGTGATGCACAGGCTGTGCACGTACACCCTACCGGCTGTCTTGGGACCCGCAACGAACTTAATCAGAAGAAATAGGAGGTAGTAAGAAAGCGGTTTCAGACTTCCCTCCCAGCAAAGCGGAGACAGCAATTGAAATGGCCCAGAGGCCCAAAAATCTAAAGGGTAGACAGTCAGGAGTCGCCTGACCGTCTAAACACCACGGTATGCCACTAACTAACAGGGGATAAATAAGATACTAACCTAAATCTTACACCAGTAATATTGGTGACAAAACTTTTTAAAGGCACGGAAGTTTCCCTTCGTTTTCACAAGATCTAGGTAATAAATAGGACTACACGCGGACACTTGAATCGAATTCAACATGATTAACCGTTCGTCATGCCAGAGACTACACTCCCACAAGATATGATGGGCAGTTTGCACAAATTCTTGATCCGACGTTGAACATTCGCAAAAAGGTGACGGCACCAAGTTAAATCGTGCTGATATTAATACATAATGACATCACGACACACACATTGATTGAGCCCTGCACTAAGATATAATATTGTGTTGCAGGCGTTAAGCAACGATATGGTATAAACTACGTAGATACAACAGAATACGAGACCGGTAAGCGAAACAATGCGTCTTACGAATAACACAAAGTTCCACCTCAGACGGGATTCGAATATTAATGAGATATTTCGATAAAATCTTTAATTAACTATTTATCACCCTACTATTTTATTTTTTTGCCACTCCTGAAAAATTTATTAGCATTTACTCTATTATCTGTTTTTAGTTACGTGGAAATGCATTTCACCGGCGATATGTAACATCCAAGATGGAATATACTCTTTATATAGACTGATAGTATAGACGACCTGTAAATTTTTAATTTATTTCATGTTTTGAATCCTTCACATCTCACATTTAAAACCAGCTAAAGCTAGAAACAGTGTGTCTACCATGAGTTCGTATAGTTTTCCTACACGTCATTACATAGCATAGATTACTGCAGTGATTTTTTATGAGAAATCTTAATTCCTCATTAATCCGTTAGAGGCGCTTTACAAAGATTCATACAAATTTGTTACTGCAGTCGCAAGCAGTAATCGAAGGTAAAACTCATGGCCCACAGACTATGGCTCGGAGCATGGCGTGTCAGAATCTTGTCGGTTTCTTACATTCATTATGGTTAGTGAAATTACGCTACGATACAACACTCCCCAATAATGTGTTCTCACGATACTAAATGTATGAAACCAATATGTTTCTGACGCACCAGGACACGCCGCAGTAGTGTGTTTCTAGCGTAAGAAACATGTGGAGAGACTGTTTTATAAGTCACTAGCTGACCCCGCAAACGTTGTTTTGCCATATTAATAATTTTAAAATGGCTATTAAAAATAGGGGTTGATGATAAAAGAATAAAAATTTAGATTTGCATGTATTTTTTAATTTGGCATAATAAAAAAAATAAGAAATTTAAAAAATGCCTAAAAGTTTAAGAAAAATGTTAAGGATGGACAATCCTTATCACTAAGGGGTATGAAAAATTGATGTTGGCCGATTCTCAGACCTACTCAATATGCTCACAAAATTTCATGAGAATCGGTCAACCCGTTTCGGAGGAGTGCGGGAACGAACATTGTGACACGATAATTTTATATATATGATTACGAACATAATTTCTACAACGCGGGAAGTGGCGGTTAAAATGTTCTTATTCTATTGCGTTTTCTTGTATTTCTGCAGAATTTTAAGTGTTAAATGCTAGCGTTTTAATCAGTGAATATCTGTGCTACTGTAGAAGTGTGATGACAGTGAAATACGAAGATTTTGTTACTCATTTCGTCATCTCCCAAATAACCTATTAGAGCCTACAGTAACAGTACTGGCATGTAACTGTAGACAGATTCATCATTCTATCTATAATTATTCATCTCATCATTTAAATCCTCATTAAAATTTATAGTAAATGTAAATTGACACTGACAAACTATTTAGAGTTATCGCCATGATGATGACAATGGCATCAAAATAATAAAAAAAGTCATTACGAACTTCATTTCTATGTCGAGTTACTTGACGGGAACGGGAAGTGTCAGTCAGAATTTTCTTATTTTATTGTCTTTTCTTATATAACAGCAGAATTTAATGTGTAAAATGCTAGTGTTTTAACCAGTATATATCTGTAGAATTTGTAATACGACGATTTGGCTGCGCTTTTCATCATCTCCCAAGTAACTCCTTAGAGCCTACAGTAACCGTACTAGCACGTTACTGTAAGCAGATCCATCATTGTCATTGTTCATCTTATCATCTTGATCTCATAAATCATCTTTAATAATTTAAAAAAATATAAATACTGATGATTAGGCAGTATGGTACTAAAACCAATGCCGTTAAAGAAAAAAAAATCTTTGTCCATTATCGCTCACGATTTCTTGTTTTTCGTACACGAATTACAACAAAAAATCGTCCGGTCCCTGTTCGTTTAGCAGTGTAATTACAGGCCTTAAGCGCTCGTAATTATATTTTGTTTTCAGCGTTTCAGTCACGTTATCCACAGATAAGAGTAATTTATGGAAATGCTCGTAAAGAGGTCTTACGTACTTAAGATAAATTATAGGACGCACGAACCTTATTAAATATTACGTTGTTCAGGTAATGTAAGAATACCTGGACCAAACGGTTTTTGGGTAAGGCGAATTCTTAATCTATTTAATATGACCTTCACTACATTGTATTAAACTAAGTCGCTTCCCGCTGTCTGTCCCTATGTATGCTTAGATCTTTAACGGATTTTAATACAGTTTTTTTAATAGATTTAAAATATCTTTAAATATCTTCTTGTTATTACAATATTGGATTGGAGTTTTTCTGTTACAATATTGTAGCTGTATGTATAAAAATAAGAGTAAGGTAAATATGGATAATATCAAACATGGATCATATCCGTGCGAAGCCGGGGCGGGTCACTAGTAAATTGTATGTAGGTAAAATTTTTCATTACATTCTTATCTCATCTTTTGGCTAATTTTTCCTGTCTATTCGAACATGACCCGAATGCAAATGAGCTAGTGACATTTTAGTTTTTTTTTTGAACCGGTGGTGGGTTCCGTAACAGCTTGTAATATTAAACATGTCCAACAGAACATGTCGAAAAACTCATGTTTCTTGCATGGGAGCCACCTTTTAATTTAAATGTCTTTATGTTTTTAGTATTTTTATTGTAGCAGCAACAGAAATAGACATTCTCTGAAAATTTCAAGTTTCTAGCTGCTATGGTTCTTGAGATACAGCCCGCTGACGGACGGCCGGACAGCGAATTCTTAGTGATAGGGTCCCGTTTTACCCTTTGGATACGGAACCCTAAAAAGAAAATAAAATAAACCGAATTATTAAGCACAATTATTTCATGTGTATAATTTTTGAAAATAATTTCAATGGCACTTCTGAAACTAAGTTACAAAATTTCCCAAAACCTGACACAAACTTGATTGTTATCTCCCTTGACAAGTACCTCAGTCTTGCATCTACATAACGAGGCGTGACGTGGAGAAATTCCCTCTTAAATGTAATCTTCAAACGTCAAGATATAAACTGGTGGAAGAAAATTTAGAATTTGTCGTTGTTATATCTATAGAGTTTATTTGAGTTCTCGCAGCTTTAAAGTCTCTGGTTCAAATCTCAGTTTCGGCAAAGGAATTCCTTAAATAAATAACCACATCACGACACACCCGCTTCAAATCGCGCCCCCGCCGGGATTCGATCCCGGAACCTCTAGCGTAGCAGTCGGCTGTTTACGCCACTGCGCCACCGAGGTCGTCAAATCAAATAGGTTTTCACATTTTCGTGTTAGTATAATGTTAGTAATTTACAATAAAGTGTCAACAACAATCTGCCATGCAGGCGTACAAATGTCAGTGGGACGAAATATTATTAATTCAAATTGCAATCAAACAAATTATTTAGTATCAATAAAATTATAATTAGACTGTTAAATTATTAAGGGTACGTCATTTATACTGCAATAAAATCCAATTTAGTGTCAACATAATTAAAATAATAAATTACAACATCCATAAATAACCATAATTTTTAAATATTTTCCCCTTATTATTTAATTTAACTGTTTTATATTCATTATAACTAATATTTTCTACCTAAAATTAGTTATTGTACTCAATATTCTTGAATATAATATTAATATAAAATTATTCCGGTGCAATATATGGTACAGATTTCGGTGTAGTGATACTGCATCTCGGATGATACTGGATTACATGTAATTGGATGCAAACCTCTCTGATTACCTCAAGTACACGCTACAAGAAACGGAACTCTGCTAAGCTGACAGTGTGCCCGAACAGTTGCTGTCACAATGAAATCAATGAATTACACTATTTCGACCTCGGTGGCGCAGTGGTGTAACCAGCCGACTGCTACGCTAGAGGTTCCGGGTTCGATACCCGGCGGGGACGGGACTTTGTGTTATTTGCAAGACGCATTGTTTCGCTTACCGGTCTTGGATGATTCTTATTTTTTTAGTATATACCATATCGTTGCTTAGCACGTGCGATACAAGTTCTTACGATACTTACTGCAGGGGTGAGTCAATGTGTGTGTCGTGATGTGGTTATTTATTTATTATTACGGACATACATTTTATGATGATTCACGTAATAAATATAAGTGTATGATACATTTTATTCTTTTCACTGTTTGTTTTACAAAGATATATTTCATAAAATACGAATAAAAAATTGACATTCAATACAATGAAACTTATTAAAAAAACAATATGCATTTATTGGCCATAAAATTCTTGTATATGTATTTATATATATATATATATATGTTGCTTAGGTAAATACTGGATATATGACTTAAAAAAAAACAAGACTATATCTATCCACGACTATATTTTAATCAGTTTGATTATCTTTGTCGACTGTTCGCATATAGACTGTTCTAAGCTTGATGCAGGAGTATCAATTTATACTGGAGATTCATATCGGAGCATAGCATAGACCAATGTTAGGTGACATATAACGTAAATAGGTGGGGGAATGGAGCCGTACATGAAGACGTAATTGCTTATAAATGAGAACACAATTTCACTATTTCGTTACATTGTTCAGATGAGGCACATTTCTCACTCTGTCCCACCACTGCAACTCCTCGCAATTGCAATTTTATTTGGACTAAATCTACAATTTTCCAATTTTTACATTTGAAATACATCTTGTGTCGCATGTGACTGTAATGTGAGTCAGTTTGTCGATGAAGCCGTAAATTCTTATTTGGCTTAGGGTGGAAACACACAACACAGTACCGAACTATAGGGTAGGTACGGAAAATTGCTATTTAGTATGAAAAAGCGCAAATCGTAAGCGTTTGGAAAGTTTGTGCGTAAACTACATAATAATTAGTAATTTAATATCGTTTTTTTACGCATTTTCAGACCAAAAATTTTCCACACATTAAAACCCTTTTGGATTTATACATTGATGACCTCGGTGGCGCAGTGGTGTAAACAGCCGACTGCTACGCTAGAGGTTCCGGGTTCGAATCCCGGCGGGGGCGGGACTTTGTGTTATTTGCAAGACGCATTGTTTTGCTTACCGATCTTGAATGTAGAAGTCGAATCTATGTAGTTTATACCATATCGTTGCTTAGTTCCTGTGACACAAGTTCTTACGACATTTACTACAGGGCTGAGTCAATGTGTGTGTCTTGATGTGGTTATTATTATTATTATTATTATTTTTTATATAAATACTGTAATTTTTGTTAAATGACGGTAGTCAAAGAGCCGTCAAAATGTAAAAAATAATTAGAAACTTTTTTAACATGTAAAGAAAATCTAGAGTCATTTAAAAAAAAGTTACTACGGAGGTTTCTCGTCGGCTACTTCTCCTTAGATAGCATTCCGAACTGGTTTTAGAAAAAAATTACGATTTGAAAGTACTTATTTTAAGTATATTAGAAAAAAAAAAAATTTGAATTTGAGGCTGACAAATGTGATTCCGCCCTTAAACAACCTTTGTTTTATGGATCTGTAGTCTACAGTACATCAGGTGAACTGGATATTTGTGTTGGTCGTGCATACAAAACAAGAATTGTAATACAAATGTATGTTACTACAAATCCAAATTTTGGTCACAAAAACACTTAAGGGTCGAGTTTACAATTTTGCTGAACAATATTTCTTTCATACCCTTAATAATCTGAGTAAGATTTTCGTAGATAAAATTTATTAAGAAACTTCTCTTTTATTTTTCTTCGGGAAAGCAACAGATTAGATAAATTCCGAAAAAATATGACAATTAATGATCTAGTTTCCACTGATTGATATTCACAATCAAATATTTATAAAAAATGTGCGATATTTTTTTAAGACAACTCAAACGAAAATAAATTAAGCCATCGGGGCACACCCGCCACTCTGTCCCACCACTGCAACTCCTGTTTATCAGGATCAACAGTGGCGTCCTTTGATCGAATAATGCAGCTGTGCAATGACGCACAGGCTGTGGCTGGACACGCTAATGGATATCTTGAGACCCGCAACGAACTTAATCAGAAGAAATAGGAAATTAAGTTAGGCCCGCTAGTACATTTATTTTTGTTTTTATTCCGGCCACGTGGCTTGGATGAGGGTTAGTATTTTTCACAGCACCAAAGGCTTCTAACGATCTCCCGGGGACTGGTGAACGACAAGGAATTCCAAGTTCGCCCGATGTGACCCCATTGCTCGCCCACCTGGTAATATCGAGAACTTTCTTCCATTAAGTTTTAGAAACCTATAGAACCTTCTACGTCGAAGATAAAGATAGATTATATTACTGTCATTTGTTTATTTATCGTCCAGTTTTACGTTATTTCATACATAATCATATTTTCTCTTCTATACTAACTCTTCACACACACACTTGTAATTCTGTAATACACCACACACCAATACTACTCACAAAAAATCCACACACTGGCCATCACAAACTTTTCCCCCCTTTCGATGTTCGAACTTATTAATTTTAAAATGTTATAATAAATAATGAAAATATTTAAAAAAAAATTAGTAGTTAAGGTAGATAAAAGGCCGCGTTAAGTTAAAAAAAAGTTAAACTATGAACATGTGTACCTGCGAGACAGGCTTTGCCTGGTGCAGGACTCATAGCGACTCAGCAAGTAGTCATTGCAACAATTTAGTTTTTCTATGTTTTGTGTAACCTCTTTAGTAATTGTACATTTATTATTATTGTTTTATTTAAAAAGGTGTAAAACTATACTTGCTTTGCCTCTAGACCAAATCACGACACACATACTGACTCAGCCCTGCACTAAGATAACTCGTATCGGACTAAACAACTATATGGCATAAACAACATCCAAGACCGGTAAGCGAAACAATGCGTATTACAAATAATAAAAAGTTCCGCCCTCGCCGGGATTCTACCGGAACTTCTAGCGTAGCAATCGGCTGATTACACGACTGCGTCACAGAGGTCGCCGAATCGTTCACAAATAAAAAACAACCTTAAAATTTGCATTAGTTACTAAAATAGATCTGAACAAAACAACATGAATTATTCAATAATATTATTATAATATTAATTTTTCAATTTATATATTAAGCCATTTTTCTTAATATAAATTGAATAATAATGACCCTTAATATAGTCCAAGAGTCAACGTGAATTATAATTGATGCTTCAACTAAAATCCGAAATAAATGTTGTGGGTGAAATTGGTTAAGCGTATAACGATGTTAAGGGTAGTTTCCCTTAATATATTAAACTGTAATGTTAAAGCAAATTGAACCTTACTGCGTTCGAGTTAAGGCTGTAGACCTGGTAAAGGTGCCCTTCAGATAAAAAGGTTAAGTGATTTCCAATGTAATTGACATTAACTACAGGTTTGAGTTTCTATTCAATGTCAAATATGTCAACCGGTACTATTAATTTTATGAAAACAGCATTTCACTCTGTTCATAGAATTAATGTTTATATTTAAAACCGAATAACGATAAGGTAGACTTTAAATCACAAATTATTAAAAAAAATATATATTTTATTTTATTTATAAAGCTAGTCACAGTAGCTTCAAATTGTATATAAAATTGAGAAAACTCAAATGTTTCATCATGTCATGAAAAATTAAGCAAAATTTTTGAAAAAAAGCAACTATGGAGGTTTCTTGCCATCATCTTCCCCATTAATAGTATTCCGAACAGGTGGCAGATAAAAATATGACGATTTGAAAGCACTTACTTTAAGTAGTTTTAAGTTTTAAATGAAAATAAAATATATAAATAAAATAATAATCGCGGACGTCGTAACTGTTTATATGCCGACCCGACCCGACCGGTCGACGGTTCGAGTCTCAGGTTGGCATAAGTTTAAGCTGCCATGTTCCTCATTGTGCCTGGATAGTGGCGACAGATTCGCAACCTGTAACACTGGGACTCAACATAAACATTCGAAATGCGGTGTGTAACTCTGCCAACCCCTCTCGAGGGATTAATTACGGCGTGAGTTTAGTTTCATGTTTGTAATAAATTACAAAATTAATTTGATCGTCTATAATATGATAAGTTTGTTTTTTTTATATTTTTTTTTATTTATTAAATAGTACTACCACATCATACATATTCAAATGTACACAATAAATCATATTTAACTATTTGGTTTGATTAAAAAATTGTAAAAGCGTAGTATATAGTTACTTTCATTGTATAATTTGATGTTGGCAATTAGGCATTCGACCTGTGGTTTCATTTAACTAATAATTCAGTTATTATCAATGTTGGTATAATTATGGAGAAACCAGTTATTTCATTTCTGTTTTATAGTAGAAGCCTTTGCTCGGAACAGTTTCGTTTTTTTTTTTTTTTGAGTTTTCTAATACAGACTTTATCCAATGTCTACAAAGTAAAATTGAACAATTGTGATATTCAACTGAAAAACGTGAAAATCAATTGGACTCGTATTTATAAAGTTAAATCTAAATCTGTATCCATTTGACGACCTCGGTGGCCCGGTGGTGTAAACAGCCGAATCCTAAGCTTGAGGTTCCGGGTTCGAATCCCGACGGGGGACGGGACTTTGTGTTATTTGCAAGACGCATTGTTTCGCTTACCGGTCTTGGATGTTGTATTCTTATTTATTTAGTATATACCATAACTTTGCTTAGTTTCTGTGACACAAGTTCGTACGATACTTACTGCAGGGCTGAGTCAATGTGTTTTTTTATTATTATTATTATTCTTACATTTCATTGAATAAAATTTAAGGGAGAAGGTACAAATGAAAACCGGTCAAGTGACCGTGAGTCGGACTTACACATGAAAGGTTCCGTACGATCGTACAAGATTAAACAAGATGTACTATACTGTACTATAATTTCGTATAGGAAACAAGGACAAGTTTTTGGTAAATGTTATTAAAGCGGCAACAATGATAAACATTCGCTATACATTTCAAGAGTCGGCTGTATCTTATGAACCATTTAGCTCTTTTGGTTTATACAGCCCTATAGTATATAGCTAGCTGTTATGGTTCATACATTCCGCTGACAGACGGACGATGGACAGCGGATGCTTACTAATACGGCCCTGTTTTTCATTCTATAAGTACGGAACCCTCAAAATACATCATACATCAAAATAGGTTGCAATCGTTTAACGTAGTACAGTAGAGATAAATAATACCTCTTTATTTGAAATGAGTTTTTAAATAAATTACAATTTAGAATTTTCCAGTCTCAAATATCTCATGTTTTATACAACCATTATGAAGAACATTCTATCTTCAATTTTACAGCCAACCAAATGATTCGGTTTCACCTAAAATTTTCGCTGTATCTTTTTACAACAGAAACAAGTGTGATGGGTCGAAAAAAAACTTAGAAAGCAGATGTCACCTCTGGGACCTTAAATATTTATCGCTTACGGAACCAACCTATGTATCTAAAGAGTTAAGGGGCTTATAGAATTGACAAAAAAGCCTAGTGTACAACATAATGGTTTTTATCTATTAATTTGTACGAGGCTCAATTTTTATTTAAGTTGGCTGAATTAGGCTTTAAAAGTTGGAAATTGTTTTTTTTTTTGTAGCTGTTTTGTATTCCTTGCCTTTACAGGGCGATACTATCGCTTAGCGACAAAGCCCTTATAATAAATTTATAAAACAAAACAAAAATCTTATTATATACTTATTTAATTATAATGAAAAAAAAAATATTCTAGAATACTTTCAGGCAGCCCTAAAGAAGCCTACGACCGACATTCCTTCTAGTCTTATTGACCGATTTTTTGGGAGGATGTGAGCGTTTTCCATTTGTAATTAGTACTTAAAATTTTTCGAAATTTGTTTGGCAAAATCAACAAAGATAATACGTGTGGAGCAAAGGCGTGTTTTTAACAACTAATGGAATTTCGGTATTCACACATCTCGTCCCCGCGTAGCTTCAGTATAGGCCGCCGAGCGGAGATGTATCATTTTTGAAGGGAAACAAAAACGTGAGCTATGCCTCGCTGAGATTGAGCTGTGTGGAGGCAAAGCAGAGATGTGAGTTGTGCGTTGCAAGCTGACGATGGCGTGAAGCAACGTATGACCCGCCGGCCAGTTAACACATGTCTCCACTCTAGCCACCACACATCTTCACAACAGTTTTCAGCACGTATTATGCATAACTTTGGTGGAGACACCCTAGCTGATAAACATCTGCTCTCGTCTCTGCTTCGGATCTCTGCACGCATCTGGACTCGTCTCCACAGTCCAGGCCTATAACGTTAAGCTGGTTTCTTGCATATGGTACTTGACACTTTTCTACGATGAATACAGAAATATAACAATAGGGAATTTGTATGAAATTAATTTGATTTTTCAATCAATTTATCGTAAAGCAAATGGAAATAGTGACAACAGAATTAGAATCATACGATAAACCAGGGAGATATAACCATTAAAAGTAAATATATCTATCTCGCTCATCAGAACAACCTTTTCTATGGAAGTTGTATAGCGCCTATGTACTTTGACGTCATTGTACATATCGGCTCTCTGGGTCTACCCGAAAACTTAGTTAATAAGTAAGTTATTTCAGAAAATCTAACGGATTTGGGTAGATATGTGATATCGAATTATAATAAGTACATTTAAAAAATCATGCATATACCCTATCGCCTGGTACTGCCGTCTAATGGATCAAGTCGTAGGTAACAAACATTTTGTTGTAAAAATTTTCAAAGTATTTTCAACTCTATGGTCCACGAAACAAGGAGTTGTTATACTATATTTACAGTCCGGCTTTCTTGATATTTCTACTGGGACTAACCGTGTGAAACTGCTGTTTTTTGTATTTATTACACTTGTTTTAACAAATTTAAAGATAACGTTTTGATGTATAGTCATTATATTCTGAAAGAAATTCTTTCTACAACTTTTATGAAGCAAAACTTGTGAAACAAATACAATATCCTTGGGAGATATATATATATATAGATAATGTATATACATAAATACACACACACATTAATAGTCACAATGTTTAACCGATTGTTGTGGTAATTAGATTAATTTTAAATTACTTAAAAAACTATGTAGTACATAAAAATAAAGTAATACGAGTATTTCAAGTTTAATTTTACCATTGGTGTAGAATAGCTTTTGTCCCGCGGCTTTGCACTTATTTTCTTGTACTTTTCCGATGTTTCAATACTAACTCTGCTATTATGGGTAGGTATTAATCCAACAAATCAAAGATAGGAAACGGAAAGTTTATTGGTGTATCTAACCCGAATTTATGATAAGTTTTGATCGCATTGTTCTGTAAAATGAATTCGTCGAATCCCCTACGTTTAATGCAATTAAATAAAACCTATTTAAATACAAGCCTTAGTAGACTTACAATCACAAATTATTCAAATATATAATATTGTAATTTGCTTTTTTTCAAGGTAGTGGATTGGGTAGTAGCTTTAAGTTGTATAAAATAATTAGAAAACTCAAATGTTCCAACATGTAATGAAAAATTATTGTAAATTTTTGAAAACTGCAACTACGGAGGTTTCTCGCAAGCTTCTTCCGCGTAGATAGCATTCCGAACCGGTGGTAGATAAAAAAATGACGATTTGAAAGCACTTATTTTAAGTCTATTTTAAAATAATAAACATTTTGAATTTGAATTTATAGAAAAGATATTATTTAACGGTTGCTTTTTATTATTGTTTCTAAAATTTTGACTTGATCAATTTAGTTTTTAGAATCTTAGACTGTTAGTCACATTTTATTTATTTTGTAATTAATTATTAATTTTTTATAGTCATTATTCTACATAATTAATACTTGTAACTTTTAATCTCCTGTTTGCTTGTCTATTAATAATTTACGTATCGAATTGGAGTTATGACTTGTTAATGATCTGATGTTATTTATATTTGTGATGCTTGTTATTGTCGTAATTCTGTGTTAACATCAAATGGAATAAATACACAATGTTTTAGCGGAAATACAATCCTACCCTTTAAGTAAACATTTTATTTATACGTGGGCAATTAAATGCTTGCCATCACCTCTCCGCTACGTTTCTACCTGAAGGTGTATATCTCACAGGGATATAAATTATGAGGGAAAGGGAAACAAGTTTCTTTGGAATGATCATTTATTACACGCAATATGATATGATATAGTTATACGATTTTAATACAATATTGTATAACTATATTATATTGTATAAGTATATTATATTGTATAACTATATTATTTTTGGTTTTAGTACAATACTGTACACTATGATTACACGTAGGCATATTGTTTGATGATATCTCTGTGGCTCACTGGAGTAAACAGCCGACTGCTAAACGGTTCCGAGTTCGCATCCTGACGGAGGCGGAACTTGTGTTATTTGCGGAACGCATTGTTTCGCTTACCGGTCTTGGATGCAGTATTCTTATCTATGTAGTTTATAGCATATCGCTTAGAATCATAATCAGATTTTTATTTATTCGCAAACATAACATTATTCAGGTGTACAGTGATTAATAATTAGTGCACTATGTTTCGCTTTTTAAAGCATACAAATATAAAACGTCAAAATTTATTACTAACATGCATACAAAAAGGTATCCAGTACTTTTTTTTTTCAAGACCAGGCATTTGACCCCAACCCCGCCTGGTGTTAAGCGGCGATGAGGTCTAAGGTAGATCATGCCTGCCTAGGAGAAACCCATTCACTCTTGCCTTAAAGAGGCCAAAGTTATATTGGTTAGTGAACATCTCAGCAGGCAAAGAATTCCACACCCTTGCAGTACGCATTATGAAGGAGCTATCGAAGCGTTTAGTCCGGATGGTCGGAATATCTACCACAAAAAGATGCAACTTCAGCCTACGTCTAGTATTCCGATTATAAAAGGGGGCCGTTGGAATTAAATTGTGCAATTCGTGCGCACACTTTCCGAAATGTATCCTATAACCGATAGACACGCAACTTCGCGGCGGTGGCTGAGGTCATGAAAGTTAGCAATACCATCGTCAATCCCGATAATTCTTCGGGCTCGCTTTTCAACTGAGTCTAAAGCTGATACTTAAAAACCATAGTAAAATGTCTAGATAAATAAAAAATCAGATATGTAACTAAAAATTCCTTAAGACAGAAATAATTTTGTTGTTTAGTTCCTGCGACACAAGTTCTTACGATACTTACTGCGGGGCTGAGCCAATGCGTGTGTCGTGATGTGGTTTATTAATTTTGTTGTTATATGAACAATGTTATTTGTATTTACTTATAGAATCATTAATGTTTTTATAGTTTCTGAACTATCCACAATCATGCAGCCCATGGTCAGCGGGGTCCGGGTTACATTTTACCTTTGTAATTTTAATAAATAATGAACACATAAAAATAACACATAAACTACCGCCGTAATTAATCCCTAAAGAGGGGTAGGCAGAGGTGTTACACACCGCATTTCGCATGTGTACATTGAGGCCCAGTGTGACAGTATGGGAATCTGTCGCCACTATCAGGGCAGTGAGGAACATGGCAGCTACAATGCACGGCAACCCGAGACTCGATCCCTCGCCCTATCGGGTCGCGTCAGTCGGTTAACCAAGGCACGTAACAAACTGAGCTACCACGCTTTCGCCAAACGCTCCCCTGCTTATATACATCTACGCATCTATAATAATATTTGTAAAATTCATGATATTCACTTGTACACAATGGGAAAGGTTAAGGTCCTTGTGAAAAAGTGGCTTATGTCCTTATCCTACCTCGACACGGAGGCCCTTCTTTGCGCCAGCCAGTAACAATACACCCGCACACCTAACACACACACACACGCATAATCATACACACATGCTATTCTTTGACATTATTTGCAGTTCAGAGTTACTTATTTTATGTCTTCATGTATTTTCTTATTTCCCTAATTGTATCTCATAACATCACGCTCAGTTATACATGATATGTGTACACGCAGTCATTATGTTCATGGTTAGTGCACTCCTAGGCCCCGAGATACAGGCCCAGCTTAGTTCGGGGTCTGCAAGATATTTCAGTGTATTCTATTCTCACGTGTTTTTGTTAAATAAATGTATTCTTATTCTTACGTCCTCAATGAAATTTGAATGAAATTAATTTACAATGGAAAATCTAAAAAAAAAAACACAATCCACAAAGTTAATCCTTTTACACACTTATCTTCGATAACAATGAAGTTATTTTGATCAAGTCAACTACATCTACCAGTTTCATAAACAAAGTACTCTTTCCCACAAAGTAGAGGTATGTGGAAAGGCAAATAGTTCTTTTTCCCTGGAATGAGTAACGTTTTTGTAGTGCAGTCGTTCCATATGATGAAGACCGTTTGGCCATCATGGTGTTGCCTACGTGTATATGCAAATCGTACGTGTGTTTGTTACATTAACAGAGCGAGTTCTAGGATACACACACTGAAATAGCGTGCATGCACACGGCTGACGAAACTAACATAACCTTAGACAATCGGTCTTAGTGAAATAGAATGACTGTAACAGCGTAGGCACTTTATTACTAATTAAGGCAAGCTCGCGTGACTAATTGCTTGAACGCGATTTTTTAATAAAACCAGTCACATAAAATAATTAATGTTACCACAGTTTTAATTTTTTCATAAAACACTTGAGTTATGTTTGGTTTTTTATTTTACACTTGCGTAATGGAAAACAAACATGTTGTTATCTTATTTGCAAAACGCATTGTTGCTAACCGGGCTTTGATGTAGTATTCTTATCTATGTATGTAGTATATACCATATCGTTGCTTAGTTCCTGTGACACAAGTTCTTACGATACTTACTGCAGCGCTGAGTCAATGTGTGGGTCGTGATGGGGTTTATTTATTAACAAATTTATATAACATAAACTCATGCCGTAATTAATCCCTCGAGAGGGATATGCAGAGGTGTTAAACATCGCATTTCGCATGTTTACATTGAGACCCAGTGTGACAGGCTACGAATCTGTCGCCACTATCCGGGCACAATGAGGAACATAGTAGCTACAACTTACGGCCACCTGAGACTCGATCCCTCGCCCTATCGCGATGGTTCGGTCGGTTAACTAGGGCACGTAACAGCTACCAAGTCCTCCACAAACAAATATGAAGAAAAAATCTAGAAAACGTTCAAAGTTGACTGTGTATCTCCTGTGTTCTCCACAAAAAAAAATATTTTAGCCTGTTAGCATAAAAGTATATTTATGCAACTTCCAGAGCAAACAAGCAAACGGAAACATTCTTACCATTTCGTAAAAAAAAACATTGAAAACACCATTTCACCATTGGTAGTTAATTAATTTTTTTGTCAATTATTATTTGTATAGTTATTATCTATAAACACTTAGAATAGCACAATCGCCGACGATTTGCAATATTTTCACCTCCACATGGGCTACAGGCGATGCACTTGTATAAATAGAAGATATTATTTTCCATCAGGTGAACAGTCACCAGTCTGCCCATGGATAAAAACTGCTTCAGTTTAACTTTAGTAAAAAATAAGGAACACTGAAAAAAAGGAATAAAAATTATCAATCAACTGCATTAAAAAAAGGTAATAAAAGGACGAAACAAAAAAAAAGACTTTAGTTTAGTTATAATTTTTCATAATGAAAAGTTTTTTTTACAACAGTTCCAAATTTCATTCCAAAAAAGTACCAGGAGACCATACATTAATATTTTCAAGATATGAAAATGTAAAAAAAAGAAAAACACAGAAAAAAAAATCCACATTCGTAACCAATTACGAACCTAGTAAAGAAAGTGGACGAAGGGAAAAAACCCAAGTTATATCTTTCAAAAGCAAACTTTGCTAGTTTTCACCGGTTGAACTTTTTGCTTGGCACACCTACTTCTGCGACGGCTGCATTCGTTATGCCACCAACAAATTTCAAAGTTTAAAACCGCCCCGATGGTGAATACACTTGGCAATTTGACATTTGTCGAACTTAGAATACCTCCCTCAGGAATGGAAGGAAATTCACTGTAATTGTAATAATGTAAATCAGGGGTCGTCAACGATAGGTCCGCGGGCCATATGTGCCTTTGAGTTTGGGAAAATCGCTTTACAAATATAATTGTTTCAAACAGGTTCTGGCACCATACCAATGGTTTAAAATCAGTTGTTTTTGAAAAAACAATATTTGGCACTTTGCCTGTGGCCCGCGATAAAAAAGGTTGAACTCCACTGAGACACAGATAAAAGCCAATATAATCAAGGACTGAAAATGAAAAAAAAACTCATGCTTTTTGGCGGGAAAACGCCTATTGTAATGACATTGACATATTTGATTATGGTTTAAACCCTTGTTCGTTTTAGTCCAGGTCTTATAATAAAGCACATATTAATTATTATTTGCAATAAGCATTGCGGTCGAGTTATTGATCAGGGCTACTTTTTTTCCCTTTAAGTATATTTGAGTACTTCAATTTGACTTACAGCACATACGTGGAATGAAGGTTTATTGAAATTTTGAAACAAAAGATTCTGATAATGTGTTTAGGTGGTTGATCGAATTGCGAGATCGTCTGGATTGGTACCACCCTCCTTTCGATTTCCAGCGTGAATCAGTTCGCAGTTCGAAGGATTGGAGAGCTAGCGTTATTACGGGCACGAAGTATAACATCTTTACCTGTACATTGGCAATCATTGCTGATCTTGTCGTTCTCAGACAACAAGGGCATCGTCGTGTAAATAGGCGGTGGTACAACTTTCCATAAGGTGAACCGTCTGCTGGATTTCCCGTGATGTTGAATAAAAAAAGGGGACAACAAAAAGTAATTTTAAACACGATACTTTAACTTCGTAAAAAAAAAATTATACCAAGTTCTTTGTGGATTTTATACAAAACTTATCAGCTAAAAAGTTGAAGTTGGGACCACAAGTATGAGTCATAAAAACTTGTTTTTTAAACTCAAGAATAATGAGGCTTCAAGCTCATAAATGTTGGTTTTACAACTCTACGGCTTTTGTTTTTTTCTCTCCTCCAGTTAACGCCGCGAACTTCCTACCACGTGTTCTTTTAGGTTTTTTACATATTTTTAACCCTCGACGCAAAAAGAGGGGAATAAGTTTGAGGGGTTTGAGTGTCTGTCTGCGTGTTTGCTTCTGGCGTCATGACTCTTGAATGAATAAAGCGATTTTGATGTAGTTTTTTTTGTTCTAAAGGTGACTTGATCGTGCGTGTTTTTAGCTTTGTTTGATCGATATCGGTTCCCCAATTCAAAAGTTATGTCCATTCGGTGTTTTTAAGTTTGTAATTTAATCCGTTTTTGTTTGTTTTATCAGTGGTATATGACGTATTTAAATGTTTTTTAATTAATTTTTACTGTTTTTTTCCAAATACAAATAAATAAATAATTAAAATTTAGTAAAACTATCTAAATACCGATTAATGCCAATCTTTGAAAAAAATAACCAGTTTCCAAAACTCACCCTCCGCAATTGGTCTTTTCATTCTTTTTAACCAATTTGTCCTATGAAATCTTTTATCAAACCGACAAATCCGATCTCCATTTGGATGATTCATAGATATTTTATATGAATGAATGATGTGAATTTCATGAATGGTAAAAAATATTTTCAAAATCAAAATATTTTTTACTCGAATACATACATATAAAAGAAGCACTTTCGAATCAATCAATGTCCGGGCATACTGTTGAAATACATTCGGTGTAGACTGGGACCTGATGAATAAAAAACAGTCCTGAAAATAATTAATAGAAGCGGAGAAGAATATTAAAAAAAAATCAAATGGATTTCTAATTCAAAATCTGTTCCGTCAAAAAAGTCACAATTTAAAATCTTTATTTAAGCACAATATTTTACTCTCTGTAAACAGTTTTTACTACCACCGGATCGAAACGCTATTTCTACGGGAAAGAAACAGAAACCTGGTAGTTGCTATTTTCAAAATTGCGATACAATAATTTTCTATTGCAATTTTTAGAACAGTATTTCTAGTTTCCTAATCTGATCAAGGTTAATGTAATGTGTGCTATATAAATTGTAAATATATAGTACTAAATTTCACAGTACGATAGTGGAATTTGAAATTATTTCCTTTTGTAAAGGCCACGGAGCCATTCCTGTAGATACCGGATGTGACTTTAATGGAAACCGCGACACAAAGAGACCGGAAATTACGATGAAACCAGTTGGCGGAAAAGAAGTGTAAATATCTGACAAATACAGCTGGGGTAAGGTCAGTTTGCGTTCGTTTTCGCTTCGTCTCGCTTCCTCCAAAAGGCATCTTGAGGTACCTATCACCTGGTAAACTTATCGACATTGATCAACTAGACCTGTTTGGTATTTTGTGTGCCGCACCCGCACACATTGACTCAGCCCTACAGTAACGTTGAAGAACCTTGAGTCGCAGGTGCTCAGTGATATGCTATAAACTACATAGATAAGAATACTTCGTCTAAGACCGGCAAGCGAAATAATGCGTCTTGCAAAAAACATAAAGTCCCGTCCCACCCGGGATTCTAAACCAGGACCTCTTGCTTAGCAGCCAGCCGGAGGATTTACACACACAAAATGTATGAGCTACTCAGACAGCTGTCATACATGATAGGTAATATGCATGAAATTTAATATGAAATTGCATGTTTTTAGTGACAAAAGAAAAAGTTAATATATCTATCTCGCTCATCAGAACAACCATTTCTTTGAAAATCGTAGGGCGCCTATGTACTTTGACGTCATAAAGCATCTCTGTCCAACCAACGACTTTGAAGCTTTATAATTTAGTTAATAAGTCAGATATTTGAGAAAATCTAACGGATTAGTGTAAATATGTGAAATCGAATTATAATAAATTTATAAAGTCATGCATATGCCTATTACTTTTCACAACACTAACCAGGCTAAAATCGCTAATGTAGCCTCGCAATTCAAAAGGCTTGGAAGACGCCGGTTGACATACCATTTCCATGAGTAATTTATTCTTAAAATTCGTTTATAGGAACGGTTGCTCTTAAACATACACATTTTGGTGTATTCCCAGAAATATTTCATAGATTCCTTGTCGTTGTACAATTACAGGTGTTTTCTCGTCTTAACGCGAAGACATATATGAGTGTAATAGCTTCATAAACGTCATATTGGAGAGTTTTCTCGTAAGAGCTCAATGGCTTTCATCTGTAATGAAGGAATACGTTATATTTCTATTTATAACATTACTTTTTATTCTTTATCGCAATCTAAATAAGTAGTCGAGTGCAGTGATGTGAAAAAGTAATAAATAAAGATATTCAATTTAAATTTTTCAACTTTTTTACGATAGTAATATACAATAAGCAATATGTTAAACAAATTTTAATTAAGAAGGCTTAATATAAAATTCAAAATTATGTAACGATAAAGATATATGGAAGTAATTTAATTAGCTGAACAGGTTTATCTTATAGACAGTAGGAGTGTATTTTTTTTTAATTTTAAGTAGAAAAAATTGTATTTGAATATTGAAAAAAGCAACTACGGTGGTTCCTTGCCGGATTTTTCCCCGTAGAAATAGCATTCCGAACCGGTGGTAGTAAAAAAGTTACTATTTGAAAGTGTTTTTTTTTTAAGTCTATTCAATTAAATTTGACTATGATTTAATTGGTTTATATACCTTAAATTAATAGCAAAATTAGATTTACATATTATGACAGAAACTAATTTATTTTACCTAATTATTTTGAAAAAAAAAAACTTTTAACTAAAAACTAAAAACGTTTACTAATCTGGTCATAGTTAGTAAGAGATTTAACTGAACTATGAATTGAAAGAGATGTTTTCAGAATAAAAAGCTGCCGTACGGTGAGGATCTTGGATTTATTTATGGTTTTAGTCGATTTTTATAATAACGGTAACAGAAATAAACTTTCTTATTAATTACATTAAATTCTAACTATGGTTAATGAGATACAGCCCGCTGATAGACAGATGGACAATGGAGGCTCAGTAATAGAGACCCGTTTTTCCCTTTGGCTACGGAATCCTAAAAAGCAACTACTTGGAATCTTGCCGGATTCTTAACCGTAAAATAGCGTTCCGAACCGGTGGTAGTAAAAAGGTTACGATTTAAAAGTATTTACTCAAGTGAGTTACTGTGGTGGAACAGAGTAACGGGTACTAACTTCTAAATTAAATGCGGTCAAAGTCACGGGCATTAACTAGTAGTAAATATTGGAACGATCAACTTTTTAAATATTTGCAGTAAAACAAAGTCCATATAGTATATACCACATCGTTGCTTAGTTCCTGTGACACAAGCTCTTAAGATACTAGAGGTTCTGGGTTCGATTCCCGGCGGGGGCGGGACTTTGTGTTATTTGCAAGACGCATTGCTTCGCTTACCGGTCTTGGATGTTGTATTCTTATCTATGTAGTATATACCTTATCGTTGCTTAGTTCCTGTGACAAAAATTCTTACGATACTTACTGCAGGGATGAGACAATGAGTGTGTCGTGATGTGGTTATTATTATTATTACTTACTGAAACTGTGGTTTATTTTAGTTAAAGTAAAAAAAAAAATCAGAATGTTAAGAAAGTGGTTCTCAAAGTGTTCACCAATCAATTTATGGTCAGATGTTCTAACAGAAATATAAAAGGGAGATTACACTTGCAGAGTTATCGTTTAAGCGTTTCCATGTTAGAAAATATCATTATTTCAATTCAAGTAATTATAACAAACGAATAATATATTTTACCCAACGCCTTCTCTAATGACCAGTGTAGTGTTGTGAATGAAGTATTTTCAATCAAGATTATTCTCTTTTTAAAAAACATGAGCAAACCCCAAACATATATATATATATATATAATTAGATTTTATGATATCGAATATCGATTACCCTTTTATTAAAAAAATCGTTAGCGGCAATCTGTTTTTTTACATGAATTTCTTGATTATATTAAAAACAAAAACAATTAAATTATTGGTTGTCATTTACAATAAGTTTAATTTTATAGAAAATGTATTGTTTATTTTAAATAAAGCTAAAATATAATAAGTGTAAACTCTGATTAGATTACGAAAAAAAAAAAAGTTCCATGCGATTTCCTTCTAGAAAAAGATAAGATAAAGATAAGGCAAATCTTACTATAAATTAGTTTTTTATTATTACTGTAAGTCTTTTAAATATTATGTAACAACATGAAATGTAAATATATAGTATTTATGTGTTTTAATATTATAAATAATAAATTAATATGTCCTACTTAATACCTACCTAAATAAAAATAAAAATTATTATCACGTGGTTTATATTTTAGGTCTTTTCATATTTTCAATTTATGTGGCTTGTTTTGCTTACCTATTTATTTATATTTTGTTACTATGAATACAATTTTTTTTTTTTGTTATTTTAATGCTTTTTTCTTCAGTTAAATAGTCATTTATGCCTATGCCAATTTGCTGCACATATTTCACTAACCTTAACATGACATCTGCATTATGTAGCCAAATTGTATGTACACGAAATAAATAATTTGATTTGATGAATTTTCCTTTCGAAATGGATAATGTTTTTTTTATTTATTTAGCAAAAACCACAGAAGTTAGAAATAAAAAGTTACAGGAAAAATAAGCTTGTCTTATGCCAATAAAGATTTTTCATTTTATGAAATCAAATCAGAATTATGGTACAATGGTATGGTAAATAAACTAAAATCGCTACTGTTGTATGTACGAGTGTGTGTATGATTAAGAAATTAACACAAAGTATAAAATTAACTACTTAAGTAATTTAAGAGCATCTTTTAGATTAATTTTTTGTTCAATTAAAAATGTCTATACGTTGAAAACTTTAATTGTAACCGTTTTGAATTCACAAAACCACCGAGTTGGACGCTTATTAAATTTTGGTAAATCCACTACTAAAAAAGTTCGTACTTTTTGTGTGTTTTTAGTGGCGGCGAGATGAGGAACCAAGTTGTGTAGTTCATTGCAGTTAATGTTGGAATTACACACGTCATGCAGGAAGAGTAAATCTGAGTGCGTTTTCTCCTTCATTGTGTTGGTGCTTTAAAAGTTCAAGATTTCCGATAACAATTAAGGGTTTCCATCAAATCTAAATCGCCCTGTTGCTTTCCTGATGAAGGTTTAACCCTTAGGGAATAATTTCAATTAGATTTAATAGAGGTACGTATTTCAAATTAATCGAATATTGAATTAGGGATTGGAAATTGCCGATGGCTTGGCTTTGGTGGAAATCATAATGATTTGTTACGCTCTTTTAAGGGATATATTTTAAAAATATTTTATTTAGCGTAAAATATATTTTATTATTAAGATATAAAATATTAAAGTGATTAAAATTTCTTATTTCAGTGATTTTTTAAAAATAAATAGATTTTGAAAATTAAATTTGTATTTTTAACAATTCAATGTGCTTAAGAAGCGTTTTTTATTAAATTTATTATTTTAGTTAGTGCCAAAATATGAATGAATCGCCGACTTTTTCGATCCTTCTTCGAAATAAATAATTATTACTTAATAAAATTCATATTATTTTTATATCAAGTCCACTAAACATTGGTGAAAGAATTCTTCAAATGAGTTAATCAGTTTTCAAGACGTTACATTAAAATATAACCTCTTCCTATTAAAAATTCATTAAGGAAATAAAACTCAGGGGAGCTTCGCAAATATTTTAATTTTCTATTTATTATATTAAATACAAAGAGTGTACATTTGTATCGTACGTAATACGTTATACATTTCTATTATATGACAATTGTCGTTTAAGGGTAAAATATCATCGGTATAGCTTTTCAGTTTCATATATAAACAATTATAACACCGGATTTTTTTAAAGATTTAATTTTATAAATATTTTCGACCAAAACATGACATTTTACCCCCTTACACTAAATATATATGAGAGATATGCTACAAGTTTTATAGGGTTCCGAACCTTACAGAATACGTCACCCTTTTACGAAGGTCTCACCTTCCTTAAAATAAATAAATTATAGCATCTATAAAAATAAATAAAGTAAATAGTTTTTTTTTTATTATTTTCTATGATCCCGAATCCAGTTGTGTCTAGACTAATGCAATTATCTTTATATCTATGCAACAATATAATAAACCGAGCACATTTAATTAGATGTATTAATTTTAAATCATTAGTCGTTCATTTGAAGCAAATATTTTGTAACGCATAAACTCACGCTGCAATTAATCAATCAAAAGGGGCAGGCAGAGGTTACACACCGCATTTGACATGTTTATGTTGATTCCCAGTGTGACTGGTTGCGAATCTGTCGCCACTATCCGGGTACAATGAGGAACATGACAGCTACAGCGTACGGCAACCCGAGTCTCGACCTATATGGTCGGTTAACAAACTGAGCTACCACGTCCTCACGCTTCGTCACCTCATATCGAACCAAATGTTGAAATTAAATTAATACATTTTCACAAGTTATTTCCACTTAAACATTAATTAATTTTTAATTTAAATATTTGGAAAAAATTATTTCAGAATACTTAAAGTTTGCTGTAGATTTTTTTGTTGTTGTTGGTAAAAGCCTAGTCACTATAATTTGATGTATTATTTTTAATGCGTATGTAATATATAAGGTACACTATAAATATATAATACACCTTGGTCCCGCGCTAAGCAAGAAGCTGTCGTGGTAACCAAGCAACGACAATCAATTTAGTAAATCATTAAATTAGTATGAATAAATAATTAGATTATTATACCCGTACATATACAAAAATGTTATCACTACGATTCGATTACATTAAATTTCCTGTATTTACATTCAATAGTTAATATTCTGATCATACAATCTAGTTGATATAGTGTCTTATTCACTAGTAAGAATGTCAATTCTACACGCATTGCTTGTTACATAAATATGTTTTTAATAAGAATATGTGCACATAAGAAGACTGAATCAGAAACTCAAATAAACTTGGAGTTTTCATCACAGAGAAGGTGAAAATGTGATTGGAAATTAAACAATATGAGAAAATTTGTGCGCAATTTTCAAAGCTTTGTCACAAGGCATAATATCATGACATCTTTAAATCTACACATTGGCGGTGCTCAATTCAATAAGTGGTGGCATCACTTTCCTTTAGGTGAACCGTCTGCTTATGTTCCAATGATGTTGTTCTAAATATATATGAAATCGTACTCAAATTCTTGCTTTAATATTAAATGAAAAATTTGAGTATCTTTTGACTTCAATTTTACAAAAGTTTTCTGATCAAAATCTTCTTATGGTGAAAATGTAAGCACCACAACATAAAATATTGGTTTTTTAAATATTGGTTCCATAATATTTCCATATAAGGACTTCCCTAATACATCTTTTTATAAATATTTACAAGAGAGTATATATATTTATAGGTTTTTGAAAATTGGTCTGTTCATTCATGTTGGACGAAAAATTTTCAAGATTCATACATAGATTTTATCAAAATTTTTTTTGGTCTGATAGTTGTAAAAATATTTTTTGTTTTAGCAAATGTTCGAAAAAAAATCTAAATCTTTTTGTATCGTTGTTTTTTTTTTAATTATTATGTAAAAAGAGATTGTTAGTTTGGAATCAATGCCACTGTTTTGACTGTGAATTTTATGGTTGCAATAGCCCTGTCTAAATTATTTCGACAAAAATCAAGTATTTTATATAAAAACACTGACTTTCATATTACATCACTGCATTTCGATTATGCGCCTCTTCAGACTTAAATCTTTAGAGCGTCTCTTAGGGCAATCTACGTCGTGTACACTATAGCAAGAACGCTATAGCTAGACCATCAAAGCAGTCGTACCATGGACGTAGGAATTAGAGAAAAGATTTAAACTTACCTTCGAGTTATCTGTCTATTGTGGAAGAGGTGCTTATCTATCTCTACAATAGTTCAAAAATTAGTAACCATAATTCTTATTTGAAAACTCTGATTTCTAACTGAATTCGATCTTTATTTTATGATGTTATAGGAGGTTTTCACGTCAAACCATCAACCCTGACTAAAAATGACTAGTGGTTTGAGCATGGCGTACTTCAAGAGGCGTTACAAGGTTTTCGCAGGGTCAGGAAAGCGTGTTTTATGGCCCTGGTATTGCAAACATCTATAGGCTACGGCGACTGCTTATCAGAAGGGCCGTTCGTGTTTGCCACCTTAGTAGCATAAAAAGCGTCTGTAGACATCAGTTTTTTACCAGTTTTAAGAGGTAAAACCAGAGCGGTGACCACTGTCATAATTTTTTGGTGGTCATAATTAAAAAAGATGTTTATGGCACTATTATTTTTCTCACAAATATATTTTCTTTTTTTTTAAAGCAAATCTACGGTCCGGCTACAGGAAGTATTGCACCTAACATCTTATTAATTGTCTTAAAAAACTAGTATATTAATAATTAGATATATTCTAGCAATGCAATGTATACACAATTTTGTTTTCTATAATTGTAAAACTCTACTTACAATAAAACTTGTCCATCGAAAAAACATGTGCATTGTACACCTACAGTTTAAATAAATTTATTAAAGCATCCATTTTAAAATATCCGTTATAATAATGCGGTTATTATTATTTATTTATAAAAATATTATTTATAATTTCTCAAATTCCTATTAAAGCCTGTTCCATGCAGTTTTATGTGACGCGTAAAATTTCAAAGACGATTTTACATTAATAAAATCTATATTTGATATATATTTATTTTCTTTTTATGTATTTCCTTACATTCAGATCAAAAGTTTAATAGATAATCAGATAATATTTAGGATGGAGTCAAACCAGAAAAGCAATCGACCCCAATCCCGCCTGATGTTAAGCGGCGATGGAGTCTAAGGTGGAACACGCCTACCCAGAAGAAGCCTACTCACTCTTGCCTTAAAGAGCCCCAGGTTATATTCATCAGGGAACACATCGACAGGCAAAGAATTCCAACTTCATTCTTAATCATTTTTAAAATAATTTTAGCGACTTTCAGTTCGTAATAGAATTTGAAATTTTATAATTAATAAACAAAATTGACTTTGAAATTTTACCATCATCTGAATAATCTGACGACATTTATTAACCTATTATTTAGATATGTATTATTATAATAAAACATGTTTCAGCGCACATAAATAGATTACATCCCATTTATTTATATTTCCATTAAATACCATTTGAAATATCACTAAACCTAATCTCCTAAATAGTATTATTTAAATTATTTTATATTAAATATAATAGGATGTAACCGTAAATACGCAATAAATTATCTATGTTTACAAAATTGTTGGTTTATTTTATGTGTATAGTAAATATTATGTACTTTAATTAAATACTTTCGCAGATTAGACACCGAGTTACATTATACAAATGCAAATTTTAAATAATCTATTTACAAATTTCAAAATTCTAAGCTATGACATCTGGCTATAATTCTATAAATATTCGTTGCATTTTCACATTGGGGTTAGCTAAGAATTCTTTTAAGAAAAAATAATTAAAAAAAAAACAATAAAAGCGAATAAATTAAAAAAAAACGGAATTATTTCAATAAAGAAACACAGTATTCAAAATATCGGAAAAATATCCGAAAAGTTTTTTTTGTTGTAATCAAATTCTTATTTAATATATATATTTATTTTTACTATTACTAAAAATCCACTATACTAATAGTCATGCATCGAGCTATGGCACAGAATCAGCCAATAGGAATATTATATTTCTGGTATTTTTTCATACAAAAGCACTAATTTCAAGCAAACGGATAGCATACCAGTCGAATGTATTATCTAAGAGGACTAAAAGCCATCCGAAAATGTACTATATTACCTATGAAATAGAGTTCATTAAATGCACAGTTCTATTTGGGAATTTGTTGGATTTTTTTTTTCAGTCCAGAGACGCCTTTAATAAGTAAATTGTTAACTTTAATTACATGTTTAGATAAAGGATAAAATCAAAAAGGGAAATAACCAAATCACATTTTTGCTATGTCATCGTCAAACGTACGTAGCATATGATACATGTAGTTTTAACTGGGATAGAAGCATATAATAACACCTGCTTTTTAACCGAACAGTATTAATGAAAACAAAAGTACAGACGCTCAGAAATTATCGGAGAATCCGAAGAAGGTATGCGTCAAATTCATAATGCTTTTATTTTAAGTTGATATTTTTATTGGTATAAAATAAAAATATTTGCATCGATATATTAAAGAGAGCACTTGAAGACCAATATAAAGTCATATGATATTACGTTTTATGGGATGTATGAAAAAGTCAATTTCCAAGAACAGCCAATTCAATATATCAATGAAAAAGTTCAATTCAGTTCAATCTTCCTCACTCCTCCAAAGACATATCAAGTACTGCAAAAGAATCAGAAATAGTAAACTTTTTCCGTTGCTTCAAAATGGACGTGCTTTTTGCTCTGTTGGGGCATTATTACAAGCAACCATCAAGTCGGGCTTTTTTTTCCATTCCTCCCGACTTTTGCAGTACTGGCCTTACCTTTGGGATCCTCTTCTTTGCTGGAACTCTCGGGACTTTCTTTCTGGTGGGGTTCATAGATCCTGGGGATGGTTTTGTTCTGGTCTTGCTCTGCTTGTGTGAGGACTTCTTGCACGTGGATGGTGAGGTCTGAGCGGGCTATTTGGGTGAAGGGTAGCAGTGCTCCGGCGACGTCCATGGTGTTGTTGATGTTCCTATGCCATAGCTCGAGCACAACGCTGCGTCGTTGCTACTTGTACCGAGGCGGGCCCAGCCACCCGCAGCCGAACACCTTCGCAAAGGAAAAGACCAAATAGTTTACTTTGCCCAAGATTGATGTGGTCACAAATGTTACCATTAAATGCCCTATAAATGACGCTTGATCAAAATATCTTTTACCCGACAAGGCGAAGCAAAAACGAGACTAAATTGAATAGTCAGTTTCAGATGAGAATATTTTCTTGTTTCACTCATTTTAGAGCGCGGTTTTCAGTAGTCAGGCTTTAATTTTTTTTTTTTGAAAAATTGATTTAAGTAGACACTTCAAAATATATGTTTTCTTTAAAATTTCAAAAACCTTACCTGGCAGATGACCAAAGTGATGAATATCTGCAGCAGCAGCGCCACCACGCCCCAGCACACGCCTAGCTGGGTGAGCGCGAACACGTACAGCGTCCGGTGGCACCATTGGTTCGGCTCGAAAAGCGTCGGAGCGTAGTCCGGCCACATGATGCCAAGTACCCAGTAGTTGCCGAATGCAAACCTGAGGCAAAAGTTAAATTAAAATGTTAAGCTCTATGGTCCAGTAAAGAAGAGATGGATGGGTGTATGTTTACAGGTGGTAGATCAATGAGCGAGATCGTCTGCGTTGGTACCACCCTCCTTTCTATTTACAACGTGAAGCAGTTCGCTGTGTTTCGATTCGAAGGATTGGAGAGCCAGTATAATTACCGGCACGATAGGCATAACATCTTTACCTCTACATGGGCAACGTTTAGAGGGTGCTCTTGGTGTCCGTTTCGCAAATTTACGTTGAGATCCAGTGTGACAGGTTGCGAATCTGTCGCCACTATCCGGGCACAATGAGAAACATGACAGCTACAACTCACGGCAACCCGAGCCTCAAACCCTCGCACTCGTTGGGTAACAAACTGAGCTACCACGTCCTTAATGATGCTAACATATTAAAACAATTAACAAATCACGTGGAACTATAAAAATCCAAGTTAAATCACAGAAAAACTGATAAAAAGACTATTACTGATATAAACAGCGATTTAAGAACAGTTCCAAAGACTACATAAAATAAAAAATTAAGGTCACGAGTACTTTGTCAATAAAACCAAAAGAACTTTCACGAAACCTACTAAAATAAATGTGAAGTCATAAAGCCTATAACCAGCGGACGATCTTCACACATCCAACAATACCTTTGTCAATTTACGAGAAGTAGTTTAAAAGTTATGAGGGAACAGACGAACATTCATACATACACACACATACTGGTCAAAATTATAACCCTAAATAATATAAAATAAGTTTGAGTTGGACTCACATAATGGGTTCCGTCATGAAAGATTAAACATGATGTACTTTTTAGATAATTTCATAAAAGAAACAAGATAAAGCAAACTTTTTCGTTAAAATCACGTTTTTTGAATGGAAGACCCGTTAACATATTTTAATAATAATAATAATAACCACATCACGACACACACATTGACTCAGTCCTACAGTAAGTATCGTAAGAACTTGTATCGCAGGTGCTAAGCAACGATATGGTATATACTAAATAAATAAGAATACAGTTAAATTATGTTTTCGTAGTTATCGTTAAAGCGGCAACAGAAATAGACAGTGGCAGACACTGATAACAGGGTTCCATTTTTACCCTTTTGGTACGGAACCCTAAAAAGCTTTTTAATATAATATATAATATATATATCGATATTGTCCTTTCTCAACTTTAGATATTTCAAAATTATATTACATGCTACTTTTAGGGTCTGTCGTCAAAAATGCTGATGGAAAATCTTTTAAAGAAAACAGAAATAAGTAATTCAACAACAAAGACAACAATATTGAAAAAGGAGAATCTAAAAAATAAAAATTTCAGGCGAAACCTTTTCAGTCCCTTTTGTTTTAAATTTTGCCCTCGTCCCTTACAAAGTTACTCTGTTTTTTATTACGTGTCTTTAAGCCGACAATGGAGCCATTATTATTAAAAATTGTTAAGCTCTCAAAGACTTTCGCAGTGCACGTTGTAACGGGGGATTTTGGAATATTAAACTTTTGCGGATTAAAAAACTTAGACCCCATTCCCACGAACAGTTTTTCAACGCGCGTTTAAAAGCGGTGAAATAAATCAAATTTATGCATACACCGCTTTTTTACCGACCTGTTATAAATAACCCTTAATACAATGGTTTTAAGAACAAATATAATTATTTCCAAGATATTTTTAAATTCATTTATTATTTAATGCTGTCCCAGCGGTACCCAATCAGATGTAAGACGTGTAGGAGGACGTGGTAGCTTAGTTTGTAACGTTATTTTGTTAACCGAACAACCCGGCCCGACAATTCGAGGGTTCGAGTCTTCGAGCCGTATGTTGTAGCTACAATGTTTCTCACTGTGCCCGGATAGTGGGGACAGATTCGCAACCTGTCACGCTGGGACCCAACATAAATATGCGGTGTGTAACACCCCTGCCATTTTTATGTGGCAATTTTTAGTTATAGTTAGAATCTAAATGTCAAAGTGATTTTTTTTTAATTACTAAACGCCAAGACCATCCTAAGCAAGCGTTGTTAGATTTCTAGCGTCGAGCGTTAGACGTTATGGCCTTATTCAAGAATGGTGTCTTAGGCATATGCATTTTAGTATGATTACATTACATTAATCGATAATAAAAGTGTTAACAACGTATACCATTTAAAAATTCCTTTCACCGTGATATAATATCTAAAATAAAAGCAGTAGATGCTTTGAATCATCGTCAGAGCTTAAAGGAAATGGACCGGACATATAGCGCAACCTATAGATCATGCATGGACAAAACCAGCCAGGCGCAAGATAACAATAATAACCACATCACGACACACACACGTCTGAGACCCACAGTATGATTACAGAATCTTGTGTCGAAGGCGCTAAGCAACGATATGTTATAAACCACATCGATAAGAATATAACATCCAAGACCGGTAAGCGAAACAATGCGTCTTGCAAATAACACGAAATTCCCCGCCAGGATTCGAACCCGAAACTTCTAGCGATGCAGTCGGCTAATTACACCACTGCGCCAACGTCAAGGGCGGATAAAAATATAAAAAGGCAGCGAATAGCCCAAGACCCTTAAATATTACAATCTTTGGGGAGACCTCTACATAAAAGTTTAAATTTATTATAATTATGCTTATTATTTGTTTATTTGATTTATTTATTATTAACACCCGCCCCGGATTTATTTTTATTTTATTAAAAAGATCGCCAACATAGTGTAAACTTATTCATACAATTGAAGAACAATCACAGTATAAAAACAAGTCAAATGTCACTATGAAAAAGGTGAAGACAGCGTGCGAGAAAAAAAAAAGTCAGACATTTAAAACATCAAAAACCGTGTAAAAATTTTGCCTAAAACTTAATTTCCAAACATACAAATACATAATAAATAAAAATAATATGAAATAAAATAATGTAAACCAATTACGATTCGCATTGATATTATGCATGTACAATATATATAAACTTTCCTCTTGAATCACTCTATCTAGTAAGAAAACCGCATCGAAATCCGTTGCGTAGCTTTAAGGATCTAAGCATACATAGGGACAGACAGCGGGAAGCGACTTTGTTTTATACTATAGTGATATTATCCATGGCTAGTTAGGGGAAAGTCTTGTTCTTTCCAAAATTTTACTATATACAATCTCCTAAAACGTCTTTTAGCTCAAAAAAAAATATCTGAATTTAATCTAACGCTAACTAAAAAACAAGATTACTAAAAACCGTATAAACCCGATATTTCAAACTGTTATCAGAAGAAAAAATACTGCGATCGTTGAACCTTTTTTCAATGTGAAAGGTTATCGGATTTTTATAAGGATTTTGTTTCGTATTTCACAATCTAGAGGCCCTACCTCGCCTTATCATGAGAGTTCGGACAGAATATATGATCCCTGCGAGAATCGTTCTTTGGTAATGTGAAAACGAAATCCTTTGTTTCTTTACAAAAAAAAAACACGAGATACGAAAATACGCAAATTAAGGTGAGAAATACTGGAAAATAAAATGACAATAACATTAAAACCGATGGTCTGTAAGAAAAACTTCGGTTTCATGAGGTAGGTAACGGGATGACACCTAGTGTTCAAGGCATGGAAATTTAATATTATCAAGAAAGTAATCGTTCTGATCTGCCATTTTTTTTTTGAGAAAACCGGTCAAGTGTGTACCACCTTGTGAGATTAATCATTTTATACATTTTCGATAATGATGAAGGTACAAGAACTAACCAAAAACGTCGAAACGTTTCTTGTATGGGAGCCACCTTTAATTTTTAATTCCTTTAAGTTTTTAGTATTTGTTGTTGTAGCGGCCACAGAAATAGACATTCTGTAAAAATTTCAAGTTTCTAACTGCTATGGTTTTTGAGATACAGACCGCTGGCAGACGGACGGACGGACAGCGAAGTCTTAGTAATAGGGTCTAGTTTTTTACCCTTTGGGTGCGGTACACTAAAAAAGAAATTTCACCTCATTATTTTTTATTTCTTTACGTTTTTAGTATTTGTTGCTGTAGCGGCAACAGAAATAGGTAACCTAAAAAATAATTTTAAAATAAAATAATATTTACCTATTATTATACCAGAAACAGGTTAATAATAGTTTATTTTAACTATAAGATTTTTAAAATAATCCCATAAAAATTTACAACCATCCTTCTTTCTCCTTCTATAAAGTTCTCTTTGTCATGTCAAACAACTTCTTAATAAATATACTCAAGCAGACAAGAGCAAAACCTAAAACTGCTTTGGCTCAAAAATGCACTATTCCACAATAAAATGTGAAATAGTGCACTTCTGGGCTTAAAAAATAAGGAGAAGTTATTTGGCAGGTTAAACTATTATACAAAATTCAAGGAGCTATTTTATAACAGCTCGCTTAAAGGACGCACGGACGGACGGGAGGAGGACGTGAGGGCGTGGTAGCTAAGTTTGCTACGTGCCTTGGTTAACCGACCGACCCGACCTGACAGGTCGAGGGTTCGAATCTCGTTTTGCCGTACATTGTAGCTGCCATTTTCCTTATTGTGCCCGGGTATTGGCGACAGATTCGCATCTTGTCACATTGGGATTTAACATAAACATGCGAAATTCGGTGTTTAATACCTCTGTCAACCCCCTTGAGGGATTACGGCGTGAGTTTATATTTCTCTTAGGTATCGTAGAACCGATGACCGTATGGGAAAGAATGTACTGTGGCCGACCTCCATGAGGTGGATCTTGTAAAGGCTGCATAGGGCTGAATGCAAGCTACCTGGGATCGCTCCGAATGTAAATTGATGATGGTGATCCTCAGTTCCAAGATCACTAAGTTTACCTTAAGGCTAAAAAATCACGAAGCGGTTTGAAACTGCAGCCGGCCGTTCGACGCAGCTTGCGAAAATACCAATTTGTATGTAAACTTGGATCAGATTTCACGGCGCAGTTTACAGTCGCAGCCGATTGAAAACTACATCGTAAATTCCATCTTTCTACATCTAACTTACCAAGTGATGAGGAATCCAGCCAGAAGGTAAGCAAGGAGTTTCTCTGGCACGCTAGCTGGAGAGTTAGAGGTCCTGGCTGCGAGCTGAGTCCATAGCAACCAGCAGATGCCAACCCCACCTGCCGCTCCTCCAACCACCATGTAGACCGGGATTCGGGGCTCGGCAGGACAGTCGCGGATGTACTGGACACCTAGAAGAATGACTAGGTTAGCTTGGATGTATAAGAAAAAGTCTAAATTTAATATGGGG
This sequence comes from Choreutis nemorana, assembly GCA_949316135.1. Classification (NCBI taxonomy): domain Eukaryota; kingdom Metazoa; phylum Arthropoda; class Insecta; order Lepidoptera; family Choreutidae; genus Choreutis; species Choreutis nemorana. Next base: position 9,395,527 of record OX438609.1, read on the forward strand.
TAGAATAACGAAGAAGAATGTGAATAAGAAATGAAATGAAGAATATGGGAAGAAGATTCACTCAAAATGACTTTGTTCATTTAGGAGGGAATTATGACCAAGGGCCGATAGTTGAAGTGTTGAAAAGCCCACATGACCTTGAGTTTGTTATCTTTTTAAACAGGTTTTAGTTAACAATACAGCATAAAGGAAAACAAGTTACATTTTTTTACGTCTTGAGCAAACAAGCGGACCGTTCACATGATTTACGCAGTTCACAAATTTAAACTCTACATTAATTCTTAAAATGATAAACTCATGTCTGCATCACAATAAATGATGACTATTTAATTATTTGCCTGCAAAAATTAACATTTAACTATATTTTAGTTCCTCTAAAACTTAAGTAGCAACATTTTATTGTAAAGCCTAAAATAGGTTGAAGCAGAGTATTTTTTTTTTTGACAATTAAATTAGTTTATATTTTTATTTGATACTTTTTTATAAAGAATCTCCAGGGTGAATAGGAAATATTTATACCTAAGAAACATTTTCGTTCATCTACAATTCCTCGGGCCAAAGACTTTTATAAGTTTTAAAGTATTTTATAAGTCAGTACTGAAAGAGACAACTCAGAAATTTAGTTCGAAAACTCTTGAAAGGTCGAACTAAGAAATAGTGAAGTGAATATGTTAACATTGATTTTTTTTTCTATTAGAATAAATAAATAAACCACATCACGACACACGCATTGACTCAGCCTTACTGTAGGTATCGTAGGAATTTGTGTCGCTAGGTGCTAATCAACGGTATGATAAAAACTACATAGATGAGAATACTACATCAAAGAGCGGTAAACGAAACCACGAGTCTTGCAAATAACACAAATTTCCGCCCTCGCCGGGATTCGAAACCAAGAACCTTTAGCCTAGCAGTCAGCTATTTATAACACTGCGTCACAGATGTCGTCTTACTTGTAACTTAAGTGATAGTAAAGGCTTATTAGCTAAGCTTAACTGGAAATTTGGAGGACGTGTTAGCTCAGTTTGTTACGTGCCTTGGTTAACCGACCAAACCACCCGATAGAGCGAGGGTTCGAGTCTCGGGTGGCCGTAAGTTGTAGCTACCATGTTCCTCATTGTGTCCGGATAGTGGCGACAGATTCGCAACCTGTCGCACTGGGACTCAACATAAAAATGCGAAATGCGGTGTTTAACATCTCTCTGCCCCTTTAGAGGGATTAATTACGCCATGAGTTAATGTTTATAATAAGTAAGTTGATTTTTTTTTAAACTTGTCGTTATGTTTCAGTTAAAAGTTGCAGTTTTGAGATTTGATCCTGTTTTTAACCCCCGACGCAAAAAGAGGGGTGTTATAAGTTTGACTTGTCTGTCTGTGGTATCATAACTCTCGAACGAATGAAGCGATTTTGATGTAGTTTTTTTTTTGTTTGAAAGGTGACTTAATCGAGCGTGTTCTTAGCTATATGATCGATATTGGTTACCAATTCAAAAGTTATGGGGTGTGAAAGTGGGGGTGAACAATCGAATGTAAGCAAACATGTCAAATCGAGGGTTTCGAATTTGTAATCTCGGTAATTTCTGTAAGGCAACAAAAAAACAAACAAGTCCACGAAATGAATCTTTAAAAAAAGTAAAAAAAGGTTCTCTTTCAGTATTTTATATTAACTTTCATATTGAGTCTGTAAAAGAAGTTCACTGAACCCGATGATGAATAGCCAAACCAAAAACAATGTGTTAAGATGGGCAAGGTCGCTGGAATCGGGAGATCAGATGGGTTTGACAGTTTTGAGTAGGGTCCAAGTTACTAAGCAACTGACAGGTACGGATTTGGGTGCGGAACAAGCTTTCGCGCGTGACTTTTCCTTCATTACACTTCAACTGTTCGTTAGATAATATAAACTTCATGCTAGAGTTGTTTCCTGATTTGTCGGTGCGGTATCGGTGTTCTTGGTAAACGCGGTAAAAAGCTAAATGATAAACGCTATGTTACTATGAAGCGTTCTTGATTGTACGGAAAATGCGGCGCTAAGTCGATACCGCACAAATCAGTAACGCTCCAAAGAAAAAAGGTGCTTAGCCTTAAGCGTTTTAGGTAGATTTTGGTACCATATACCCCTAAATACCGATTTCGTACAAACTTATCATAATCGAGCTTAAAAAGCCAATAGCGGGTTTTTGAATTCAGAATTCGAGTTCAGTCTTGACTTCCACTTTAATAAGATTTAAATAGCGAATATTTTTTGAGTAAATATGACACGTTCTAAACTTTCAAAATTTAAATTAAGAAACTTTTTTTTTCTATACGGAATGATTGCAAAAACAACAGATGATTAAGGCATTGTAAAAACCACAGAGGTTTGTACCAAATGCTTAATGCGTAGTAGTACATTTTTTTATGGTTATATTAAACTTTTAATTTATTATAAAATAACATTGCGTATTAAAACTTTAAGTGTACGACGAATGTGTAACTTCAAGTTACGTTTGCAATATAGGTTATAATCTTAACCCCGCGAATGAATATTTATTTGTTTACTTTAAAAACAACAAATTAATTTAAGAGGACGTTACGCAGTTTGTTGCGTTGCTTGGTTAACCGACTGAACCGACCAGTCTCGGGTTGCCGTACGTTGTAGCTGCCATGTTCCTCACTGTGCTCGGATAGTTGCGACAGATTCGCACACACACACTTAGACTCAACATAAACATGTTAAATGCGATGTGTAACAACCCTTAGAGTTTATGACTATGAGTTAAACGAGGTAATTTATAAAAGATATGCGAAACATACCATTTCTAAAACTGTTAGAATCATAAAAAAAACATTCATCGACTTGTAATTTCGTACAGTAACAAGAACAATATTTTGCGTGTTAACCATTCCAAACAGCAGGTGTAAACAGCCGACTGCTACGCTAGAGGTTCCGGGTTCGAATCCCGGCGGGGGCGGGACTTCGTGTTATTTGCAAGACGCATTGTTTCGCTTACCGGTCTTGGATGTTGTATTCTTATTTATTTAGTATGCACCTGTGATACAATTCTTACGATACTTAGTGCAGGGCTGAGTCAATGTGTGTGTCGTGATGTGGTTTGGTTTGGTTTGGTTTGACATGTTCTTTTTAAAGATAATTCTACGTACTTATAGGAATCCTCAACAATGTTGACCTTTAGCCCTTAAAGATTTTATTTCTATATCACAAATTCATTTTTCTATAACATTCATTCCCAAATCCGCACTTTTCCAAAGGGCAGGGCCGTGTTAGGCCAAGCCGAGGCCTTTGGGCACTTGCTTCAGATTGAGGGCCCCTCGCTAGTTGGCGATACTTTTTCTATAGCTCTTGATTTAAATAAATCTATCGACATTGTGGAGCCTCAAGTTGAAGCTTTATAAAAAGACGATTCTCGCGGGGAAATGACACGAGACCCCAACCTTTCAAAGGTCTACGATACTTTAAGTAAACGAACGAAATACCTCCCTTCCAACTTATTTGTAAATTGAGATCATAATACTCGTATTGAACCTAACCTTTTTGGTGATGATTTTATCATATTTTCCTAAAATTGTATCGAAAAACGTGGACATGGTAGCTAAGTTTGTTACTTGCCTTGGATAACCGACGGACTCGACTAGACAGGCCGTGGGTTCGAGTTTCGGGTTACCGTAAGTTGTAGCTGCCATATTTCTCAATGTGTGTAGTGGCGTTAGATTCGCAACTGGGACTGGGACTCAACATAAACATGCGAAATGCGGTGTGTAGCAAACACCTCTGCCAACTCTCGAGGGACCACGGCGTGAGTTTATGTATGAATTTTAAAAATATTTCTTATAAAAGATAAATAGATAAATGTATCAAGTAAATTATGAGAAAATTTGAAACCGTTTTTTCTATTCGATAAACGGTCTGTCTGTTCGAAAAATAAATGAAACGAATACAGATGGTGCTCATGGATGGATTGATGGTTTACAAGCAGTAGATCTACGTGCGAGATCATCTGGGTTGGTACTACCCTCCTTTGTATTTACAACGTGAAGCAGTTCGCTGTGTTTCTGTTGAAGGATTGGAGAGCCAGTGGAATTACCGGCACGAGAGGTATAACATCTTTATCTCTACATGGACAACGCTTAGGGGTGCTCTTGGTGTTTCACGACATCAGGGGCATCGTCGTGTTAATAGGCGGCGATATCAGTTTCCATGTGGTGAACCGTTTGTTTATTTGCCGATGAAGCCCTTTGTAATTCATGTAATTTATTATTTTTATTATAGATATAGACTTAGTAATTGACTTAAATATTATAAAAAATTGGTTTTTATAATTTAATTTTTTAGAAAAATTTGTTTATAATTAGAAAACTGTATTTTAGTTACAAACTGTAATAGAAATTAATTTAAACAACTACGGAGGTTTCTTGCCGGATTCTTTCCCGTAGAAATAGCGTTTCGAAAGAAAAAATCACATTTAAGGTTAAAAATAAAACAATGTCAAGTTACTGAAAACAAAAGAAAATACTCCATGCTCATCTTTTAGTAACGAGTATGCCCTCCTTGTTTCGCTACGCACCCCTGAAGCCTGGAGTGCATGCTCTCAATCAAATGCCTGACATTTTCCATTGGAATCTCTTCCCAGGCCCTTTTAACAGCGTTGATGAGTTGCTGTTGGTTGTGGATTTCCTGATCATCGTCTCTAACTCTTCGTTTCAACTGATCCCACATGTGCTCTATTGGATTTAAGTCCGGACTGTTCGCCGGCCACGGCATGACTTGAATTTGAGACGCTTCCAGTACAAACCGAATCGCTTGAGCCGTGTCTGCACGAGCATTGTCTTGCATCAAGATGAATCCAGGACCCGCTCGCTGGGCAAATGGGATCACATGTGGTCTGACAACTTCCTCAATACACCGCTGAGCAGTAACAGTACCCTCATTTAAAATAGCGAGCTCAGTTTTGCCGTGTAAGCTTATCCCGCCCCAAATCGTTACATTTGGACCACCAAAACGATAGACTTCATGGATGCAGGCTTCTGAAAATCTCTCGCCGCGTCTTCTCCATACTCTAATACGCCGATCGTCGTTAAAAAAATTAACTTTGAATTCGTCTGTGAAGAGCACCATGCCCCATTGGTTTATGTCCCAGTCCAAATGTTGACGATAAATCTTAAACGATTTGCACGATGATTTGTGGTTAATGGAACACTGACAACTCGCCTTCTTGATGCCTGCTGGTCTTCATGCAATCGATTACGAATAGTTTGGTCACTGACACGAGTACCCGTTGTGAGCCGTAAACGATTTTGCAGCTTGCGGGTCGTCGTCGTGCGATCTCGGCGCGCACTTAATCGAATGTAACGATCCTCTTGAGCTGTTGTAATGCGAACTCTGCCCGAACCAGGTCTTCTTCTAACACTGCCGGTCTCTTGGAAACGATTCCATAGATTTTGAATAGCTCTTCGAGAAAATCCCAATTGCAAACCCACAGATCGCTGCGAATGACCTTCTTCAATCATTGTAACGGCTCTAGTTGCTGTCAGCGAGTCCATATGACGCCTGCGTGCTTGTGGCATATTGCAAAAGATGTTTCTGACTCGAGATATCAATGAACTCTGATAATTTCTAATAAACCAAGAAGCTAAGGAAAGCAAAACGACAAAGAAAATGGAATCAAAATTTTCAAAAATAATTTTAAATCAAATTTTATTTAAAATTGTTGCCAGCATTAGATGAATACTACAATATTAAAAAGTTTAGGTATCAAAGAGTTTGTATACTCAATATTTTACTACTTTCAATATGTAAATGTTTAAAAATTTACACCAAAATGAAAAAATACCTCGTGGCCCTTATTTTGTTTTGAGTAGTGTATATTTGAATATAAATTAAATCTTCAGCACTGTATAACTACTAGCGTATACAAATTTAATTCGTTATGTAAACAAAAGCCGTTTACAGTGTGTTTCAAATTAAATTCCAATACGTGTATGTAGTTAAATATATTTTCGGTAGTATAAAAAGATGAAGATTTATAAGTACTTATTTTAAGTCTATTTGAATAAAAAATATTTTGACTTTGACTTGGGTGTTAAATAAAAGGGACCACCAAAACTATTATTAAGCACGATATTTTTAACTTCGTTATACGCAAAAACTTTGTCCTCGCGTTTTAATTTTTCCTGGAAAAGCATCAAAATGTTTGCGGTAGGGAAATTGACTGGTAATTATCACTAATTAACATCCACTTACCCATAATTAGCATAACGACGGGCAACGTTGACAAAATTGCCAGGAACACTGTCATCACGACTGAAACAAACATTACACTTTAGTGAATGAAGTACTTAATAAACTGAATAATTTAAAAAGATTTTTATTAAATAAACTCTTATTCATATTTAAAAATTACTCCGTTTTTTTTTTTGCTTTAGACAGAAAAAAAGTTAGGTTTTTTATTGTGATAATTAAATATTGTGTGGAAGCAAAAAAAAAAAAGAAGATAACATTTAATTTATAGGTAATTTCTAAATCCCCAATAATGTAACTGTTTATACACATTCACTACAAAAAAAAACATTTTTTTAATGGCAACAATTGTATTAAACGATGATAAAATAAGACGTGGAAAGTTGTCACTAAAAACCCAAAGTAGAGTAACGAGGTTACTTGGCGGAAACGGGAAGTGTCAGTTAGAATTTTTTATTTTATTGTCTTTTCCTATATAACAGCAGAATTTAATGTGTACAATGCTAGTGTTTTAACCAGTGAATATCAGTAGTGCTGTACAAGTGTGGAGAAAGTGAAACACGACGATTTGGCTGCGCTTTTCGTCATCTCCCAAGTAACTCCTTAGAGCCTACAGTAACCGTACTAGCATGTTACTGTAGGCATCATTTTTATTGTTCATCTTCTCATCTTCATCTCATTTATCATCTTCAAGAATGAAGAAATTATAATTACTGATGATTAGGCAGTATGGTACTAAAACCAATGCCGTTAAAGAAAATACATAAAAAAATTAGAGTAACCTGACCAAATTAAAAACAGCACTGTCAATGGGAAAATACGAACTGCAATATGCAATTTTTAAAGTGTGTGCTTGTCATGTCTTGTTAACAAAATTTCTAATGCTAGAAAAAACAGAGCATAGATAAACTACCTCAACCTCAATTTTTAGTATTTTCTTTTATATCTGCGTAATGTTATGTGTAAAATGCTAGGTGTTTAATCCATAAGGTTAATTTCGACTGTTTCTGTCATTTGAGCTGTTTATTGAAGTTTTCTTTCATATATCGGGGCACACCCGCCACTCTGTCCCACCACTGCAACTCCTGTTTATCAGGATCAACAGTGGCGTCCTTTGATCGAATAATCAACGAATAATGCAGCTGTGCAATGACGCAAAGGCTGTGCCCGGACACCGTACCGGCTGTCTTGGGCTTTTCTTTCATGTAATTACAATGTATATTATATATTTTAAATGTGATTTTTTTCACTCGTAGCTTCAAAGATGGGCAGCCAAAAATCAATACCAAAGTTACTGGGTTGGCAACGCGCTCGTAATTATAATTATCAATTTCATATCTAACAATATACTCGTAGCATAGACAAGAATGGTCAACTTATCATTCATAATCAAAACGACAAAGGGCAGTGCATACGGGCAGTTTATTCATTCATTCATCTCACAAAGACCGTTTGTCTAAAGTTGTTGTTAGCTTCGTTAGTCATATACATGCACGCTGTCTTAGTGTGCAACCTGGAGATTGCTCAGTAACAACGATACGCACACAACAGCATCGTGTGTGTACGTGTTTAATCACAACTACAACCAAACGGCCTTCGTGAGATGCAATGACCATACAAAGGAAGATTGCGGGCGTAATATGAGCATTACACCCACAGTCTGCCATTCTCTGTGCATAATGAAACCAAGGCTTAAAGTTGGCATATTTATATGCATATGCACATAACATAGGATGATTATTAGGCGGTTTCTCTCAACCTACAATGAAAGTTAAGGTCAGGCTACAATTTTCGATAAATTTTAAGATGAGAAATAATTAGGCACGCAGATGAATAGGGAATATGCATGATTTTTTATTTAATTATAATAAAAATTTATAACACATAGGTACATAATCAGTTGGATTTTTTCAAATTTCTAACTTATTAACTAAGTAATAAAGATTCAAAGTTGTTGGTTAGGAAGAGAGATCCAATATGTACAATGGCGTCAAAGTAAACGGGCGCCATGCAATTTCCATAGAAAAGGTTTTGATGAGCGAGTTAATCGTAAAATTGGAATTTTGTTTTCACTGTAAATATTCAATATTCACATACTTTACTATAATTTGATTGAATAATTAAATTAAATTTCTTACAAAGTCACTATTAATGACATTCTGAAATAGTTTATAAATAATTCATAATGGTAAATAAAATAAAATAAATAAATAACCACATCACGACACACACATTGACTCAGCCCTGCAGTGAGTATCGTAAGAACTTGTATCGAAGGTGCTAAGCAACGATATGGTTTATACTAAATAAAGAAGAATACAACATCCAAGACTGGTAAGCGAAACAATGCGTCTTGCAAATAACAAGTCCCGCCCCCGCCGGGATTCGAACCCGAAACCTCTAGCGTAGCAGTCGGCTGTTCACACCACTGCGCCACCGAGGTCGTCAAAAACAATGCTGTGTTAGAATTATAAATCTCTTTCAGAAACAAACAAACTCACTGGTTCTGTTCATGATCCTGGCAGCCCTGCACACGAAATCCACGGTGCCAGAGGCCTCCATATTGGCGTCCTTGAGCTGGTAGGCCACAGAGCCATATGTCGTGAGGCCCACACCAAGGCCCAGCCCGCCACGCTCGCTGTACTTGCCTTGGTCGCTGCATAGACGACGCTGCTCATCGCCAGATACCTTAATGGAAAGAAAAGGATTTATAGCTAACTCAAACTACCAATCAAATACAGTAAATTACCTCAATTGATCAATTAGTACTAATGTATATTAATTTGTTTTTGTCTCATTATTAATATGTAATTTCTGTATCGATGTATGATTATTTTATGTTATTGCTGATATATATATATTAAATGTTGTGCTTGCCTATAATTCGTTTGTGTATATACCCTATGGAACGTAAATGTATTTGTGTAATTGTGATGCATGTACTGTTGGCTTGCCCCAATAAAATAAAAAGAAATTAAGAAAAAATTTAGGACCATTATAAAAAGATAGAAGAAAAAAAACTAAGTGAAAATCACTATTTACTAATTAACTCTTACGCTTTTCTTTAAGAGCTCATATATTTTTTTTATTTTATTCAAGCCAAAAACACATGCTCATTCCTAAACGTAAACTCTCGCCGTAATTAATCACTCAAGAGCGGTTAACAGAGGTTTTATAAACCGCATTTCGCATGTTTATGTCGAGTCCCAGTGTGACAGATTGGGATTCTGTCGCCACTATCCGGGCAAAATGAGAAATATTGCAGCTAAAATGTACGACAACCCGAGACTAGAACCCTCAACCTGTTGGGTCGGGTCGGTAATCCAAGGCACGTGACAAACTGACCTACCACGAGCCCATATTATTTGTATTTTACTCGTACCTACCAGATGTCTTCGCACATTACATAATCGCAACGCAAACTTTACAGTATGTTATTTAAATTTGATATTTTATTTAGAGATGCTTAAACATTAAATTCAAAGAAGTATAAACGTCGAATTTGTTTAAACAATGGTATCAATTCGGAATAGAAAAAAAAAATTGTCTTCAAATACAAATCGATACCAAGTGGTATCAGATTTTGGTATTAGAACGGAATAAATAGATTAATTGATGCTGTTAATTAGTGTTGGGGATTTGTTTTATTGATATTGAGTCTAACCTTTAAAATCACTACCATGATATGTAAAGATTACAGAAGATACCTGACTAACAGAGCTGGAGGGGCGTCGGGAGCCATTGTCGGATAGGGCTCCGGTGCCGCTCTGACGGCCCCCAAGAGACGCACGGTATGGAGACACGCTGCGGCCACGAGCTAAAAAAAACAACAGTATCAGTAACCGCCGTTACAATTAATTACGAAATCACGGTTACAGTAAACATTAGTGGTCACTGTTAGACAGTTCGATTCAATTCAATTCAAATAATTTATTTGTTAAATGTAGGTCCTTACAGATCTTATTATAATACAATGTTTCACTACATTTTCCTCTATAATTAAGCTTGCAAATATTGATAATAAATTACAATTCAATATTTAAATAATTATATCTATATGTGAGCAAATCATTAATCTTAGTAAAGTTACGTTACGTTATAAATGATAAAGCTTTGTTTGTCATCGAAGAATTCCCTTAAAGAGTAGTATGCCTTGTCAATTAAAATATTTTTCAATATCAATTTTCCACCATTCCCACCATCATTTCCATTAGAATGGTAACATTTTTTTTTTTTTGGTTTTAAAAGCAACAACAGAGGTTTCATTCTTTACCGCAGATAAGCATTCTAAATCTGTTTTAGATTTTAAAATACGATTTAAAGATCTTTTTTGATGTCTATTAAAATTCAAAGTGCACTTTGATTTCCACTTTGAGCCATCGTAAAACATATTGTAAATTATGTATATCTATAGGTAGCTCTGTATTTACTCTTTAATCTTGCTATAATGCCTACTCTGAAAATCTATTTATTCAATTTTATTTATATTTTTAATCTGATAGTAATAAATTTTTTTCAATAACAACTGCCTAACTATTAATCATGAGGAAAAATATACAATGCTGACACAAATGTTTCACAATGTGTTACCAGATTTAGTGTTCGACAAATGTCATTGTAAAAAAAAGTCGATGAAATCATATTAATTGTTTGGCTTCTATCATTTTATATTTCAATCAAGTAAGGGATTTTAAGTTTGAAACAGTTCAATTTACCGTCACACCCACTTCCCCTTTTGCCCTTGGCTTTCAAAGGCAAAGGTCGCAGTTTAAACAGACAAACGCTTTATCGAATACTCTGACAAGGGGTTCAAACAAAATGAATTGAATTATTTAACAGGTGGATCTCTTAAGACACCAATTTGTCCACCGTAGCCCGTAGTAGTACTACGTACTACGAGTGCTACGAAATTTGTGAATAGTATAGTAAAAGAATCCATGAAGCTTAATAAGTACTCGGGATGCTACGTCAACGAGGAAAAAACCTACATAGTTTGTTTTTCTCAAAATAATTACAATAAATGAATTTCTGTTACAATATAAAATAAATATTTTTATAGAATTGCACTTTTTTTAAATCTTCTATAATTTATAAACTAATTTGATAAAGAAGGTTTGAATGTTTGTTTTTCTCAATCATACAAAAAAGGGGCTTAAGCCTTGGCTATTATCGCAAACGCTAGTAGAATGAAAATAAAATGTAATTAAGTGACAGTTACTCACGCTCGGCAAGACTATTGAGTCTTGCCAATTTCTTTATTATTTTCTGCTGTCGTTAGCGCTTGTAAAAAAATGCTTTTGCTTTAGGGGCTGAGGCTGTTTGGACAATATTTGACACAGATAGTGATCACTGATAGATGATCACCGTGATATACCTGGCTACCACTAATACATTCTAGTTCTTTTCTCGTGTTAAAATCTCAGCATCCTGAAGGATGAAGAAACTAAACCTACAAGACTTAAACAGAGTTATTGCGAGGAACAAAATTAATTATAAACATTTCAATAAAATAAAAAAATAAAAGTCGAAATGAACCTAAAAGACTAAGCTAATTATGTCTAGCTTATAAAAGTCTGCTGTGGGAATCTGATTAGGCAAAAATAAATAGCAGAGAAATTTGTTCAGACATCACGAATACCCAATTACGTTAATAGCTCTGTTTATATTAGTTCGTCGGTGCTGGAAATTGCAATTTAGTTTTATTGTCTCTCTAGACTATGATACATTAACTTTAACTCATTTCAACTTTACTCTGTGAGCGGATAGCGTGTAGTTTTTTGGGTCGGATAAATTAACATTTCTATTTTTTTTCTTGTTTTTTCAAAAAAAAAGACTTTTATTTTTTATTCAATTAATAGGATCATCAACAGTAGATACAATATTAAATTAATTAAAGTTTTAAGATAATTGTTCTCCCAATTACAGAGGGACACAATGTTATGTGTATAAAGTGATATAGTTAAAAGTATTATTTATTTTTCTTAAAAATTATTTAAAAGAAATTAATATGTTCTGGATCAATTAAAGTGAATGATATAAACAAAATTTCGGATAAAACAATCAGGCAATTTCTCGGCAAATATTTTATAAATTAAATTTCTTATCACATAGTGATTTAGTGCAAGGGCATACAAACTTTTGTATCTCAAATAACGAAAAGCAAATTTACCGAATTCAACTTCACGACTCATAAATATGATGTTTGTTGAGATAATTAATATAAAATGTAATAATAACTTTATGTTTGAATAAAACATTTAAATGTTTAGAAATACTAGAGTTTAATAAATGTCGATGATCTCAAAATATGCAAATTGCATTAATATAGAAAAGCTTGTTTAATAATTGGCTTGAGGTACCTCTCTAATTTAACCCTATTTTATATATTCTTTATTTAACTCTAAATAAAACAGATAAGAGAAGAAGCAAAGCAATTACAGATACAACCTCTTTAATCCTAATTATTCTACTGCAAGAAATTACCAAGAGGGAATATGCATGATGGTTTATTTATTTATTATAATTCGATACGAAAAAACAAAATTGTTAGATTTTCTCAAATATCTGACTTATTGACTAAGTTATAAACCTCTAAAATCGTTGGTTAGACAGAGATATTGAATATGTACAATGACGTCAAAGTACACGGGCGCAATTCAACTTCCATACAAAAGGTTGTTCTGATGAGCGAGATAGATATATTTACTTTTAATGATTATGTCTCCCTGGTTATATCGTACAATTCTACTACTGTTTTCATTGCAAATATACTATTTCCACATACTTCATGATAAATAAATTGAATAATCAAATTAAACTTCATGCATATTCCCTGTTGGCCGGTGCTGTATAGTCAAGGTTTTAACGTCGCTGGTATTTTCTGGTGTTATGTTTATGGTTACTGTTATTACACTGTGAATATGTGACAACATCAGTATATACATCGTGCTGGATTGTGATACCGCATGATATTATTGACATTTTAGTATCCTTCGTAATGGGGTGTCAAAATATATTATTTACTTACTTGGAGCTTGACTGTCCTCGCTGGCTCTCCTCTCTCTAGCGACCAGTGGTTCTTGGAACGTCAAAGTCAAACTTCCCCTCGGACTAACTCTGGCTGCTTCTCCCTCCCCCGTCACCAAGCTCCCTCTCGCACTCCTGTCAGATGGAATGATGCTGCCTCTCGGACTCCTTTGCGAGTCCGGTATCAGAGACCCTCGAGGACTTCTGCTTAAGTCTGGAAGGTCTTTCTTCAGTAACTCTGGAGGCATGCTGCCCCTAGGGCTTGTTCGCGGGCTGATTCCCAATTCTTTGCTCCTGTTAGGGTCGATCTGTATGCTCGCCACTGAATGCCGAGGACTCCTCCCGACGTCTGGCACCAAAGAATTCCTAGGCTGGTTCCAAGAAGTACCTTCCGGCACCAAGCTCCGTCGTGGACTCCTGGCCGTAGCGTCAGGAGTTATACTGTTTCTTGGACTCCTGTTAAAGTCCTGTGGATTAAGACTCAGTCTGGAGCCATAGTTCATTTCCACTGCCAAGTTATTTCGAGACGGAGTTAAGCTGTTTCTGGGGTGTAATGCCGTTTCTGGGACGATGGAGTTGCGAGCTGACCTTGCTTCTGGGACAAGAGAATGCCTTGGGCTTCGGTGGTAGACGTCCAAGGCTGCTTCGGGAGCCAGGCTCGTCCTTGGACTCCTTTGGGGTGGTGGCGTAGGTTCGAGCTCATCGTCAGTTTCTGTGGTGGCTAGAGATGCCCTTCTGGAAGGTTGCGCGGAGGCTCTGGGGGACCTGGTTTGCGGAGACGTGGCAGCACTTCTCGAAGCGCGCCGTCTTCGCTGTGATGATGAGGTCCTGTGTAACATCCTGGACTACTTTCACCACCGGTAACCTCGAAAACCACTTAGTTCCATCTGTAACAAACAAATATTAAGGTTTATTAAGCGACTTGCTATACAATAAATAGCATAAAGGATATTTCGAAAAGGAAACAATTCGAAACGTTTACTTTAGTTTTAGTTTGTAATTATTACGTTGTTGATTTTTTACGGATATTTATATATTTTTTTAATCAAGACCAGGCAGGCATTTGACCCCAAACCCGCCTGATGTTAAGCGGCGATGAGGTCTAAGGTGGATCATTTCTGCCCAGGAGAAACCTATTCACTCTTGCCTTAAAGAGGCCTAAGTTATATTGGTCAGGGAACACATCGGCAGGCAAAGAATTCCACACCCTATATATTATTTCATTCGTTAAAAAGGTCAACAAAATTAGTGCAATCAACGTGCGAGATAACCTCCTTTTTGGTACTTGGTTCAAAAGCATTTCAAACAACAAAATTGAAAGCATCACTAGAATTGTTTTTTCATTATTCAAAGCTACAAATGAAACTGCAAATTACATTTCGAAATCCTTTAAAATATCAAAACGCTAAGGTGGATCGTGAATTCGAGTTATTTGTTATCTGATAATAAATGTGATTATCCAGAAGGAGCAGTCTCAAGTCTGGCGTTTAATTTATGAAGCGAGGGGGATCTCCTGAAATACCGCCAGCAGTGCTGCCATCTATTTATCATTAGCAAAACCCAACGTTGCCGAAACGAATCCTTATTGAAACAGAATTGAGGAGTCTAACGGTTGATTGCTTGAATAAATTTCGACAGAATTCTAGATGAGTATTCATTTTTCGTGTTTGACTTTAAAATTTAAGGGATCGAAGGTATTTTGCGACGATACTGTTTGCAGTGATCTTTATCGGCTTTTAAATAACTTCTTTACTATGTTAGGATCGTGGGTTCTAATCCTGGTTTCAAAGCATGACTTAAATTCCTGAATACTGTAACAGGTAGCTTTTGTAGACACACTAATAGGATACCACTTGTTTGTTTGTCTACATTTATAATCTACGTGACAGATCGTCTTGGTACCTCCTTTCTATTTCTGTCGTGAAGCAGTTCGCTGTGTTTCGGCTTGGAGAGCTAGTGTAATGACCGGCACGAGAGGTATGACATTTAGGATTGGCGATGCTCTTAGCGTTTCAGAGATCAAAGATATTGCCGTGACAATAAGCGCCGATATCAGTTTCGATCAGATGAACCATCTGCTTGTCTGCCCATGATTTTTTGTGACCAATTTAATAAAATAAGTGTTTATAGACTGAAACCTATTTAAATAAACTAAATATGAAACTAAATGATTTATTCGATTCTAATAATTGCATTCGAATTCGAATGTAAATGTAACATCAAACGAAGGGAATATTCACATATGCAATCGAATAATATTTAAATATACTTTAAAGCAGCTGTATGCAACCTTTTTTGAGTAAAGTACAGATTTTTAAACGACTATTCGGGGCACACCCGCCACTCTGTCCCACCACTGCAACTTTTGTTCACCGGGAAAATTTTGTGTTAATCTGTTATAGATGTATAGATTTTGCACACGCGTTGTTTTTATGTTGTATTCTTTAGTTTGTGTAGCGTTTTTGCTGTAGACAGATTTATCTGCTTATATTCTATCAGGCTACTCTGTCCCACCACTGGAACTCCTGTTCACCAGGAACATCAGTGGCGTCCTTTGATCGAATAATGCAGCTCTGCAATAAAACTCAGGCTGTGCCCGCCACGAACTTAATCAGAAGAAATAGGAGGTAGTAAGAAAGCGGTTTCAGACTTCGGTCTACCTTACTTACCCTTATTCTTACTTCTTCTTTATTTAAGGTAGACTACCTTATTTCTTTAAACTTTAAAACGACAAAATTCTTTGCATTTTTATGTCAAATAACACTCTGGAAACAACATTTTATGGATACAGTTTCTGTATGTAAAAAATTATGAGGGTGACAGTAAATTTGTAATTCTAAGTGGGCCAATCTCAAAGGCCGCAGGTTGACAATCACTGCCTTAAAGTAAAAAAGTCTATTTGAGTAAAATATTTTGACTTCAATTAGATTTAGATTAGTATTAGATATCAAGTTTATTCTTTTATCCAATTGTAAAAAATTGTTAATTCATTTAATTAAACGACTAATTTGGTGATTTGTAAGGCGACATCAATGATTTTGAGTTTAAAACACAAGGAAACACTGTTAGAAATAAAAAGGAAACACTGTTAGAAATAAAGATGGCTTAGTTACTGATATTTTGAAAAAATAACTACTATCCTGGTATTAATCATAGAGTTACAATGTAAAATGGTCATCGCCATACGTTAAAATAGTTAGTAATCAGTTACTTCGTTTTTTATGGCGCTGCCGTCAGCATGGAAATAACTTATTATCAAGTTTTCTTGATGGATGAAATGATAAAGAGATGAATGATACATGGGATAATGAATCTGCCTACAGTTACATGCCAGTACGGTTACTGTAGGCTCTAATAGGTTACTTGGGATATCACGAAAAGTGAAGCCAAATTGTCGTATTTTACTTACCTTTAGCAATACAGATATTCATTGGCTGACGCATTTTACACATTAAATAGTGCTGATTTTCGAGAACAGATTACAACTTTCTATTCTCGCCAAGCCACCAATTACTTATAACACATCGTAAATTATAGGATGAAACTTTATTTTCATTTATAAAAAATCATATTCCTTAAAGCTTTTTAAAGTCCCATATTTTTGAGCTCTTTAAAATTAAAAATAAAACCACTTTTTTTTAATTCCCTGATTTATTTTCTAAATTAAACTATTTATCCTTTTAACGAGAAATAAAAAAATCTTTTGGAGGAATTTTTGTTGAGTCTTCGATCCAATAAATCTAATGGCCTTCCCTTGGGCCCTCCAATCAGCTTCGAACACGCTCCACAAATTAAACAAGAGCCTAGATCAAGGCTATTGGGACATTTTCGATAACATTCTTAATACTGTGACAGAATTCCTTGGAAAAACTATAACACTAATAAGTAAGTTTCAGTATTGTGCGAAAAAATATGACGAGAATTTAATTCGAGCGAAATAAAACCTTTTGTTACTGACCTCTTTTATTTACTAAACCAAATGTAACATATTCTTCGAAATAGCAATCAAAACTAAATAGACGATTGACCCAAAATCCTTTCTAATATTATAGACGCGAAAGTTTGTTAGTATGGATGTTTGTTACTTTTTCATGCAATAACTACTAAATGGATTTTAATGAAACTTTACAATGACATAGTTTTTACATCAGAATAATACGTAGGCTATAATAAATAAAGATATTGTGTGAATTGTCTGAAGTAGAACAATATATTTCAAGTAATCAAAAATAACATTACAACCATTTTCGACTTCTACGCGGACGAAGACACGGGTAAAAGCTAGTTTAAAGTAACTTTAAGCTTTAGCAAAAACGTTTCTGATAAATATAAATATAAAAGAAATACTGCAGTTAAAAGAAGTTTTTATGTACTCGGAAACAGTTTTTTTAATCTTCCCAAACTACAGTTCCAAAACAATCTACTTTGCGTCAAATAATAACAAAGAGATAGGGGATCTTTGTGGACTTCAAAGTGGACATGACAGTTTAAAAATACTTAAGTTCAAGTTAGTATTTTTTCATTTAAAAATAAGTACTTCTACATGGTCATCCTTTTATACAACAACCAGTCCGGAACGCTATCTCTACGAGGAAGAAACCGCCGTATTTGCTTTTTAAAATAATTACAAAAAACAAGTTTGTTCTTGCAAATCAACATATTGTCTTTTGAGTTCGTATAGTTTTTTGACACGACAGGTAACATAGATTACTGTACTGATATTGTAATTCAAAATCAACCCGTTACAAAGATTCATCCGAATTTGTAACTGCAGTCGCAAGCGGCGATCGAAGGTAAAACTCATGGTAGGCACACTGCTTTTAGAGATGCTAAAACACGTCTCCATAACTAGCTTCTATATTCTTAATTTTCTGCTTACTTCTCATCATTTTCGCTTTCAAATGTCTAAGTTATATCAAAATGGGGTCGTGCCGTAAAATTTTACGGGAATTTCTTTTCGAAGTCATAAAATTTTGTTATTTTCGAGTTCTCTTTGATCTGTCCTTTCTATCTGATTGCCATGGCCTTCGAATCTGATTCTATTCTGCTATGAAACAATTATAGTTCTTTCCATTTGTTATTCAGCTAGTTTAACGCGATGTCTGTGAATCTTGCAAATCAGTTATTTGCGATCTTGTGTTTTAAACAACATCAGACAAGCAGACGGTTCAACTGATGGTAAGTGATACCCTTTTAGTGAGTTGGGATATGTGGTATTAATAAATTAAACTCACTGTTAAAATCCTGAGTTGTGGGACGTATATTTGAATCACACACCAAAATTCACAACACACATTAAAACCAGTTCTTACACAGCAATCCGAATCACAGGCAATAACAATAGTCCAGTAATCAATAAAGCAATAAAATATAGTGCGTCGCGCGTCGGTTAAGTATCGACTAAAGATCTCTTTTCAATCTGCTATGGTTCGATTTCTGCGTCAATATCATAATATGCGGTAGATCTAAAACTTCCTCGCAGAAATGCAGGGACGACCAGGCGGTTCACCGCATTAACAGATGTGTTCGGATACGCCGTGAAAAGATGTTTTGTTATGTATATATACATATATAAGATGTATATATCTAATGATTTATTGTATTTATTTAAAGTTGTAATCATAATTTTTTCTTGTAAATGAATTTAGTAAAATATTTTTCAGATAAGAATAAGATAGTATAAGTGTGTAAAATAAATAGTAATAAATAATGTAGGTTCCCTACACCCTTGCATTTGAAGCCCTTGATATCTAAATCCCAATGTTTTAAAGATCTAATCAAACATAGGGACAGACAGCGGGAAGCGACTTTGTTTTACACTGTAGTAATTTTTATAGGAAAAACACTTTTTTCTTAGTAACAAATCTCAATGCCTCGCTCCAGGGGCATCCAATCAGGGTTGTATACGACTCAAATCAAATTAGAGACTGGATCGAAGCTATCCGAATTCAGACTATTGTCGAAAATTCTCGATATTTGAAGATATTCCTAGTAATAAAACGTGGCTTGATATCGATCATTGCGTAGCCCAATTTCTAACCAGGCATGGTAACTTTAAGGGCAAACTTTATTCATTTAACTTGGTGCCGTCAGCTCTTTGCGAATGTTCAACGTTGGATCAAGAATTTGTACAAACTGCCCATCATATCTTGTGGGAGTGTAGTCTCTGGCATCAGAACGGTCAATCATGTTGAATTCGATTCAAGTATCTGCGTGTAGTCCTATTTCTAACAAGATCTTGTAAAAACGAAGGAAAACTTCCACCAAAAGTTTTGCCACTACTGGTGTTAGTTAGTGGCATACCGTGGTGTTTAAACGGTCAGGCGTCTCCTGACTGTCTCCCCTTTAGTTTTTTTGGCCTCTGGGCCGTTTCCATTGCTATCTCCGCTTTGCTGGGAAGGAAGTCTGAAACCGCTTTCTTACTCCTTCCTATTTCTTCTGATTATGTTCGCTGCGGGTCCCAAGACAGCCGTTAGGGTGACCGGGCACAGCCTGTATGGCATTGCACAACTGCATTATTCGATCAAAGGACTCCACTGTTGATCCTGATTAACACTAGTTGTAGAGGTAGGACAGAGTGGCGGGTGTGCCCCAAAAAAATAATCCTTGAAGTCATACTATGGACTTATTGTTTGTCCATCAGTATGCAATCTGTATGAACGTGCTGTTTCTTATAATAAGTTAGTGGATTAAAATTTTCACAGTCTGTGTATCCTATTTCGAATAAAGCAACAAATAAGGAAAATTCAATTCAATTAACAAACAGCACAGATTTCAATTTGAAAAAAAAATTTTAGTCATAACAAGTTCTTACAATTTTCGAACAATGGTAGACTTTTTTTTTTGAGCGTCAAATGCACCCGTGCCAGAAGTAAGCCCTCTTCCTTCAAATTTTATGTGATAAAAAACAAATAGGTACATAATATTCCAAAAAGAAAACAAAAAGTGTTTCTCTTTTTAGAATAAATTAATTTAGATGAGATATTTTTTTGTTTTAGACCTTTAAGAACGCAGTTTTTCAGTACTCGAGTGTTAGTTTTATCACAACTTTCCCGCTATTTTAACTGTCAATATTGACAGTTCAGTAAACGTTTACGAAGACAGTAATGATGTATTAAAAATTACCATTTACAAAGCTAGGACGTACAAAGAAAAATATATCTTAACTTCGCCGTTGCTGTGAATACTATAATCGTTCTTTGAGTCAAATAAATAATTAACTTAAGAATACAAATAACTTGTACAGTCATTTCTTCTCACGAAAACCGTTTTGCGATATTTAAGTTGGCGTTTGTATTGCTACACACTGAAACAATGTGCATGTCAAACAGCTTTTGTGAGGTGGAGTGGTATAGGGTGTCCGTGCAATTAAATATTTTTTTCGTTAATGACTAAAATTCTTTACTAAATCTAAATTCAACAGAGTAGGTTACAACAATCTATTTGCTTTGATGTAACAAAGCAGATAAGTTCCTAGCTTCGCTTTTTCTTTTAAAAAGATATATAAGTTTCGAGCAATTTATCTAGACGCTCTAAGTTTGTAATATAAAGTGCTGATACGTGCCTCAGATTGTTTGCGATGCCCAGACACTATCGACCTTTGGGCTAAGTTAGTTCTGATAGCATCTGAAATGTTGTTTTTACATTACTTTCTTATGTAACCACATCACGACACACATTGACATAGCTTAAGATTGTAGAAACTTGGATCGCAGGTGCTAAGCAACGATGTGGTAAAAATGCATATGTAAGAATACCACATCTGAGACTGGTAAGCGAAACAATGCGTTTAGCAAATAACACAAAGTTCCGCCCATGCTGGGATTTGAACACAAAACCTGTTGCCTAGCAATTAGCTGCGACTCCGCGGCACCACGGAGGCAGTAAACATTTTAAAAATAAATTGTAGAATCTGACAAAATCCTTCAAAGCTCCACTAAGCTTCTTTATTATCATACCCTATTTTACTCTTTCAAAGAAAGATTTATTTTATCTAATTTGACGATATTATTATTTTGAACAAAAAAGGTTTAAGGCGATAAAGGTTTCGTATTTTTTTTAGTTTTTAATATTTTCTCTGCGTTTCCTACAGAGTTGAGTCTATATTTAAACACCCATTTTATGCGATCGCGGAGGTCGGTGATTGCAAAAGCCGAAACGTTCCATCAATTAGGTCAGACCACTTCAGCTTGATTGCTTAGGTCTTTACAGCTAAGTGCACTGAGTTTACGTTACAATAAAAAAAACGGCTAAAAACCCCAGTATCCATGAGACAGGAAAGATCAAAAATAACCGGTACATTCACGGCATTCTCTGATAACTTTAATATTTATTTTCATAATTTTTGGTTTGTCTCAAAATAACCATTAATAATAAATATTACAAATATGGTGGGCCGATCGAGATCTATTTGGGCACATCGCTGCCGCCATTTTTTGATTTGCCTAATTAACGGCTTTGTCGTTCGTTTCAATCGACCCGGTCATGAATAGGCAAATCTATTATTTTATGGTTATTACAGACAATACAGATAAACTGGCAATACTGTGAGTGACCGATTCTCACAATCTCAAATCCTTCACAACACCTAATCTAACCTTGCTATTGTTAACTAAGATAAACACACCCTTTACTACGAACCAATCAAAAATTACTGTCATAGAAAATTTATAAACAGAAAATTACATCTATTTGCCCAACTTTAGATTGGGCACATCAAAAAATAATTTACCATATCACCAAATGTGCCACTCTAGATGTGCCCAAGCAGATCTCAATCTGCCCAAATATAAGACATGACATAATTATACAAAATACGATTTCTTCGGAACCTTAATCAGATTTTGACTTTCATGAGATAATGAAGTTGTAAATTGAACGAGAGAGCGAAGTTTTCAAAGTCAACTAGATTAATCCGGCTTTTGTATGTATGTATGTAAGTATAATTATTTTTGTCTACGGATAATATATTAACCAAAACGTATAAAGTATGTGCGTTTACATTTAAAATTAATCTTCTTCATATAAGTACGTAGTAGGAAGCACAAAGCCTGCAGAAGTTTGTACAGTCATAGACTTAATAAAACTAAGTCTCTTGCATCTCATTTGTATGGTCGCTTACACAAGGATTTCACTCACGTACCGTTAGCAGAGAAGTCCATAAATCTTGTATGGAACGGAACAAAACGGGAGATTATGTGTCTGAAAATTTTCGTGACATGAATCGATTCGCGTTCAGCAAAGAGGTTCTTACAAAATTTGAATTGACATCTACATAATACGGCAGCTGTTTTCTTATTTCCATGCTTTGTTACGTTAATTAAACGTTAGTGTAAAATGAAAATTAATCAGTAGTGTTCCTTTTTTGAACCCTATTTGCTTATTGGCCTTTTTATGGAACATCAAGGCCAAGCACACGGTTCACCTGATGGAATGTGATACTGCCGCCTATTGACACCTATGGCCTCGCCTTCGCAGCATAACCGAACTAGCCGCACGTCGAGTGCTTCCCCGCAAGGGAGTGAGGCGATCAATAAGTAATTCTTAATTAATATTTAATTTACCGATTTGATGTAACTCGGCGAAACAAATATCCTAATTAAATCCTTGAATATAACTTTAAAAGGTAATTGATAAATTCACCATATACATTGTAAATTATGTGTTAATCTGTTAATGGCGTAGACAGATTTATCTGCTTATCAGGCTACTCTGTCCCACCAATGCAACTCCTTTTTCGGGACACACCCGCCACTCTGTCCCACCAATGCAACTCCTTTTTCGGAGCACACCCGCCACTCTGACCCACCACTGCAACTCCTGTTGATCCTGGTGTCAACAGAGGCGTCCTTTGATCGAATAATCAACCAATAATGTAGCTGTGCAATGAAGCACAGGCTGTGCCCGGACACCCTACCGGCTGTCTTGGGACCCGCAACGAACTTAATCAGAAAAAAAGGAGATAGTAAGAAAGCGGTTTCAGCCTTCCCACCCAGCAAAGTGGAGACAGCAATGGAAAATGTCTAGAGGCCAAAAGCTAAAAGGATCTACGGTCAGGAGACGCCTTACCGTCAAAACAACACGGCAAGCAACTAACTAACAGGGGATAAATTAAATACTAACCTAAATCTTACACCAGTAATAAAACTCCAGATCAACAGTATGGTCCCTTTGAAACGCATAGTGTAGCTTGTGCTTATGCTCCACTCCCATGTACAGTGGAGCATAATAATAACCACATCACGACACACACATTGACTCAGCGCTGCACTAAGTATCGTAAGAACTTGTATCGCAGGTAAGCAACGATATGGTATATACTAAATAAATAAGAATACAACATCAAAGACCGGTAAGCGAAACAATGCGTCTTGCAAATAACACAAAGTCCCGCCCCCGCCGGGATTCGAACCCGGAACCTCTAGCGTAGCAGTCGGCTGTTTACACCACTGCGCCACCGAGGTCGTCATAATAAGCACAAGCTAATATGTATGTGACATGTTAGCGGCTCTCTGTGTGTCTTCGTGCGAGTTTGTCTGGGATGGTATCACCCTCCTTGTTCTGTTGTTCTGAGACATTTATTTTATTTTTATTTATTTGGGAAACCAACAGATTTATATTTTAATTTAGATTAACAAATAACAAATCATTTACCAAAAAAATTCAACTGATTGATAGGTGTAGGGTATCACCGGGTCAATATTTGTCAGTGTTTTTATCATCAGGACCGTCTGCTTTGCCTATGAGGCTGAATTAAACAAATTCGATCAAAATAAGCAAGATATTTGTATGCTATCGCTACATCTTTCTTCAGGCAGCTAATATATTCAGTTGTCGCTCGTGCAATTCCGCTGGTGTATTCTCGGCACATCCTCTCAGTTTAAGAACTGATGGTGGAGTAATTGTGTTCCCACAGGATACAACAACGACATTTTATAACCTTTTAACCGATTACGAAGTAGGATCTACCAGCATTTTATGTTAATTGCAACGAGTGAAAAAAAAAAACTGAAAATTTATTGGTTTTTTACACATTTTTAGAATCTCGAGTTGTAGACACTCCAAATCCGTGCTATACAATTTACAACCCAAAAATATCCAAAAATTTGTTCAAGAAACATTTGCCTCACAATATGCTATAAACAGGTCAAATTAATAAGGTTACAACATGGTTACAAACTGTAAGCAAATAATGGAATTATTGTTAGAAACGTACATTTAGCAAATATTTAACCAGCAAGTTCGGGTCGAAGTTGGGAATAACGTTCCTCGAAACATTAGCAATTCAACTCCTCGGTGTTTATCCAACCGTAGAGATTTAGTTAAGTCACATACAAACATGTATAGAACAAATAGCGTTAGAGAATCGGTAACGCACGAACCTGTCAAATTTTCCGCAAGGCCTACGATAAAAGAAAATTAAAATGTTTTGAAATGACCTTTCCTCGCACTCGAGATACGTCATTGTTACGTCATTTCAATACATTTATATATTGCTGTTAGCGTAAACGCTTGCGGAAAATGGTATTTCTCTAAGAGGGCAGGAACGCTCCAAAGAAATGTAGGCGCTTATACTTTACCTTTTAGTACCGCTTATACCTAAAAAATTATACCGATACTGAACCCATACCGTGTACTGAGTAATCAGGAAAATTGTTAGTATCGTATCATCTCGAGTCAACATCATGGCACGTTCGGTTTACCGAATAAGCAAACATTCACACGGCCTGACTGCACGTTGGGGCTCAAGTTATGATGGTTTTCTAAGAAGTCCGTTATAACAAGATCTCAGTGAAAACGTACTGTTTTGTACGTTCAAGTTACGCTGGAAAGTCTTTTATTTCTTAGGTAAAGATATTATAACTTGACCTGTCTCGATGACTACATGTGAACTAACCAAGTCAACATTGACAGGCGGACAAGAATGAATTAATATTGACTTCCTTCCGCGTAGATAAAATGAATAAACGATATAATACTGGCCTTGTCATTTTAATAGGGCAGTAAGAGTAAGTGAAGTAAAAAAAATACTTTCATAAAATTCAAAGTGAAACAATAATATTTTCATACATTTTCAATCATGTTAATTTATTAAAATTTTTTTTGATTGATTTTATTGAATTTTAACTTTTAATTAATTTTTATTGTAAGATTCGTTTTGAATTGGAGCATTCTAGAATAGTAGTAATAAAGTGTTTTTTCATTAATCAAAATGAATAAATGTGCGTCGTTTATCAATTTTCCGTAACGGAACAATGTTCTTTCAATAAAAATCATCAATGAAGCAGTCAAGTATATTAACAAAAATCTTTCTTATCCTTCAGAATCCAACCCGAATCCCCCTTCGAATACTTACGTTAACAGCAGTTTGAGATAAGAACAACTTATTCAGTATTCGACGCCTAAAATAACACTATAGAATTGAATCAACACGAACCCATTAAAGCTTTTACATGATTTCCTTAAGGAAATCGCTCTTTCCGGGCCTTAAGTTTATTTTTACATAGGAAAAACAAACTAGAACTAGTTTTTATCGTGTCTGTGTGTTTATCATGTTTTTGTATATCAAATTTATATGTCACAGTATTAGGAGGACGTGGTAGCTCAGTTTGATACGTGCCTTGGTTAACCGACCGCAACGACCTGACAGGGCGAGGGTTCGAGTCTCGGGTGGTCGTAAGTAGTAGCTACCATGTACTCCTCATGGTACTCATGTGCTCCTCATTGTGCCCGGATAGTGACGACAGATTCGCAACCTGTCACACGGGGACTCACCATAAACATGCGAAAAGCGGCGTGTAGCAAGCACCCTGCCAACCCCTCTCGAGGGATTAACTACGGAGTGAGTTCATGTTTTTTTTTTTTTTAACACAGAAATATAACATAAAACATGAACTCATCATAATGAATCACTCGAGGTGTTAAATACCGCATTTCGCATGTTTACATACACATAATTATGTGTTAAAACAACTTTTTATCCTGTATCTGTGTGTGTTATCATGTTTCTGTATGTGTTATGTCAAAACAAATATCACATTATTTTAAAGTACAAGTTTTATATTTTTAGTACTTATGAACTAATATCCTCGACCTCGGTGGCGCAGTGGTGTAAACAGCCGACTGCTACGTTAGAGGTTCCGGGTTCGAATCCCGGCGGGGGCGGGACTTTGTGTTATTTGCAAGACGCATTGTTTCGCTTACCGGTCTTGGATGTTGTATTCTTATTTATTTAGTATATACCATATCGTTGCTTAGCACCTGCGACACAAGTTCTTACGATACTTACTGCTGGGCTGAGTCAATGTATGTGTCGTGATGTGGTTATTTATTTATTTATTTATTAATATGGACCCTGTCGGGCACGGCATTTAATAAACAATAACATGAGTTTAACCACGTTTCACATGCCAAATCATCAAATTAAATTAGTTTGAACTGAAAAAAAAGAGAGAGATAGAAGTAAAATAAAAATGGAGTTAAATTTTTTATTTGAATATTCCATTATTTGGTAGTATCATTTATTTGTTACAATACAAGGTAATTAATGATAAATAGGTAATAAGAAAGTAGGTACATACAATAATAGGGTAAGCGAAAAACGATAGGGATAGACAATATTATTATAGTGGGTAGGATATCTAGAATGTTGTACTAATACAACAATTATAATAATTAATAAAACAACATGGCGGCCTCGGAAAGTATAAACCGGAAAATTTAACCCTAAACAGTCATATTTCCATTAATAAAGATTACTATGATATGTAACACAACACAAAAACATTTCTTTACCCGTCAAATACCTACCTTAACAAGTTCGAACAAGAACTGTTGGTGTCGTAGGAAAACCGCAAACTTCCCGGCAAAGTTGACGCCCCAAAGGCACCTCGGAACCAAGCCCCACGCCCCTCCCGGAACCTAAGTAAAACCGCGAACACCGTTCCATCTGGGATTTGTTTTACAACTCGTTTATACCTACGTCCTGGTCGGAGATATGTCCATATATATATTTATTATAATCCCTCATCTGTTATTTGATATTGAAAACATTTATATATCAAACTAGCTGACCCCGCAAACGTTGTTTTGCCATATAAATAATTTTAAAATGGCTATTAAAAAATAGTGGTAGGCGATAAAAGGGTATAAATTAAAGGTTGTATGTATTTTTAATGCGACATAATAAAAAAATTAATTAATTTAAAAAAAAAACCAAAATTAAAGAAAAATTTTAAGGGTGGACAACCCTTATCACTAAGGGGTATGAAAAATAGATGTTGGCCGATTCTCAGACCTACTCAATATGCTCACAAAATTTCATGAGAATCGGTCAAGCCGTTTCGGAGGAGTACGGGAACGAACATTGTGACACGAGATTTAAATATATATAAGATGAAACGTATTAAAATACATCGCGAATGGATTTTCTAGTGAATCCGAGGCCTCCTATACAAATTTTTAAACTATATTGCATATTGGATATATGCTGTACCGAAAACTGTTTAAATCTTGTTTTGTATCTGATAGTAAAACATTTTTTTTTTTTTGTAATTTGCTTTGAACTTCCTCAGGTTAACTACGTCAGATGGAGACATATTTGACCTTTTCACATTTCACTTAAATCGTTTCATCGGACATCATTTAAACTTGTCTTTATAGGTTACTTAATTCAATTCTAATCATTTATTTGCTAAATGTAGGTCCTTAGAGATCTTATTATAATACAATGTTTCACTACATTTTGCTATATAATTAAGCATGCAAATATTAATAATAAATTACGATTCTATATTTAAATAATTATATTCTTATTTGAGAAAACTATTAAGCTACGCTTATAATTTCCAACGACAAACCATATTTTTACCTTATGTCGGAAGACACAAAGTTTTGGTGTAGTGGTTACAAATACTTCGAATCTTCAAAACTATAAATAAATCTTAATCAATAATCACAGGCCCGACTACCTCCTTTTCAAAAGTAATATTATTTCAATAGAGTTTTGTTTCAAGCTTAAAACAACCTTACTTTAATTCGTACTACGACCCATACAAAACATTACGATTATAAAACGGGATCGTGATGTGACAGTTGAATGAAAGAGCGAATGTTTTTAACAAAACTGCTTTAGGAAGAAACGGGATAAAACTATATTGGTGTCCTTGTTTTGTTACGTTACAATACACGCACCAACACAAAACAAGTCTTCAAGTTTTTGGATAGTTTACAAAATTTGTAAGAAAATATTTAAAATACCCTTGAAACAAAATGTGGATACCTATTGCATGATTTCAAGGAACGGAATAGTTTTCTGACACTATGCCTTGATTGGGGTTGCCTTATCACTTCTAGTTATAAATTGAGTCAAAACCAAAGTAAACAATATTAAGATCGCTATTTTGAAGTTTAAGCATGGTTAAAGTAATATTACTTACTGTCAAAAAGCACGTCGCGGTACGCTTTGGGTGAATGATACTGTGTGACGTCACAAAATCGCAAACCTTCTCATTATTTAAGTAAGCTTGTTTTTAAGATTTAATGGTACGAATTTTGAATGTAAGCTTAAAGTAGTAATGCTATAAGAGGAGATGGTATGGTATGACCAGCTGATTGACCAAATTAAAGTTCTTGTTCAGAAGTGTTCTTAGCCTGTATTTGGTTCGTGTAATAGGACACTATTATGTTTGACAACAAAAACGTCTACACGCCGTCAATATGAAAATAATGTCAATATTATTGTTATTTTATTATCACAATTGTTACAAATGACTACACGTTAACAAATATTTATTATTTTATTTTATCTGAAACACCATATATTTAATTTTTATTTATTTTTACGAACGTGGTAGCCAGTTTGTTACGTGCCTTGGTTAACCGACCGACCCGACCCGAGAGGGCAAGGGTTCGAGTATCGGATTGGCGTACGTTGTAGTTGCCATGTTCCTCAATGTGCCCGGATAGTGGCGACAGATTCACGACCTGTCACACTGGGACTTAACATAAACTTGCGATTTGAGGTGTTTTTGACCTCTGCCAACCAACTTTAGAGGGATTACGGCGTGATTTTATGTTTACGTGTGTTATTTTGATTTTTTTTAATGTACACTTCGCTGGGTAACAAGTAAGATATTAATTGTAATTTGCATTAGTTATTATTTGTTCGTGTGCTTGTTCTAAATAAACAAATTAAAATATATATCTACCGAATGAAAACGTAAATATTTAAATTGAAAAACCCTGATCTCTCCATTTGATTTAACGATCGACACTTCCAGTATCGAAGCTCGTCTCCTAATAACGAAATAATGGAAACGGAATGAGCATTTGGAATTGATCCATTAATAACCCCCCTCCCTTCAGCCATGGGGGAAAGTAAGCCAGGTGTCACAGCCGCAGACAAAAATAAATGGGCAGAAACCTTTTATCGATTCGATACCGTATTGGAATTTGATTTTATATAAAATACCTGCAAGACGTAAAAATGTACAGGATTTGTGATTTTTTTAATAAGCTATTAAGTTTTATAAATAAATCATATTACTTTATGTAACTCCTTTTAGAATAATTATTGAAAAATTAAAAACATATCAAAATGACCTGAATGTATTTATATACTTACAACAAGAGAGCTCGCGCGAAAACATATTAGTTTTTTTTTAATTTTTAATGAACTTAGCAAAAAATAAAAATATATTAATATTTTCATGTTACAATAAAAACCACTTGTCATAATAATAAATAAATAACCACATCACGACACACACATTGACTCAGCCCTGCACTAAGTATCGTAAGAACTTGTATCTCAGGTTCTAAGCAACGATATGGTTTATACTAAATAAATAAGAATACAACATCCAAGACGAGTAAGCGAAACAATGCGTCTTGCAAATAACACAAAGTCCCAAAGCCAATTATTCTACACAGAGATAATAAAAAAGATAAGGATAATAATAGAGTAATAAATAGATGTAAAGAATATACTACACTATTTAATTTGTTTGAAATTTAAAATAAAAGCAACTACGGAGGTTTCTCGCCGGATTCTTGTCTGTAGAAATAGCATTCCGAACCGGTGGTAGATCAAAAGAATTACGATTTGAAAGCACTTTTTTATGTCTATTTAAATTTAAAAAAAAACATTTTGAATTTGAATTTTGATTTTTTTAATATTTTGATATTCTTATATATTTCTAAATATGGATATATTAAAACTTTTATAGACAATAGATTTAGTTGTTACACATTTCTATATTGAAGAATAAGTTTGAAATTAGCAACCCCAACCTGATAACCATAAAAATGAATAAAGAAAGAAAGAAGGAAAGAAATTTCTTTCTTAAAAGTTACCGGACCTTTCGGCGGCGGATAATTGCGGGGAAGCCCCGAAATAGTCCAAAAGATTGTTTCCATGTAAGTATAATAATCTTCGAGAAGAAAATTTCTTTTAAACTCGAAATTAAATCCCCCACTTCTGTGGTGAGACGTGAACTGAGTGCCTATTTCATTGTTATGTATGAAGAGAGGCTTGGAATGTGAATGTGAAATCAGAGGTGCTAAACCTTCATTTTTCCAACGTTTTTATGCACTCACTTTTCTTGTTTGTTTGTTTGTTTGTCGTTCCGGTTGGATTTTTGCAAGTAAATTTTGAGGCACTTCCCGATAAGCACCAGGCTGAAATTTTCAGGGTAGCTTCAAACTCGATGACAATGCAATTTACAACTATAAAAACGGCTGGACTGATTTTGATAAAATTTGCATAGATTGACTTTTGAGGCAGTTCCCGATAAGTTAGCAGGCTGAAATTATCGGCAAACAGACAAACAACAAAGATAAAAATAATAAAATAATTAATACATTGAAAAAATCTAAATACCCACGTTTTTAAATGTCCTAAAAATAACAAAATAACCCTACGGGGCTGAAACAGGGGCCACTCAAAACGTGGGGGCGTATCTTTGCAAGTTACACCCAAGATCTATACAGGTCATGTAAATATATCCCATAAATAATCCCTTAATTAATATACGCCCCCACTTTTGAGTGACCCCTCTTTCAGCCCCGTAGGGTTATTTTCTTATTTTTAGGACATTTAAAACGTGGGTTTTTAGATTTTTTAAATCTTTTAATTATTACAACATAAAATTACAATATACCTCTTCTTTGGGTTACTTTCCTTATTATTTTTGTAGCATGATCAGCAGTGGCAGCTTTTAAACAAAAAGCTCGAGTTTCTAACCACAGCTACAAAGGCTACCAGGTACAGATGGTAGATCTACGTGCGAGATCGTCTGGGTTGGTGCCACTCTCCTTTCTATTACAACGTGAAGCGGTTCGCTGTCTTTCGTCTTGAAAGATTGGAGAGCCAGTGTAATTACTAGTTAGAACAACAGTGGTCTCCCATCGTCGTGTCAATAGTCGGCGGTGTCAGTTTCCATCTGGTATCTGCTTGTTGGCCTAGACGTTCTTTATAAAAGCTTAAAGACGTCTGGGTTTCTAATGGAACAATGTGTGAAAATAGATTTCCATAGAACATATAGGACGCGTCGTTTTTAATTGCCATCAATTGGACTTCTTTTACGATATTTATATAACAATAACAAAACGTTCATTTTTTCATTTTAAAAAAATCAAGAGAGATTTAACAATACGAAGGACTCATCGAAAGCATCCAAATACTTTTAAGAAAATGCATCTACTCAAGCAAATGACCGAATTAATTTACCATTGCTCGTTATAATTGACTTTTAAGGTTTTGTATTCCCAATCACACAGCAATGAACGTCTGGGAGTACATCTACGTGAACAGTTAGCAATGAGACCTTTACATGAAATCTGATTTCGATTTCCCGGGAGAAATAATCCTTGTGCAAGTCAGCAAACAGAAATACATATAAAACCTTGTATATATACTTCAACGTTTATACTCGCCTCTTCCAGTACAACGAAGACATTAGGTGCAATAGTGGATGCTAGTATGGTGTCATTATATCCATAGGCTATAGCTTTACCAATTACAAATTCGAATCCAAATTCAAATGCTTTGTTATTGAAATAAACTAAATGCTTTCAAATCTTAATTTTTGTGCTTTCAAATCGTATTGTTCATCTACAACCGGTCGGAATGCTACTAGCATTTAAAGGGAGGAAGCCAATAAGAAACCTCCGTAGTTGCTGTTTTTCTTTCAATTTGAATCTGCTATGACTACCTTTATATAAAGCAAATTTACAATACGTAATATTTAAAAATCATTGTAATTTAATTTAAGTCTACTAAGGCCTTTATTGAAATAAAATTATTTAAAATACACATAATGATAACGGAAATTTCACTTGAAGATGTCTTTGTTTGACCCATATATTAGTGATTGATAGTCGCTGTGCTAGAGAACAATCATTAATTAATGGTTTGAATATTTACAAAATTAATTTTTAAACATAAAAAAGTGTCTTCGCGCTGATATTGAAAGAGTTTTGACTTTAATGACTAAATGTTTGGTGTCTTTGCATTAGTAGAAAACGTTCTTTAGCATGAAGTTCACTAGATTAAATATTAAATAGGTAACTTAATTTGTCAGACCAATAAAACCCATGACCTTCGGGGTTCTCCTGTTTTCTTTAATGTATAAAACATTCCGGTATCTATTGGGTCTTACAAATTAAAGAAAGAATCATTCAAATCAGTGAACCTGTTTTCGAGTTATGGTGAGACCAGCGAACAGCAATACGTTTTGTATCTCAAATTGTTCCTCCATTCCACGTGATAGTAATTGATGTGCTGATGATGGAACAAGAATAGAAAATGCTTATTCAATCTCAACTTGAAAACAGCAAGAATAAACATTTTTAATATTAATATGTTTTATTCGTTTTCCAATAATGAATAAAACATTATTGCCGTTACTTCTTAATTTTTGGTTATATTTTATGTAAATCTTATGAGCGGAACACTGGTAACTCCTATAAATACAATAAAAAACCTGTGTCGCTGTAATGTAAATGTCGATGAAAAATAATAAAATTGTGCTTTTTCAGGGATTAGGTATCTCAGTTTGTTACTTGCCTTGGTTAACCGACTGATCCGACCCGACAGGTCGAGGGTTCGAGTCTCGGCCAAACCCTCTTGAGGATTATGGTGTGAGTTTATGTTGTGTATGTGTGTTTGATGTGTACTTTTTTGCATAATTTATACAACCTGTGTGTGTTTAGCTGGAACTTTAACAATGGAAATTGTACAAAATGATGTTTTTTGTTTTGCAAAATAAATATTTATTATTATTATTATTTTGTTAGAACCCCCTTGCCACCTTTCCTCGATTGGATTAAAACTCTCAAATCTCCTCATTCCTCACCCTGTCAGGACGTTATTATTTCTAAGGATTTCTTGTGCCAAGATATTCTTATTCCTGCTCTCCCTTCATTGATTAATTTCTCCTAATTCATCAAGTATTCCATTCTGTTTCTTGCTCGAGACGCTTATTTTCTTAACATCATAAATTACCGGAATTAAAATTAAAAGTAAACGAAAAAACTTGGTGATTTCCGGAAATTCCTACTTTTTTGTCAGTCAATATTGTTTCTGTATAAATTATGTTATTTTATTAAAATTTTGAAAAAGTTTATATCAAAAGGTACATAAATCACATTCCTACTTTTTGCTTTGACGTTGTCGCGTATAACAATTAATTTTAATCTGAAGCTATAGTGGGAAGAATGAATGAATGAAGGACAGATTCTTAGGAACGAAAATTTTTAAACCACCTATTTCAAACAGAAATCTTACAACTGAATGATTTTGATTTCGATTTGAATAGGTTAAGGTAAAGCTATGGTACGTGTGTTTATTTATTTATTTATAAATGGATTTTTGGATCCATACTGCCCACATTTTTGACTCAGTCGCTACGAAAGCGGATGCCTTTTATCAGATACCAGCACGATAAATAAATGCAACATCGTCTTTCCCTGTCATAACAAAGACAATAGAAAGAGACGGTTGCTATCTCGCGCCCTTTTGTCGCTCTCGCGCTTGAATCTTGGTAAGTTTATTTTTGATTTTGACACACCACACCACCGATAGGAAACCCTACTTGCTGTGTCCAGTGGCGTCAACCGGAAGCAGTGTCTGGTAACTATCTTTTATGAATGCATTTGTGCAGCGCCATGTTTTTTTTACATAAACATGATTTAAACATAATTATACATCATTTTGTTTTAGTTACATACCTTTGCTGGTTTATATAACTTAGTTGTAGAAAAAATAGGTTTACAATTAGAGAACTGTATTTTATTTACAATTTGTAATTTTGTTGAAAAAAGCAACTACGGAGGTTTCTTGCCGGATTCTTCCCCGTAGAAATAGCGTTTCGAACCGGTGTGGTAGTATAAAAGATGACGATTTAAAAGTACTTATTTTAAGTCTTTTTGAATAAAAAATATTTTGACTTTGACTTTGAAATCTCTACATGTGAATACATTATTGAATTAAAACAAAACATAACCAAATGAAATAAAACTAATAAATTGTCGTGTATGTGTTTATAGATGTGTGCGTGGCTGCGTCCAAAACGCAAAGTTACTTTGTGTCATGTCCAACAAACAGTGTTATTAGCAAACCTGCGTTTCACTTATCTCCCGTAAATTAAAATTCAAATGTTTTTTCATTTTCAAAATTAAAGAAAAAAAACTACACCGAATATTCTATGTTTTTCCCAGAGTCATGCAAAGTGTTTTCATTAAGTTTAATTTAAAAAACTTAATTTTGAAAACTGTTGTTGTTGGCGACCTTGAGTCACCATTGAGACCATCATTTGCGGCTGGCAAAGCTGTATTTGCTATCGAAAATAACATCGAAGCCAGTCTACGTGTTTTACAGGCAGTCTCCCGGTTTAAGCATGATTCGACCGCCACACTCAATCAACAACCCACCCAACCACAGATCTATTCAGTAAATTTACTTCATAGCCACCACTATAACTATAAACTGTTTAATATACGCCACATTAGTTGCGAATTTCTCTGGTGGAGTTCTTGTCTTTTACACATAAACTGAATAAACAAGCAGGCTTGATGCTTGAGTCCAGAGACACGGTTGTTAAATTATTGAGGAACTGTGAGATTCTCCAGCTGAAGTAAGTAGGGTTATAAATAAAAATAAACTCACGCCGCATTCCCTCGAGAAGGGTTGGCAGAGATGACAGATTGCGAATTTGTTGCCACTATCCGGGCACCATGAGGAACATGGCCGCTACAATGAACGGCAATCTGAGACTCGAACCCTCAACCTATCGGGTCATTCGGTCGATTAACCAAGGCACGTAACAAACTGAGCTACTGCGATTTTATTTTTTAAATAATAATAACCATAGCTCGACACATTGAATCAGTCCTACAGTTAGATTAAAGAATCTTGTATCGTAGGCACTAAGCAACGATATGCTATAAACTGCATAGATAAGAATACAACATCCAAGACTGGTAAGGGTAATAATGCGTCTTCTTCTTACTGCGCCACAGAGACCGTCCACTTGTTACAGTTGCATTAAATATTACAGTTTTTACCATCAGACAAAAGGCTTTAACTGCACGATAAAAGCTTTCAGCAAAAATTTCCAACCAAAGCAAACCTGGGCGTCTACTCCGAAAAGACGAAAAACAAATTATCGGCCGAATTTTCGTGTGTTTCCTACTGCGAAAGTCTTTTAGTCTGGCTCGCAGATACATTCATTGCGATCGAACTTTGCTTGACATATACTGCATCAAAAAACTCATGCAGTGTTATCACTCATTTATGTTTGGCCAGTTTATCGTTCGTCCTGAGGTTTCAGAGTAGAGCTCCTGAGCCACTTACATCCATTGACTCCTGCGAGACTGTCCCTCCGCCTCAAGGGGGCCGTCCAACACCACCAAAATCTGAGTGCATATTACATTGTACACCATTTGGGTCGTGTGTATTTTGCTGTTATATTTCTTCATGAATTTAAATCAACAAGGTTTATTTCATGACGCTTATGTGCATAGCCATGACTATCTTTAGTGATGAGCTTTGGTGTGTGTCGGTACGTTTGGTTAGCCGAGAGTAAACAAGCTGTGCAGTTGTATACAAGATGCAAATGAATACGTAGGTACAGCTTGATTTTAGGTATGTACGAACAGCTTAAATCCACATCACGTGATTTGTCAAGCTCCTGTGTTTACGTGCGAAGTGTTGTATCGTTTGTCAATGTCAAATACAGTTATGTTTTTGCGAAGATTCCCGATAGATACTATCTATGAATCTGATCTATGAATAACCTTATTTATTTAATTACTTATTTAACAATTCAATACTAATCTTTTTGGGAAACGAACTTAGTTGATAAAAAAGTCACAAGTCACGAAATCGTGTCCTAATAAAAAAATTAAATGCCCTTGAGGTCTTGAAATGCCAGGATTACCGGCAACCCTTACCCTTAAATAAGAGTATGTTTTTCTTCTCATGCGGGTGCTTTCCAATCTTTCAAACCGAAACACATTAAACTTTTATACAAAGTCATGGGCAAACAAGCTGACGGTTCACCTGATGGAAAGTGATACCGCCGCCTATAGACACGACGGTGCCCTTGATGTCTGGGATGTCCAATTGGATCATGGACAAGGAATTGGCGGTTATATTGGACACATGGACCTCTCCTGCCGGTAATAACACTGTCCAATCCTTCGGTTCGAAGGAACACAGCGAACTGTTTCACGGCAGAAATAGAAAGGAGGGTGGTACCAACCGAGACAAACTCGCACGTAGATCTACCACCTGTATAAAGTACCTATTTACTTCACGGTTGGGTGGGAGTTGGCCACCCAACCGCAAATTGCGCGTTGCATCTTGTCTTTTAAATATTAAAAGAGTGATACAGAGATTTATTAAAAATACGAAAAACCATAGATTTTTGGGTAAGTTTTTTTGTTGTTTACTGTAACATAAAGATGGGAGAAATACCATATGTTATAATTATGGCATCGAATTTATAATATAATTAAATATCTTTACAAGGCAGATGGAAATTAGAAATTTAATATGTTTCAAAGTTAAATTAGGCCTACATTATAATTACCGAAGTTTGTCTAAGTAACCTTATAATTATGAGATAGTAGTTAATCTTAGAGATTCGGTTATCAAGTCGGCGCCGGATTTATTGTTCTGCGGTCCCGTATAATCAAAGTTGCTAATCTGATTCAGGTTGTAAATTATTTTATGATTGGGTTTATTTGGTAAGGACTTAGTAAATCTAGGCTCGAGCATATTCAAATTATCTTAGCACACGTTTACGTAAGAATAACAAGAAAACTTATGAATGTTATCAATTTGTTTCTTAGATAAATAGTTTTGGTTAGAAAAAATGTCATTTATTAACGACTAAAAGAAAAATGAGTAATTGTTTTTTTCTGAACATGATTCTACTATTAAATTTATGATTGAAAAAGTATTCTGAGATATTAAAAAAATACGAAAAGATGATTAAACTACACATGATTTATATTATGGCATAAAAGGTGCTTCCAGAGCTAAATAGGAAAAAAAAACAAATATAAATCAAAGTTAAGTCCGATGCGAAAAACAGCCTTTAAAATGAATGGCAAGGAAAGCGAAAAATTGTACCATCTAGCCGAAACTAAATAGACTGACAGGCCTAATGGGGATTTTACCAAGACGGTACCCTAAAAAATGGCTCTCAGGAAATTCATGAAGATTAAATACTAGTACAGACATCGTCAAAATAAAAATGCCTTTGCAATCGAAAAATTAATAAATATTTTCTAACCTATTCGTGATTAATCACGTGCGTTCTTTGCAAATATTAATGTCATTATGTTCAAAATTTACCAAAATTCAAAAAAAGAATTCGAAGTTAAGACCTCCTGGATATAGCCAAGTTTTGAACTCTTTAAGGATAATGTTAATTTAAAACAATAATACATTTATTTTTAGTTTTTGTATGAATTTGATTATACTGAATAAGTTGACATAGCCAAAAAACCTTTATGGTACAAAACAGACAAATTAAATTTATTTCTTCAAATAAGTTTTTCTTTTAGTTTCCGATTGTACTTCGCTTCCAACTGTATCACGGAGAGATACTCAAACTTTTTGCTACAGTTTTGGAAGAGCGTTTTCGTGTCTCGCTCGTGGAATTAAATAGTTGAGAAACAGTTTGAGAACCTGTCGGCTGTGGTGGACGTCTTGAAATATATAATGTTATTGTTGCATACAAAAAATTTGCTAGATTGTTGTTTTGGAAATCATACAATAATTTTACTGAATCCGAATTTGTGAAAGTTTGTATAATTAGAATAAAACTTCGGA
The DNA here is from genome assembly GCA_949316135.1 of Choreutis nemorana. NCBI lineage: Eukaryota > Metazoa > Arthropoda > Insecta > Lepidoptera > Choreutidae > Choreutis > Choreutis nemorana. The sequence continues at coordinate 9,434,133 of OX438609.1, forward strand.
ACGTCATGTTCCATTTAAAAAAAAACTAATTAAAATTGCCTTTTATGACAGGTAACGTTTAAAAATAAAACAAAATCTATTTGATATTACAATTTTTATATAAGATTTGTACTAAAGACAATTTTTTTAAATCAAGCTAGCATTTGACCCCAATCCATGGGACATGCCTACCCAGAAAAAGCCTATTCACTCTTGCTTTAAAGAGCCCCAGGATGTATTGATCAAGGAATACTTCAGCAGGCAAAGAATTCCGCTCCTTCGCAGTACTTATAAAAGAGTTTTCAGAGCGTATCTATTCTCAAGGGTAAAGTTTTATACAACATTATGACTGATAACATGGTTTGCCTGATGGAAACTGATTCCACCTATAAGCAATATGCGTGACTTATTTATTTACTATAATTCAATAACACAAATACGTTAGATTTTCTCAAATATCTGACTTATTAACTAAGTTATAAAGCTTCAAAATCTTTATTTAGACAGAGAGATACGTCAATGACGTCAAAGTACACGGTCGCCAAGCAACTTCTATATAAAAAGTTGTTCTGATGAGCAAGTCAGATTGAATTACTGTTAATGTTATATCTCTCTGGTTTATTGTTAAATTATAATACTGTTTTTAATGTAAATATACAATTTTCAGATACTTTACGTTATATTGATTGAATAATGAAATGAGATTTCATGCATTTTCCCTATTATACGAAGATGCCCTTGATGTCTGAGCACGCCGAAGGCACCGCCATTGCCAACCAAGTAAATGGCATCAAGATATGTAAGTAATTTCTAATGACAAATGGACGAAGTTATTTTAATCAACTCTATATATCTAAATGTTTAATGAATGAGCGCCATCTTGTGGCCGTGTAAGGGTTAAATTGGTATTTAGGGATAATTTCATAGTGTGGTCCAAATCATAAGATGAAAATAACATATATTTTTGAATAATATCCGTGGTCAAGCCTAAATACAATAAAGTAGTAAGTAGTCCCCCGTCAGGAACGAAGTTCCTGGATTTGTATTGATATAATAACCACATCACGAAACACACATTGGCTCTGATCCGCAGTAATACAACAAATTTGTGTATTTTATAGAGTATAAACTACATATATAAGAATACTACATCTGATACCGGTAATCGAAATAATGCGACTTGCAAATAACACAAAGTTCCGCCTCCACCGGGACCCGAACCGGCACCGGCAGTCGGCTACTATCCCATTACGCCACCAAGGTCGTCAATCATACTTAATATTTGTAAATGATTTTTGTTTGCGGCACACATTTCGAACTTTTTTACCCTTTATAAATGGTTGGTCTACGGCGTTACTACGACAATAGTGGTCGTAGTAAATCGTAGCCTTACTACGCACTACGAAGTTTCAGTCCAAAATATTACGACAATTCGCGTAACGTTGGCTATCGTCCAAACCGAGTTCAAGCTTCCCCAAACAAAATTTTTATTAGCTTTCTAACCGACTTAAAACATGGAGAAGGTTATATACAATTGCATCTTTATAACCTCCTCCATTTTGTATATTTAAGGTGACGTATCCCAAATGTCCATAGGCTACGTTGACTGCTTACCATCAGGCGGGCCGTAGGCTTGTTTGCCACCTTATTGGTTTAACAAAATAAATATACAACGATATCTCATTTAATTTATCTTGGGAATGATTTTTACAATACTTTTAAGATGTACATACATAAACTCACGGCTTTATCCCTCCAGAAAAGTACGCAGAGGTGCTACACACCGCTTTTCGCATGTTTATGTCGAGTCCCAGTGTGACAGGTTGCGAATCTGTCGCCACTACCCGGGCACATTGAGAAACATGGCAGCCACAACGGTAACCCGAGACTCGAGCCCTCGACCTGTCGGCTGGGGTCGATTAGAAGATGACTGCAAGTATAAATAATCATTTATTTTAATATCTAATATAGTTGTGTGTATATCTTACACATTTCTAACGCCCATCGCATGGTCTGCACCGGACTCTGTTTATTTGTTACCAAACATAATTCCGGTTTTACCACATTGTGCCTCAATTAATTTCGTTGAACGTTAGACAGATAACGTCTCAACTTTATAAGGGTGGTACACACTTGTACCGCAGACGACAAAATCCGTCACGGACTTTTTAGTCTGTGCAAATAAAAAATAACCACATCACGACACAAACATTGACTCAGCCCTGCAGTAAGTATCGTAAGAACTTGTTTCGCAGGTGCTAAGCAACGATATGGTATAAACTACATAGATAAGAATACAACTTCCAACACCGGTAAACGAAACAATGCGTCTTGCAAATAACACAAAGTCCCGCCCCCGCCGGGATTCGAACCCGGAAACTCTAGCGTAGCAGTCGGCTGTTTACACCACTGCGCCACCGAGGTCGTCAAATAGAATCTATGGAGCAGTTTGGACGACCCAAAAAAAGTCTGGCGCTCAAATTACCCGTGGCACTGACAAAGCAATGCAACAGCTGACTTTTTGTGTGTCGCTCAACTCAATCGCAAAAAAAAATCATCTACGTCGCCAGTATCACAGACAGTAAAAAAACTAGCGGCTCGCCCCAGCTTCGCACGGATATTATGCAAATATGAGCCTTCCTCTTGATCCTCCTATTGTATTTAAAAAAATCTATTAAAAAAACGCATCATAATCCGTTGCATAATTTTAAAGATCTAAGCATATATAGGGACAGACAGCGGGAAGCGATTTTGTTTATACTATATACTACATAGCAGTATTTTATAGATAGAGCGATTCAAGAGCAAGGTTTATATGGGTTTACATTATGATATCATATGCATAAAATCCGTGCGAAACCGGGGCGGGTCGCTAGATTTTAATAAAACAAAAGAGTTTTTTTGTAACACAATCACAGATTCGCGGTGCTCTTGTAGTTCTCTGATATCAGAGGCATCGTCGTGACAATAGGCAGTATCACTTTCCTTCAGGTAAAACATCTGTTTGTCGGGTCATGATGATATGTATGTATATAAAACATTGCCTTGCCTACGCTCCGAAAACTGAAATTCTTTGCCTGCTGAAGTATTCCCTGATCAATATAACCTGAGGCTCTTTAAGGCAAGAGTGAATAGAATTATTATTTTTTATTTAAAAAATTGATTATCACTCTAAAACGTATTTTAGCTTAAATACCGGATATTCATGTACAATTTTTTTTATGGAATTTGTTATGGTACATCTGTTTTTTTTTCATTTAAAGATATTTTGTTTGACTTACTTATATTAAAAGCTGAAAATTTCGAAAAAACTGTTTAACTGTTAAAATTACTAATGATAAAAAAATTATGCAACTTTTTATACTCTTAATTGTACTTCATCAATTATGAAGCGATTTAAAAACGTTTTTAAATACAACCAAACATCGGTGTGCCTCGGGCTTAACGCTATCAAAATATGAACGGATCAAATCCCCTATGGCATTGACAAGATGGCAGGATCCTTCGACAATTTCAATTATCAAACTCCTGAGATATGTCAGGGAATTACCTCTGGGGGACTTGGAGCCGAATGATTTTAGCCAATCAGGTTTGTAAATGTGGTTTGGTGATAGAACATGGCTTCGTTTAAATGTTTTAAGAGACTTTCTTTCAATTTATATGTCAGTTGTCAACCGTCTGTCTAACCTATACCTATACTATGTATTATATATCACCATCCTTAATAAAAGTTTGGGTCAAACTCTTAAACATTCTTAAAGTGCTTTGTTTTTACTCAGAATTTCAATTCAACTGGATACATTCCTAAAAGCAATATCTCAAAAACACTTCGCAAACCACGTGGCCGTTCAAAAAATAAAATTTCAATTCAAGTGGATATTCTCCACAAAAATTTACTGCTCTGCTTCTTCTAAAAGAAAATGTATCGTAACTAACGGGGCGGATCGATCTGAAATAAACCTTAACAGCCTTACGCTAAGGTAGGATTTGTTTTATCAATGAGGAGGATGTTACCGCAAAAATTTTTGTTAAGTTATGCACACGTCTCGCCTCCTGGCAGGATGTTCAGACATAATTGATTTTGTACTTTTATTTTCATTTAACAAAATTGATTCCATACATCACTATAAAGCCTCCCTTAGCTTCAATATTTTAAACACAGAATATTTACTTACAAAAACGTCTTTTAGAGTTAGTTACACATACATATTTTCATTAAAAGAGTTTGTTTAATTTACTAACTGATAACTGAGGAAAAAACCTTTTAAATGAAACACCAAAAATTCTGTTTATCAACAATTAGAGAATCTTAAAGAACACAGACACAAATAACAGTATCGTAACACCACTTATAATAGCATGAACTCTCTGCTTGTTTTTGACGACCTCGGTGGCGCAGTGGTGTAAACAGACGACTGCTACGCTAGAGGTTCCGGGTTCGAGTCCCGGCGGGAGCGAGACTTTGTGTTATTTGCAAGCCGCATTGTTTCGCTTACCGGTCTTGGATGTTGTATTCTTATTTATTTAGTATATACCATTTCGTTACTTAGCACCTGCGATACAAGTTCTTACGATACTTAGTGCAGGGCTGAGTCAATGTGTGTGTCGTGATGTGGTTATTTATTTATATGACAATGTGTAAAATCATCTTCGGAGCACACCCGCGACACTGTCCCACCACAGCAACTCCTGTTCACCAGGATCAACAGTGGCGTCCTTTGATCGAATAATGCAGCTGTGCAATGACGCACAGGCTGTGCCCGGACACCCTAACGGCTGTCTTGGGACCCACAACGGACTTAATCAGAAGAAATAGGAGGTAGTGAGAAATCTGGGAGAACTTTCACGCTTCTATGTCCACGAAGAAGCCTTGGGGAATTTTTTCCACTGTTATGCGTCACCCAACCCGGAATGAGTTACTAGAAAATGTTCGTTTATTTTTATTTACAACATATCTTCGGTCACTCCAAATATCCCTTAGCGTAAGGTCATAGATGGGGGATTAAAGTAGACATAAAAGTGTAAAACAATCCCCCAGGGGATCTTTTCAGGAGATTTTTTGTGGACATCGCCTAATTATGTCAGCATCAGATTTATTAATTCGAGTACACACTCGTACGAACAGTCTTATAAATTTAACCTACCTTTGAAATCATAGCCAATTCTATTTCACGTAGATATTCTATATAATAGATAGGTAAGTAACAGGTCCGTGGAAATAAACAGAGTTGAAACAATTACATTGCAAATCTCGTCGCCTGGAAATATCACCTTAGAACGCTATTGCTATTTGAAATTCAAATCAAGTTCCCTGTTATTAGAAGTCATTCTTCAACCTCTGGTATTTATTATGCTGGGGATATCTATAAGGTAACCAAGGATAGTAGTTGCTAAGCAATTCCTGCAAAAACCGCACTTTGGTCAGAGTTCCATGATCCATGATGCACCATTGAGAGAGGGAAATCATAAACTTATAACGTTCCCACTGCTAAGAATTCTGAAGCGCTATAACATAGATAAATTCTGTTTCTGATTCTGATCTAGCTGGGGGGTTACTTGGCGGGAACGGGTAGTAAAATTTTCTTGTTTTATTCTTGTAAATCAGTGAAATCTACTGTTTTAATCAGTGAATATAGTTAGTGCTGTACAAGTATGGAGAACGCGAAATAGGAGGATTTAGTCATCTCCAAAGTAACTCAAAATAACCTACAGAAACAGTACTAGTATGTTACTGTAGGCAAAATCTATCATTTTCATCTTTCCATTATTCGTCTCATCATCATTTCATCCCCTAAAAATATTTTTTGTTGACCCGCATGCCTTAATACATAGCAACAGATGATACTGTACTTTATTAATTGTCTGTCTATTAAATTTTAAAAGTTTTTAAATTACAATTACAACAATTCTTTCACATTTCAGGTGATGATGATGAGACAATGATATTGACAACCTCTGTGGCGTAGTGGTAAAAACAGCCAACTGCTCCGCTAGAGGTTCAATAGAGAGCTAATTCATATCATATCGTTGCTTAGTTTCTGTAACACAAGTCCTTGCGATACAAACTGTAGGGCTAAGTCAATGTGTGTGTCGTGACGTTGTTTTTATATGGATTATTTGTATATTACCAATTTCCCTCTAAAATATAAGAATTCACGCTTTAAATCCAGTTTGGGCATTTGGTGTTCAGTTTATTTAATGATGACCTTCTGAATTGTGTAAATTGTTAATTAGTAATCAAATAGAATGTTAAACATTTTTTTTACTGCATTTAAGATATGAAAGAACTTTCTGCCGTGAAGCAGAGCGCTACGTTTCGGTTCGAAGGATTAGAGAGAAAGTGTAACCGACACGAGTGGTATAATCTTTACATCTACATGGACAGCGTATTGACGATGCTCTTGGCATCAAGGGCGTAGTCGTGTCTATACGCAGCGGTATCACTTTCCCTCTTGTGAGCCGTCTGCTAGTTTGCCAGTGTTTTTATTATAAAAATAAAAAACATTGCTATCAGCAGTAATTGAAGTTTTATTTATTGTGTTAAAAGAAAATGCGTAGCTTTCCTTGAAGATATCGAAGCTCTAGGAAATTCTATTAATAGATAGAAATGCTTGTACACGTGTAAGGAAAGTAATGTTGTATCTCCGCCCTCGCAAATCTTTCAGTTCAATACTAAATAACAACAATATTTATTTTTCTTATTGTGCATCTTTATTTAAAAAAAAAACTGTATTCCACCCACGATTCTCGCAGATTTATTTAACACTAGTTTTTTTCCCGCGGCTTCGTCTGCGTTGAAGTCGAAAAATGTTCTAATAGGATTTTTTATTACTTGACATCTATCGTTATATTTTGGATAATTCACACAGTGTATTTACCTACTAGCGTTCCGCCCCGGCTTTGCACGGATATTATACATGTATTAGATATATGTAAACCTTCCTCTTTAATCATTTTATCTATTAAAAAGCTGCATCAAAATCCGTTGCGTAGTTTTAAAAATCTAAGCTTACATTTTCTTCAATAGACTGACAAAAGCGACTTAGTTTTATTCTATTTGATGATGAACTCATGTGATATTCTGATCTATAAGCTATATTGTTGTAAAGTTTCATTAAAATTCATTCAGTAGTTTTCGCGTGAAATAGTAACAAACGTCCATTCATCCTTACAAACTTTCGCACTTATAATATTAGTAAGATTTTAATAATTTTTTTGAAGATCGAATGAGAAGTTCCTCATAGGCACGATCATTTTTACCTCTACGTGGTCAACGCATTGGAGTTGCTCTTGGCGTTCCAGACATCAAGGGCATCATCGTTTCAATAGGCGGCGGTATCACTTTCCATACGGTGACCCGTCTGCTTTTTTGCTCATGATTTAATGTTAAACATACAAACCTTTCCCCTCATACTAACTTCTTTCAAGTAAGTAAAAAACATTTTAATTACATAGGTAAGTATAATTTAAGGGAAAAGTCCCCCAAAGCCCCTTTAGTCACGCAAGCCGAGGTTGACCTGATAGAGGCACCCTCAGGTGACTTATAGTGTTGTCTCTCCTTGCTTTCATAAGGGTTGCAACGCCGTGGTAACCCTAAATGTCCCTCGATAGTCCGGCTCCCGATCGAGTACAAGGTCAGGTTCGATGGGGACAGGTATAGCGGTCGTACCTATGCTTTCGGTCTTGTTGTGTTGTCTTTATAAAGACGATACAGCATGTTCGATTGTATAGGGAACGATCGCATCGGTAAAGCTGCCACAGTAGTCATCGTTAAGGAAAAAAAGGGTATGCATTTGTTAAATTATCTAACAAGTTAGCCGTGTTAGTACTGTCTGTGAGTTAATAGATAGGTGTCCCGGACAGGCTTTTATGTTATGTCTAGGGAATTTTTGATGTCTCCACAATATTGTTTTATCTTTATAAAAATTCTAATATTTATTTACACATAAAGTTACAATATTTTTACAGAACGACCGACCTCGGTGGCGCAGTGGTGGAAACAGCAGACTGTGACGCTAGAGGTTCCAGGTTCGATTCCCGGCGGGGGCGAGACTGTGTTTTATTTGCGAGACGCATTTTTTCGCTTTCCGGTGATGTTGTATTCTTATATATGTAGTTTATAGCATATCGTTGCTTAGTCCCTGCGTTACAAGATAATATCTTAGTGCAGGGCTGAGCCAACATGTGTGTCGTGATGTGGTTATTATAATTATTATTATAGAAAAACTCCAATCCGATAGTGCTGTACTTTCATAAGAAAATATTAGTATAGACAAATTTAAACTCTGTAGGAATTTACAGACGTAGAATATCTTAAGATACAGCTATATATTATAGCCTCTATTCTACGCCTGTGAGGACCCACAGACACAAACACAGAGGGAATAACGGTTCACAGACGGCCGCTATGTATATACGTATAGCCGTCATGTATATGTCTAGAGGCTGTCTATAATCGTATATTACTTAAAGCGAAACTTTTCTATTGGAATTTTAAGAGTCGAGCATAGTTTACTTGCAAAAGCAAGAAGCTTATATAAATTATACGTATCTTTATTTGACTCGACAGAGCGAGGGTTCGAGTCTCGAGTTGCCGTACGTTGTAGCTGCCATGTGAGGAACATTGCACCCGAATAGTGGCGACAGATTCGCAACCTGTCACACTGGAACTCAACATAAACATGCACCTCTGCTAGCCCATCTCGAGGCTTGAGATTATGTTTTATGTGATCTGTTTAGATATTTTTTCAATAAAGTAAATATTGTACATGGAAATGTAAATCCGTAATTGGCTTATGTTTTGTATAATGTATACACATTTTAATGAGTGCTGTGGACTTTGTAAATGAATATAATAATCAATCTTATGGGCCTGGATCTTTAACAATATACCACTAAATGCTTATACGTGTATGTACCTGTATGTATAATAATAATAATAATAATAATGACCACATCACGACACACACATTGACTCAGCCCTGTAGTAAGTATCGTAAGAACTTGTGTCACAAGAACTAAGCAACGATATGGTATATACTATATAGATAAGAATACAACATCCAAGACCGGTAAGCGAAACAATGCGTCTTGCAAACAACACAAAGTCCCGCCCCCGCCGGGATTCGAACCCGGAACCTCTAGCGTAGCAGTCGGCTGTTTAAACCACTGCACCACCGAGGTCGTCGAGGTCGAGGTTTTGTTAGTTAATGTATGTTTATATATCAACTAACACAACCTCATTATATCGACGCTGGGAATAATAAAGATAACAAAAGAGCTTCAGAAATTTGGGCTAATGGTTGACAAATAAAGTTGCCATCGTCAATTGTACTTTAATAGAGAAAGATTAAGTAAACAAATAGAACTGTTTTTTTTAATTCTGATCTTACAAGCATAAATAATCCGTAGGATTTTTTGTTTAAATTTCCGAGACAAATAAGAATTTCTAATTTTTTTATAGAAGAGCTCATAGATACGAGTATATCTTAGTTTTGGGCTTTAGGGGTTAAGGGTCGGCGGAGACATAAGACTGTCCATGTAAACCAGTTGGATGGTACACACGACATGCATCCACATAACCAGTTTATACCGTTCTTTATTTTTACAGCGTATGGATTGATATTGCACTTGTTAAGGTCGGTCTACGTTAGATGAGCCGAGCACGAACTGAGCACAAGCCGAGCAGCTCTAGGCCGAGCTGGTCTCGCGGTATCAAGTGTAGACGTACAAGAGCCTACAACAATCACTGTCCTCGAACGTACTGCGAGCGCGATGTAAATCCCTTTGTGTTCGAAAAAAAATCGACAATAGGCGGAGCACAGTCGAACACGAACCAAACGCTCGAAGCGCGCTCGTTCGAGGCTTGTAAGTCGTTCCACACTGTACGAATTTGTGGCTCGGCTCCTCTAGCGTAGACCCACCTATATACGGTGCTTTATCTATGGCCGTCCGTGTGAACAAAAAACGTTTCCTTACTCTATGGTAGAAAAAAAAAAACTTTGTTTTCTTTACGACTACTGCTCACGCTAGGAAAGCTACAAATTACTTTGCTAGGCGCCATTTTTACAAAGATAAATGGTTCTGTTTTAAACTTAGGTAGGTATTTTCGTGACAGCTCTACTTTTTTTAAAATTTAATTTTGCGAAAGTAAAAAAACAGTTACAAAGTAAATTACTCGTTGTTTTTGTAAAGACTATAAATGAACTTGCAACAAAAAGAAAAACATAGGAACGCAATGTATTTTTTTCGTATTTTGATATTCTTATGTATGTAAAATAGAATACACTCGTATTTGAAAATGACACTCCTCTGTCTTTAAGATGTTGTTTGTATAAAATTTCAAAATGCAACGCACACTTAACTAACACAACATAAACTCACGCCATTATTAATCCCTCGAGAAGGGTAGGGAAAGGGCTAAAACACCGCATGATGTTAAGTCCCAGTGTGACAGGTTGCGAATCTGTCAACACTAACCGAGCACAATGAGGAACATGGCAACTACAATTTACGACCACCCGAGACTCCAACTCGAACTGTCGGGTCGGTCGGTTGTCCCGATTTTGGGATAAAAAATTGAAAAATTTATTTTTAATCCAAAATTTTTGAATTGAAAAATTCGCAACCCTGGGTCGGTTAGCCAAGGCTCGTAACAAACTGAGCTACCACGTCCACTTACACCGTATTAGCACCGTAGCGATATCGTATCGTCTTCGCAGCGAGGCTGAAGGCGACTCTCTGACGTTCCGTTTCCAAGTTAACAGGTAAACCGAACATAAAAACTCGAGAGGAAAATTATTTAACTCAAACGTACTTGTGTGTGTGTACTGCGCTTGTGTATATAATAAAAATGGTAATAACAAAATAAACAAGGAATTACGACCACCAATCGCTGTCGCAAATTGTAGTACACATTGTTATTGCTTCATCGACTTAATAACCCGATTTAATCTTTCAAATGAAATGCAAAATACATTAACTAATAAGTCCACTCATCATTTTTAGAGATCCGTTGGCAAAAACTGAGAATTAAATTGTTTTTATGCCCTTTTATAGTGTTTTAGGACATTTATTAAAAAATTTACGTAATTTTGAAACAAAACACATAAAAATGAGTACGTTACTATTATTAAATTAAATATAGTATTTTATTAAACGAGCGAAGCTAGAAAGTTCTGAGTCTACTGGAAAAATCCGATGTTCGTCTGTATAAATGTTTTACGAAGATAACTTGAGTATGGTAGATTGGGTCGTAATGATATTTGGTGCCTATCATACCATACCACTAATCCTGCACGCCTGATGGTAAGCAGTTACCGCAGCCTATGGACGTTTGCAAGACCAGGGACATCAAGCTCAAATTTGAAATACACCCCGAATATCTATTCAAGTTAGTCAAATATTTTTAAGATTATTTAAATTACAACTGTATTATGTATTCCGGTATATATATCAATGATTGATATCTCTTATTAGAGCTCTGATTCTATCGAGTACAATTTAACATAATACCACTTGCTACGGAACGTCACGTTAATAATAGTTCGTACTTGACCGCTTTTCCTCAGTAAATGGGCTTTTAAAGAGCCGTTTTGTACAAGTGACTTCAATCCTGATGCAATTTAGATAATGGCCGCCATTCCCGCGCATTTTCATTCCTAACCATTTATTATTTATGTTTTTACATTATGGTGGAAACAGTTGAGTTCTTTTAGCTTTTCTTCTGATGCTGTGTTTAGGTCGGACTACATCAATTCGTTTTCCAATGATTAAGAAAGCAGTTAGATTTATTTATTGCGGTGCAGACACTTTTTTTTACAAGATAGGGAGCTGACAGATCACCTGATGGAAAGTGAATACTGCCGCCCATGGATATTTGCAACACCAGAGGAGCTACAAAATGCGCTGCCAGCCTTTTAAATAAGAGTACGCTTTTTTCTTGAAGATCTGCAGGTCGTATCTGTCCGGAAATACCGCATGTGGCAACTCATTCCACAATTTTGTGGTGCGGGGCAGAAAGTTTCTGTTAAAACGCACAATAGTGCTCTGCCAACTGTCAAGGTGGTGGGGTGGTAGAGTTGTCGCGTAGATCGATGGCGGAAAGAGGCGGCTGGGATCAGCCCGAACAGTTCCTCGGAGCACTCCCCATGGTATATGCGATAGAGAATGCATAAGAAGCTACATCTCTACGCAGTGCAATGGAGTCAAGCCTATCCGAAACTTCATTGCAATCGACAACTCGAGACTCTCTCCGTTGAATGCGGTCTAGAGGGAGAAGCTGGTACAGCGGAGCCCCTGCCCAAAGATGAGAACAGTATTCCATGAGAGGCCGAACCTGCGCCTTATAAAGTTGCAGGCGTTGTGCCGGTGTGAAATACTGTCTCGATCTATTGAGCGCGCCGAGCTTCTTCGAGGCTAATGTAGCTCCTCTCCATACTTACTTATACAAATAAAATATATATTTATAATACATATACAAATACCTAAAAAAATATAACATACTGTAGAATAATAATAATACAAGTAAGAAACAACGACGAGGACATGGTAGCTCAGTTTATTACGTGCCTTAGTTAACCGACCTACACTACCCGACAAGTCGAGGGTTCGGGTCTCGGATTGTAGCTTCCATGTTCCTCACTGTGCCCGGATAGTGGCGATAGATTCGCAACCTGTCACACTGGGACTAAACATAAACATTCGAAATGCGGTGTGTAACCTCTGCCTACCACTCTCGAGGGATTAATTACGGCGTCAGTTTATATGTTATGCTATGTTTATGTATGTAGAACAACAAATAGACAGAACAACAAATAAACAGATAAGTAAATAAAATTGCCAAAGTAATAATAAATATATTGTTCTGTAAAATGAAATATCTTTTGTATTTGATATTGAATCTTTATGAAGTCGATATTATTAATACTCGATATATAAATTTTTATATCTCGGCGGCATCATTATTTTATTTACAATAAATTATTATTACAATTACCGATTTTAAATAAATTGTTTAACGTATTTTCGTAAATTTAAAGATAAAGATATTTATCTGTCTGATTTTCGTGTTAGTAAGATGGTAAGTAATTTACAATAAAGTGTCAACAACAATCTGCCATGCAGGCGTACAAATGTCAGTGGGACGTAATATTATTAATTCAAATTGCAATCAAACAAATTATTTAGTATCAATAAAATTATAATTAGACTATTAAGTCCCCCTAAACCTACCTAAGACCTAAGAACCTAGGTTTAGTCCTAAGAAATTCTATAAAGATTTTTTTCTAATTAATGTATTTGTCTTACAAATTGGAACGTTTTATAAAACTCAACCTAAACTATCTGTACAAGAGAATGGCCATAGCACTGGCTGCTTTTAAACGCTGTATAGCGAGTCTCACCTTTGACCGAAATACAGACCAGCGTTACGGTCATTACTCTCCATTCTAAATATTTCACTCAAAAATTTTACTTTTTTGACACACATACACTACATGACAAAAAAGCCTTAAACACGGATAGTGTTTTCGGGAAAAGCTTGCACGAACTCAAATACTTTTTTAAAAGTTTTAACTTTAATTTTTATTCAACATCACGGTAAACAAGCGGACGGGCAACCTGATGGAAAAAACCGCCTATTGACAGACCATGCCCTTGATATCTGGAACGTCAAGAGCACCGCCTATGCGTAGCCCATGTAGAGGTAAAGATATACCTCTCGTGCCGATGATTTAACTGGCTCTCGATCGAAACACAGCTAACTGTTTCACGGCAGAAATAGAAAAGACAGTGCTACCAACACAGGCGACCTCGCATGTTACCACCACAATCTATGTTGTTTATTTATTAAAATTAACCTTATATATGATGAAAATGATGTACCTACCTGCATGATGACCTATCTAATAAGGAAGGAATAGGTCAACAAACAAAACCAAATAAGACTTTTTTGAGTTACTTGGGAGATGACGAGAAGAGCAGCCAAATTGTCGTATCTAACTTTCTCCACACTTGTATAGCACTACAGATGTTCACTGGTTAAAACACTAGCATTTTACACATAAAATTCTGCTGATATATAAGAAAAGACAATAAAATAAGAAAATTCTAACTGACACTTCCCGTTCCCGCCAAGTAACTCCTTGACACACGCGTAAAATGTACCACAGTCTATGGATTAAAAAAGAGTGTCAATAGTCTTTCTTTACTAAATATATATTATGTACTTAGTAAATACTTTAACAACACTCGATCAGAATACAACAGCAAAATACTAGAATCCGTAGAATCATTGAATATTTGAACAGTAATTTACATAATGACATGTGCGGTGTTCGACCAAAATATTTACAATACAATTTCCCGAACAATTATACTAATCTCTACTGGTTTATATTTCATTTTACTGATGCCGCGGCATAGCAGCAGAATAATAATAATGACCACATCACGACACACACATTGACTCAGCCCTGCACTAAGATATAATCTTGTATCGTAGGCACTTAGCAACGATATGGTATAAACTACATAGATAAGAATAGAACATCCAAGACCGGTAAGCGAATGCGTCAATGCGTCTCGCAAGTCAAAAAAAGTGCCGCCCCCGTCGGGATTCGAACCCGAAACCTCTAGCTAAGCCGTCGGCTGTTTACACCACTGCGCCACCGAGGTCTTCAAATACACAGAATACACGGTTAAAAGGCTAAATACTAATATGCCATAGTCATATCATATGCAAGGGACGTAAAAATGCCGCTCAAACAATATTTTTTCTTTGATAGCGTTGTCATCATTATGCCAATAACTTTAAGTATTTTGCAAATGTCTTTTATATTTAGTATCAAGTTTTAATGAGGAATGAAATGATGAAGAAATAAATAATGATATATGGAATAATGAATCTGCCTACAGTAACATGCTAGTACGGTTACTGTAGGCTATAATACGTTACTTGGGAGATAGCGAAAAGAGCAACCAAATCGTCGTATTTCACATTCTCCATACTTATACAGCACTACAGATATTCACTGGTAAACACTAGCATGTTACACTTTAAATCCTGCTGATATACGAGACAAAAAAAAAAACTGAGAAAATTTCAACTGACACATCTCGTCCAAGTAACCCCCGCTTAAGCAATTGTCCTTAAAAAAATCCTAGGCATTACCCATGTTCTGTCAATCTAGGAATAAGTTGCCTCTAGGGGTTACTTCGCGGGAACGGGAAGCGTTAATTACAATTTTCTTATTTATTGTCCTTTCTTATATATCAGCAGAATTAAATGTGTAAAATGCTAGTGTTTTAACCAGTAAATATCTGTAGCCATACAAGTGTGGAGAAAGTGAAATACGACGATTTGGCTGCGCTTTTCGTCATCTCCCAAATAACTCCTTAGGGCCTACAGTAACCGTACTAGCATGTTACTGTAGGCAGATTCATCGTTTTTATTGTTCAAATCACCAATCAAATTTATCATCTTCATCTCATTTATCATCTTCAAGAATGAAGAAATTATAATTACTAATGATTAGGCAGTATGGTACTAAAACCAATGCCGTTGAAGAAATTAAAAAAAAAAGTTGCCTCTAATATTTTCAAGATGGCCACTGTATAGGAATCACTGACAGTTTAATGCGAAGCGGTCACTTGTTTTTGATTCAACTTTAACATGCGTCGGCCTCTCATAATCGATATTTAGGTTTTATTTCTTCAACCTTAATTTAACCCTATCAAATAATTGTAAAATAATTATTGAATAGCTCTGTTATAGTTTTAATTTCTTTTTGTGACACAATTATATGGTCATTTACTAATATCTAATCCGTATTCTGTTCTGTTTTTCTTTGTTAATTGTATTTGTTTGTTATTGTAAACAATAGGCACATAGCCTAGAGATGTTCATAGATTTCAAACCTATGTTTAGTGCATATGTTGTATGTTGTACTTTTATATGTATATCTCCAATAAATAAACTAAAATAAACTTAATAAAATGCATACTAGTCAGTTACAAACTTACCTCAAAGCTTGAGCTCCGGTATAGTTGATCTATCAAACTCGCAGCCCTACCCGGTTTCGTCTGAAAATTAAATTTTACAATCTGTTAGTTACAAGACGTAATATATATTTTTTTATATAATCGTTTTATATTGAACCAAACATATGGAAATACAAAAAGGATACGAAAAAAATAGAATATACCATTTTAACGTTTTAAGAAGAGATTGCATTTACAAGGAATTTTCAATAATGCCTCGTATCTACTAGGTAATATTGACGCGCAACACGCTTATCATGATCGGAAACGTTGCACAACAAAGCGCAACATTGTCAAAATGACGCACGTTTTGTTGAACCTCGAATCCATTAGGAACCATTTGAAGAGCGACATATATCAAAACACGTTGCGCAACAAGGTGCAACATGGGGGATCAGATGGCTAATAGATATATTCATATACAAATTCAAAATAATTGATTTGCATATATATGTACATTAGATGTTTGGGTAAAACATAGTATCAACAATATTTCTACTATAAGGCATGCAAAATTATTACAAAAAGTATCAAATTAAAATATACGTTTTTACAAATCGATCTGTGGATGATATATATTCAAATTGACAAAGAAGTTACTTTGTAACACTGAGACTTGATTCAAACAAACAAACAAAAAACCCGTATATTTTTGGAAATTCACATGTAATTATAAGATTATCGTAATATCTTAGAACCAGATCTCCTAATGTTGCCTAGATGATTCGATGCATAAGTCAACACCTCCATCTTGCTAAGCATATCTGAACCAATTAACAATCACTACGCAAACTCGGCTACGCTGTTATTGATAAAACTTCCGTATGGAGTGAGGCGCTAACAGCTTAGCTTAAGCAATCTATGTAGTAACACCCATTAGAGTTAGGAACAATCGACAAAGGGTCTCATCGTCTTGCAAATCTAAGTCTTATATAAAGAGGACATGGTTCAGATTCCTATAGAAGGAAAATTTAGTTGCAATATCAGAGGAAGTCCAGCGAAATTCGGACGTTATTGATTATGACTGATTTTAATACAATGAAAATACTCCTTTGAAACAGTTGGATAGAACCCAGGCAGCTCGAGATAAAATTTAACCTATATTTGTTTATCTGAAATAGTTTTAACTGGCATTACTATTAAAATAAATATAACTATATTCAATTAACTTCAAAAAAAAATCTTAAAATTACTCGAGCAGTTCGAAAAATTTATGTCGGGGAAGATACCAGCAAGCATACGAAACAAAATTATTTATAAATTACGTCTTGTAGTGACAAAATAAATATGTACCATACTAGCCCGTAACATACATGCTACTCACATGGAATAAGTAATTGTATGAGCAGCATGCAGGCACCGCCAACTGTTGGGATCTTGTTTTAAACTAATTTATTTTACTAAAAGTGTAGCTTATTATATAAAACAAAATTGTATGTTTACATGTAAATAAATAATAGCTTTAAAGATGAATGCCTAAAAAAACTTGATTATCGTCAGTTTGTTCCTGCTTTTGCGAAACGGCTGGATCGATTTTGATAGGACTGATAGCTGATATAAGAGAAGTAAAAAGTTTAATTGTTATTATTGATACCGACAAGTCGACGGTTCGAGTCCTGGGTTTCCGTAATGGTAACAATGCTGCCACGTCCCTCATTGTGCCCGGATAGTGGCGACAGATTCACAACCTATCACACTTGGACTCAACATACACATGCGAAACGCGTTGTAAAAAACCTACCCTTCTCGAGGGATTAATTACGGCGTGAGCTTATGTTTATTTTGTTTAACTGCTTCTCTTACGTTGAGATTTTGAAGGTCATTTTAAACTGGTCAAGAACTTTTACCAACCGAAAACCTGACAAACAAATGACTTTATTTTCTTTTATTCATCTCGCCTTACTGAAGTGAACTACGCGTGAATGCAGATGGAGTAGTTGACAGAAAACAGTGCACAATATGTATGTTTCATGTTCCTTCATTTCATTATATAAACAATCAAAATTTAAAACCATCTCGGATGTACATTCGAAAAGGAAAACATTTAGTTATTAAAGAAGTAGTCATAATAACATTTGCTTCTGTATTTTATATCAAAGCATTTTAACTAAAACCACGTTTGCGTACCAACTAGACTAGGAATTCTGTATGTTTGTTTTTATCTCTTATTGCATCCAACGGCTATGATAATACGGAGTACTGCACTTTTGCTTCAAGTTAAAAAGAGACAGTGATCTAGAAACCATGTAGTGATGACTCACTCAAACCTAGAGAGCTTGCAGTTAATGAAGTAAATAAGTAAGATACATACATAATTAATACCACTTTGTCAACCCCGGCTTATTTGAAGTAGAATATTTGAAAAAAATGTTAATCCATCTTTAATGAGGTTTATCCTTTTACAATAGAAACATTTTGCTTCTCTCTAATATCGCTATTAAAATGTTTTTTTCCTTTAACATGATCCTTTGTGATGTTTCGATCTCAATTAGAATCCTAAGGGCTGTGGCACACCCATCTTGGTTTTTAGAACCACTTTTTAGCAATAAGACAACATCAGTGTTTACTATTTGGTTCAAAAATATGTAAATCTTTGTGACCGGAAGATCTCTTACTCTAGTACAATTTTGACAAAGAGGTAGTAAGAAAGCGGTTTTAGACTTTTACCTTCCGCCATCATGTATCATGGATCAGAGCGGTAACGAGCGCTCATGTTCACTGTAAACACTGTTTAGTTTGATCTTAACCGACAGGTCGAGGGTTCGAGTCTCAGGTTGCCGGAAGTTGTAGCTGCCATGTTTCTCAATGTGCCCGGATAGTGGAGACAGTTTCGCAACCTGTCACACTGGAACTCAACATAAACACGCGAAAATTCGTGTGAACAAGTACCTCTGCCAACTCCTCACGAGGGGCTACGGCGTGTGTTTATGTTATGCGTTACGTGTGTATATTTTTTTTCAAAATTGTACTGTTTTTTTTTTTCTTTGTAAATAAATTACTATTATTATCTATTCAGAAACGGAACTTCAGGAGCTGCGTACTGACTGCGCGAGCTTCGCAAGCCCCACGAGCAAAATCCATAGTCTGTAAGGGCTCAAGTTGTGTTATATTTTTAAAAGTTTATAAGTTAGATTCATGAATATTCAAACATTAGGAAGCTTAAAAAGCTTTCAAAGCCTGCAGTGAAATTTAAGCAAACTTTTTTAATTTGACTTCAACACAACCAGCGTTTTACTATTGATCAGCGATTCTGAGATTCTAACAATCATAGCACAGCTATAAATTCGTAAACAGATCAACACCGGTTGAACCGTTCGGTATACCTGTTTATGGAATGTGTGTCAGAATTTTTTATGCGTTGCCTAAGGAATTAAGAGATATCCCATTAAACCAATTAAAAATAAAACTTAATAAATGGCTAGTACAGCAATGTTTTATGACATACAGCAATATTTTGATTTAAAAAAATGAATGAATTGTATTTAGTTTTTTAAGATTGACATCATTATTTAATTGTAGTAATTTTAAAATTGTATTTGTATTATTAATTGACATTCTAATATTTGTACGCCCGAAGGGCAGATTTTTATTGAGACAATAATTAAATTATAATTAACACCTGTATCAAACACATAAATCAAACACAAAAACGATTATTATAATACTTTACCGCGACGACCACTCATCAACATCGTAACGGTATCGTACCGCCTATGTTTGACAGCGAGGTAAATGCAGCGTGAGTCATCAGCCGCATACTGTATTCTTTCCCGTTTTGACGCTTTCCCGTTTCGTGTCAGCGAGCAGTATTTTGAGGCAGCCTCAAACGGTTGCCTCGCAACGATTGCCGCACGAGGCAGCCTCGTTTTCAGATCGATTGCATAAGATTGCTTGGTGAGGCTCGATGGGAAGTGGACAGTCATGGCGGTCGTACCTAAGCTTCATTTTGTTTTAAAATATCACTGAATCTTATATATAAACCGGCTGTTTAAACCTTGAAGACGGCTGTTTAAAAGACAAAAACTCACGGGGACAGTCAAGGGGGTGCGAATTTCTCAGGATCATTTAAATTTATTTATTTAAATAATGTAGTAGGTATTATAATCAGTCCAGTAGTTAATAAAAAATATAACATTGAATGTGAAGTAAATACAATATAGTAAATAGGAAGTAAGTAGAAACTTTATTGACCAAAAATGAAGCATAATAAATAAAGATTTAAAAAATCACGACACACACATTGACTCAGCCCTGCACAAAGATATAATATTGTATCGCAGGCACTAAACACTAAACTACATAAATAAGAATACTACATCCAATATCAGAAGCGAAAAAATGCGTCTTTCTAATATTATAATAGATTCGAACCCAGAACCTTTAGCGTAGCAGTCTGCTGTTTACAACACTGTTCCAAAGAAGTCGTCATGATATTTCTTAATTTAAATAATTACATAAATAAAAACAATAGGTAAGATTTAACACTTGACACTAAAATGCTATGTTACACCCATGAAAAGTTATGCAACTTATCATTATGTCAAGGAGTACTGACGCTGGTCTACCGTGGAACCCCGTACAAACATTTACAATTTAAACAAAATCATAGATTTTAGAATAATGATTGATAGTCACGATCCTCATACGGATACCAATCATTAATCTATGTTTACATTAAAGTTCCATTATTAAAGACCGAAACCTCAAAAGCGAATGAAGGAAAAAAACAAACATGCGGTCAAATTAAAAGTGGATGTTAAAATGAATAATGGAGTGATTAACAAACAAACAGTACGACAAAAAAGCCAATAATTCTTTACACAGCTATACTACATAGTAACCCAGTTACAGTGTGTATCTTCAGCAGGGGTAGACAACCACAAGTTTGAACGCTGCTTTTTTTTTTAGTTTTAACATTTTTAAATTATGAGTATAACTTAAAACATAAGTTATGAATGTATTAATAGTTATTTATTTAATAAACAATACAATATATAAAATTGGTGATATTCTGATTTTATTTGTTTGCCTTGTTGCCGTGTACAATTTAATTTGAATGTTATATTAGTTAATTTTACTTTGTAAGCCCGGTCGCCCGCGAAACAAGCTAGCCCTAGTGGGGACCAATGGAAATTTATTTTTAACAAATTGTACAAGTGTAATTTATAAATAAAAATTCAAATCACGAAGAACGTTCGAGTATTGTTGTGTTAGTTTCCTTAGGCGTGTATGAATAGTTAAATAAATAAAATCATTTATTTGTCAGGGTTTTGGTAGGAACATAGTTCTTAAAATTATAATTTTTGCTCCTTAAAAACCTACCCCAAGTGGGCATACAAATATTTGATCACATAGATTTTAAAATTTTCATTACTTATACATAGAAATATGATATAAATTTGAACTAAAATTAAATTAATGTAGCTACACACGCAACAGAACTACAATATCTAAAGTCAAGGAAATTTAATCACTCATTATGCACATTGTTTATGTCTGTTACCTCGAGTTTCCTCAGTAAAGGGCTAACGCACACTAGACCGACGTGCGTTTAGACATCAAATCACAGCCATAGACAAACCGTCTTTGTGAGATGGTTAACTGTATCAGTGCTTAGTTTATTTACTGCTGGTTTTATGATGCGGCCAGCTAGAGCCGAAAGACCGGGTTACGATATCATCAGTCTATGTAAGTATATTCATGTGTCTTCCACATTAACTCTAAGTACATAAAAAAGGTTGTACCGTAATGTACTTATAAAAAATGATCTGTAATTATTTGAAAAGAGTATATTATATTCTAAAGTTCTAAGTTCTACTATATTTTTTTAAATATTATTGTTAATTATGTCTCAATTTTATTTCATTTTATTTTATGAACTAATTTTAATTCAACTATGTAGATATACCTCAGCTACTAACTTTGTAAATACTGTATAAGTCCTTAATTGGGACACACATACGTACATAAAGCTTTTAATTATAAGTTATTTTCTGTTTCTGATGTTTGTCCTGTGGAATTATTAAATATAAATAAACTTTAAAATATAAGCAATCTTCATTTTCAATTTAAAATATGCTAAAAGGGTATAAAATAAGAAAAGACCTGCCTGTGATTAATTTTACTTCAGAACTATAATTTTAAAAATAAATTTTATAATAAACGGCTGTTTGTAGCAAAGGTTTGGCACCCCTGAACTATATTGAACTGGTACAAGTTATGACTGTCCCACCTTCCATGTTTACAGGCAGATGGATCGATTTTGGCCTGTACCTACAATTTCAACGAACACTTTGTCCGTAGAACACACACTCTATTGAACTTTAAATACAAAGAGTCAACAAAATATTGACAAGAGTAAATATTGTCGATATCTTGGAATATTTTTTGGAAGAATATTTTCCTTGGATTTTCTTTTAGTACTCAATGTGATTCGTGTTATTTACTTACATCGTCTAATAGAACAAAACAATAAAAACACTGAAATAATAAATGTTAATAAAAGATTACATTTATGTTATTAAATCTATCAATACATATAAAAAACCTAAAAAAACATCATGTGTTTTTTTTTTTTTTTGTGGCACACCCGCCACTCTGTCCCACCACTGCAACTCCTGTTTATCAGGATCAACAGTGGCGTCCTTTGATCGAATAATCAACGAATAATGCAGCTGTGCAGTGATGCACAAGCTGTGCCCGGACACCCTACCGGCTGTCTTGGGACCCGCAACGAACTTAATCAGAAGAAATGGGAGGTAGTAAGAAAGCGGTTTCAGGCTTCCCTCCCAGCAAAGCGGAGACAGCAATTGAAATGGCTCAGAGGCCCAAAAACCTAAAGGGGAGACAATCAGGAGACGCCTGACCGTCTAAACACCACGGTATGCCACTAACTAACAGGGGATAAATTAGATACTAACCTAAATCTTACACCAGTAATATTTTTCACAAAACTTTTTAAAGGCACGGAAGTTTCGCTTCGTTTTCACAAGATCTAGGTAATAAATAGGACTACACGCAGACACTTGAATCGAATTCAACATGATTAACAGTTCGTCATGCCAGAGACTACACTCCCACAAGATATGATGGGCAGTTTGCACAAATTCTTGATCCGACGTTGAACATTCGCAAAAAGGTGACGGCACCAAGTTAAATGAATAAAGTTTGCCCTTTAAGTTACCATGCCCGGTTAGAAATTGGGCTACGGAATGATCGATATCAAGCCACGTTTTATTTAACCGTTCGCGCACTATAGGGAAAAAAAAACATCATGTGTATAATGTAGTGTGCCCATAGCACTGGCTGCATTTCCACGCTGTATAGAGATGCTCAACCTCTGAGTGAAATGCAGACCAGCGTTACGGTCATTTATTGAATATAAGATATTAAGTAATTATGCATTTTAAGAGTAGTTATGCATGTAGAAAGCTGTCTTTGAAACTTTTTTTTAATTTAACATTTAAAATTTGGAATAATCTTTTGAAGTTCGCACCCCAAGAAGACCCATAGTCTCGAAACCAAACGGCTCAAATATGTAATTGTTACCCAAAGATACATATCTGCGCCTTTTGGCAAAGGAAGCGGCTGAACCAGCTTGAAGACATGTTCTAGGGAGATGGGAATGAGCCAAGGTGTCGACACAAGTGACGTCCCAAACTAAGGGACAACCCATTGACCAAGGCACCATAGTCATTCCGTCTGGTCTCTTACCATCGTCTCGACTAAGACCAACTGGTTTCAAGACCGACGGAATTTATGTAGTGCCAAAGGCTCGACGAACAATATCGTTTAAGCTAGAATGTCGAAAAAATCTACCAGAGCTTCTGCTGCACGGAAGGCCATGATGTGCAAGCGAATCCACCATGTCACCACACTGACAGCGGTGCTCGACGACAAATGGAACTCCTAATCCGAGACAGACTGCTGTACGAAAACTGGCGTCCTCCATTAGGGTACCCAGTTTTGGTGATTTTTAAATCAAAAGTTTATAATTTTTGTGCGGAAAAGCTTACTATGGTGTCAACGAATATTAAAAAAAACGTTTTACCTTCTGACATTGTTTTATATTTTATTTTACTACCCCTGTAATTTGTTTGACATGTATGAACTGTATGACATTCTAATCATATAAAATTTTTACTTATAGTCAAAATATTGTTGATAGTATATTTCTAACCGAACATCTCATAACAATACTTTATTGTACATAAAAGGTAAAACAACATAAGGGTATACATAAATAATAATGAACTTAAATTCCCAAGCTAAGATTTAACTCGTGTTATGAGAACCAAGAGTCTCACAACAGTTATGGTTGGATACAAAAAACTACAAAAGCAAGTGTTCAATTTCATCCCGAGTCATGTTTAATAAAGCCACATCATTACTTTATTTTTACAATTACATTTGTTGAGAGAATAAAGATGAACAAATATTAGCAAATAAATTATTTTGAATTTATGATAAAATACTAAATTCATTGAACTTTCTTTGGCACTGTTATCATTCCCCAACAAATTTGGTTTATAAAGGTCATCTTTTGTCTTCAGAAGTTGGCTGTCAACAGGGTGATCCGCTTGGAATTTTTTCAGCAATTTTAAATTGGGCAATACATCCCATTATTCAGAAACTAAATTTTAAATTCAATGTATGCTATTTAGATGACGGGACCCTTGGAGGTGATTGCCTTACAGTCTTTGATGATGATTAAAACGTTTAAAAGTTTGATTTCAGGAAATTGGGCTGGAAATGAATGTTTCGAAATGTGAATTATATGTTATGGAAAAGTGACAAAGAAAACAAAACATTATCGATGAATTCAAAACAGTTTCATCGGGAATTAAAATTGCTAGTGATGACCACCTTTTTGGATCCCCAATTCTAGAAAAATCTTTTGAAAATTACATTAATACCAAAATTCAAAATTATAATGAAACTTCTAATGGCTTCTTAAAAATTAATACCCACATGGCTTACTGCATAGTTAAAAATTGTTGATTTTTTCCTAACTTCACTTATCATCTCCGCTGTAGTTATTTTTGGAAATATCCAGAAATTCTTAAAAAACTAGATTCGGTTATTAAACACTCATTATCCAAAAATCTTAATATTGATTTCGATGAACGCTCATGGTCACAAGCATCTTTACAATTCGTCATGGAGCCTTCGATCTCCAATGCAAGTAGTCCCTTCCGGCTTATCTTTCCTCAGTTCACAGTAGTTCTGACCTTGTCAACAAAATTATTCAAAAAGCTTGTGATTCCTGAAATATGAATCTTTGGGTAACAATTTCATATTTGAGCCGTTTGGTTTCGAGACTATGGGTTCTTGGGGTACGAACTTTAAAAGAGTATTCCAAATTTTAAATTTTAAATTAAAAAAAGAGAGTCGTGACTGTAACGCTGGTCTGCATTTCGCTTAGATGTTGAGTATTGTTATACAGCGTGGAAATGCAGCCAGTGCTATGGGCACACTCCATTGTACATATGATTTTTATAAGGTTTTAAATGTATTAATAAAATTTTATACTTAAGTATGTACTTATTTTATTTATTTAATAAATTTTAATATCTCCAGAAATTTTCGTGTACCCATAAAAAGTTAGTATTTTTAATTTGAATTTACTATTTTCAACTGTGCTTCTCGGTGCCCTGGGGCTTCGTTAACCCTTTGCTAGGGCTCCATCATTAAATCAGCTTTAAAAATACTGATAAGGTACGTCTAAGGGACGTTTTTTATTTGGCCGATGGTAATATGAATCTTTAGCCGTCACTATCATTATTTCCTGAGTTTTTTATCTATGTATTATGTTCATCCATCTCCAAAATCAATACGTAATATTTTTTTCGGGGCACACCCGCCACTCTGTCTCACTCCTGTTCACTAGGATCAACAGTGGCATCCATTGATCGAAATACAACGAATAATTCAGCTGTGCAATGACGCGCAGGCTGTGCCCGGACAGCCTACCAGCTGCCTTGACCCGCGACGAACTTAATCAGAAGAAGGCAGTAAGACGTCATATTAAAGCAACTATAGTTTGTTTTTATTATAAATTAGAGCTCTTATTTTTATGTTTCAAAAGTAATTCGTCACTTAAAAGTTTGAACACCACTACCTAAGAATGTGAACTATGAAACAAAAAAAAATAGTTGAATATTAAATCGCAACGTTTCAAAGTTATTGAAACGAAGCATAATAAATTGTTCAAATATTACAAATATCTCGGGTTATTAAGAATTTCAAATTGTCACAGTAAATGTATGTATAAAGATCCACATCCCAAGTAATGTACTTCGGGGAATCTCTTTGAAAGATATTGCTGTAATTATTCTGTAGAATTATACCCTTATAAATTAAAGGGCCTACCTTCGCGTACGCCGTTTATATAATGTACACATATAACTTGATATATATGTCTACGCACTAATAAGTGTACAAGGCTGGACTAACTATGAATGCTTTTTCGTACGAATTTGTCAACCCAGTCTCTCGGAGTCAACACGATAGGTCATTATGACTATCTACAAAATAAACGAACTTCCAGCGAAGGTTTCGGACTCGAACGCACGATACAACTTTCGGATCGTACGTGTATTGTTTTAAACAAATGTAAAGGCCTTCCGATCGTCTGATCAGACTGTCGGATTGAAATGTGTCACGTGTATTCTTGGGAAAAAATGTAATAATTCATAAATTTCTTCCCCGTTCCAATGTAGATGAATAATTTTTGTATAATACTGTTATTATCGTTTTTTAAAGGCTCGAAAAAGCCCCAACAAAATTAATCAACTCTATATTTGACGTTGAAAACTCAAATATGACTTTAAGCGTTGACTCGACGCTTGCGTGTTCATTCCAATAAAACGCCATAACTTAAAACGTATTAATTATTCAAATCAGCAGTTTGTGTGAACAAAACGCTCCAGTAGTCATAAGTTAAAGTATCAATCAAATAGGCAAATTATCTGTTTACTGTAATGTTTTTACTATTTAAAAGGTTTTTTTTTTATTTACAAGAATATTAAATATGTTAAAGCTAATAAAACATTATGTCTACAATGGAGTGTGCCCATAGCACTTGCTGCATTTTCACGCTGTATAGCGTTGCTCAACTACTGAGCGAAATGCAAACCAGCGTTACGGTCACGACTCTCTTTTTTTAATTTAACATTTAAAATTTGGAATAATCTTTTGAAATTCGCACCCCAAGAACCCATAGTCTCGAAACCAAACGGCTATAATATGTAATTGTTACCCAGAGATAAATATTTGCGCTTTTTGAAATTGATTTTGATTGACAAATTGACACAAACCGCTGATTTAAATAATTTGAAAGGTTGTAAAAATTATAGAAGAGAAAAAAAAAACCCAGCAAGATCACTGTCATCAAATTTTGGGTGATTCGCCATTTCTAACCACGATAATTAGGACTCTAGTCCGAAACGCGGAGTTTTTTGAATTTGCCGATTCGGACTGAGATAGTTAATTACTTCTTAATGGTCTGAACTTGCGAATGTCTTTTTGTACATCGTCGGTTTGGTTGGGTTGGTTGGGATGGCAGAAGAATAATTCTAGATTAGGTATATCGCTCATTACCTCTGCTTACACGAAGGGAAATTTTCGAGCCTTCCAGAGCGTCCATTGTCATTGTCAGTCTTTATTTTGAGTACAATAATAAAAAAGTAAAAATTTGAATGAAATTGTATAAAAAACATTGTAAAACGTGTTGCCTAAAAATTATTTCAATGATTTGTGAAACATAATCATTTTGGTTTTTTAATTCAGTACAAAAATATGTTTTGGATTATATAATGGGTTTAGTACCCATACCCCCTGAATGAAGGTTGCTTTCCATATACATAGGTAATATAACAATAAAAAGCCAGTGATTAATAATACAGTCTCACATAAACAAACAAACAACCGCATCATATTTCAACAGACGAAACCGCTAAAATGCAAAATCGGTAAATTTTCCGAAAAGACAATAAACCATTAATTTTACTATTATCATCTCACAAATAGTTAAATCAAATTTGCTTGTATTTTACCAACATATTCATTTGTTTGCGTTTTTAATGTTTACATATTTGTATTCACCATATAGTTACGAAAAGAAAAAATTCCGGTATCAATGACTATATACGACCGTATTAAATAATAATAAAAATAACGACATCACGACACACACATTGACTCAGCCCTGCACTAAGATTAAATCTTGTATCGCAGGCACTTAGCAACGATATGGTATAAAATACATAGATAAGAATACTACATCCAAGACACGTAAGCGAAACAATTTTTGTAATATTTATTCATTTTGTTTTGTCAACTGCCTTTTATTTAAGAAAGAAATACCTGAATCCAATATTTGACTGTCTGTTCTGTTACTGTTTTATTTATTTGGTTAACGAAAGACAATATAGTTTTAAAAATAATTTTAGTGTCTTAATAACTAACACAGCATCCAATAAAAAGGTCTTTTATTTTGTTTATT
This sequence comes from Choreutis nemorana, assembly GCA_949316135.1. Lineage (NCBI taxonomy): Eukaryota > Metazoa > Arthropoda > Insecta > Lepidoptera > Choreutidae > Choreutis > Choreutis nemorana. The sequence goes on from OX438609.1 coordinate 9,462,658, forward strand.
AACTTAATTGAAAATATAACATATAAAACATTGTATCTTTCAAGGGCAGTAAACAATAAAAAATTGGTATCAATTCCAGTATCAAGAATTTCCTGGATGGCGGAGTGCTTCACATCGCGACTGGACAGCCCATAAAGAAAGTAGCTTACCACGATACCATGACCAAGTTCAAGGTATATCGATCAACCTTGACCTTCCAATGGTACCAGAAATAGATTGTAAGATTACACAGTCGTCAATAAATTTTAACAAGGACGGCTCCAGTTTTTACTGACTCTGTAACCATAGAGAATATGCATCAAATTTTATTTGATTATTGAAACAATTTATCGTAAAGTATATGGAAATAGAATATTTACTGTAAAAACTGAATTAGAATTGAACGATAAACCAGGGAGATATAACCAATAAAAGTAAATATTTCTACTCATCAGAACAACCTTGTCTATGGAAGTTGTATGGCGCGTGTACTTTGACGCCATAGTACATATCGGATCTCTCTGTCTAACCAACGATTTTGAAGCTTTAGAACTTAGTTAATAATTCAGATTTTTGAGATTTGTGTATATGTTTTTGGTATCGAATTTTAATTCATAAGTAAAAAAGTCATGCAGATTACTTATTGTGGCTTTCAAATATTTAATTTATTTTGAATTTATGAAACGATAGATAATAATAATACTTTATTGCACATAAAAAGTTACAGTACAAGATTATAGGTTATAGAATTATCACAGTCTAGCTACTTTGCAGGATTTTATAGATACTATAATCATGCGAGAAATCGTGATTAGTTCTTCTCGACCTCGGTGGAGCAGTGTTGTAAACAGCTGACAGCTACGCTAGAGATTCCAGGTTCGAATCCCGTCGAGGCGGAACTTTGTGTTATTTGCAAGACGCATTGTTTCGCTTACCGGTCTTGGATGTTGTATTGTTATCTACGTAGTTTATACCATATAACGTTACCTAGTTTCTGCAATACAAGATTCAATCCTAGTGCAGGTCTGAGTCAATGTGTGTGTCGTGATGTGGTTTTTTTTTTTTTTTTTTTTTATTATTTATTCTGCCCAGTGAAATACATGCCAAGTTTGAATCTGATGCAGTCTTTAAACAAGAATCGAACAAGAATTTGTATGAACAACGCGGGTGTTCGCTTGATGATATATTGTTTTCTTAAATATATATATGAAGTGGATAAGTATTCATAACATGACTGACTTGGTTTGCTACTAACGTGACAGGGTTTTACTGTTAGTAGATCTAAATGCGAGATCTGGGTTGGTACCACCATCCTTTCTTTATCCAACGTAAGCATTTCGCCGCGTTTCGGTTCGATGGATTAGAGAGCCAGTGCAATAACGAGTATATGGGCAACGCATAGGCGGTGCTCTTTGCGTTCCACGACATCTGGACGTCATGTCAATAGGCAGCGGTATCACTTTCCATCAGCTGAAGCGTTTCCCTAATTTCCCATGATAAGGTAATATGCGTAAATTTTCTAAGATAAATATTTAACCTCTGCAGAAAGCTGGAATCATTTTCCGAAAATAGGTAAACTTGTAAATTAAAGACAACATAACATCTTGTTTGTTTTCGAGTAATCAAAACATAAATATAACAACGAAACAGAATTCACCGAAGTTAATATTGTATTGTTCTAGACTTCCCACTGTGTTTCACTAATCAAACGTTATAAATAGCACTCAACCCTTTCCTTCAATACTGTTGAATCTATAAACTAAACAATGTAATAAATCACAAGTAAAACATACAATTAATAATAATAACCACATCACGACACACATATTGACTCAGCCCTGCACTAAGATATAATCTTGTATCGCAGGCGCTAAGCAACGATATGGTGTAAACTACATAGATAAGAATACAACATCCAAGACAGGTAAACGAAAACCGTCTTGCAAGTGACACAAAGTCCAAAATTGTTTGGCTTTGAAAACGCTTTCCGCCTCATTATTGGACGAGTACTAAATAACGCTCCTTTTTTATTCGTCGTAGTCGGGGAAAAGAACTAGCGTTCAAACCATGCTAAATGTCATTACAATACGCAGTTTCCCGCCAATAAGTATGCATTTTCGAATTTCGAAGGCAGTTCCAGAACTGACTTAGAAATTCGAAATAGACCATATCTACTCCGAACGACGAAAAACGAAGTATGGGCCGAATGTTCGTATGTTTCCTACTGCGAAAGTCTTTCGGTCGGGTCAGTCTGGCTCGCAGATACATTCAATGCGATCGAACTTTGTTTGACATGTATTACATCAAAAACTTTAAACCGACACATTGATTTCGAAAGCAGTGTTATCCTTGTTTTTTATTCGGTCGGTTTCCGCCCGAAGATTCGGTGTTGGCATTTTAGAGTAAGGCGCCAGGCCCTTTGCACAAATGCTAACAGACAATAAAAATATAAAAATGACATAATTCAAGCGCGAGGAAAAGTCATTTCCTGTTTTCTGTTGGCGTTAACGCTTGCGGAATAATGGCATTTGTCTAAAGCGACTTATAAGTTCTGGGATTAGTATAGTACAAAAAAAAAAACTAGTCGACATTAGAACCTCATTCGTTTTTTTTTTTGGGTTGCCTACGACAATCTACCTACTAAATCAGCTTCGTATGTTGACTATTATTGACATTTCCATTGATCTTTGCTAGTACATTTAATAGCGATAAAAATATTGCCTACAGTTGGTACATCTACGTGCGAGATCGTGTGGGTTGGTACCACCCTCCTTTCTATTTCTGCCGTGAAGCAGCTCGCTGTGTTTCGGTTCGAAGGTTTGCCTCTGCATAGGCAACGCATTGGCGGAGCTCTTGGCGTTCCAGATATCGAGGGCATCGTCGTGTCAATAGGCGGCGGTATCTCTTACCATCAGTGAACGGTTTGCTTGCTTCCATGAAGTATTTATATTAATCAGTAATTTGTAAATTATTATTACTATTTTCTTTTGTTATTGTTTTATTACGCCTAAACCATAAATGTTGTGTGCATCTGTAATTGGCGTGTACACTTGACTGTGCACCATTATAATAAAATACCGTATGGATTTATGTACACGCTGTTGATGTGCCAATTTCAATAAGGAAAAAACTTGATTTTCGAACTAGTTTTGAATGTAATCTCCGATCTTTAAAATCGAGTATTTAATATTTCTTTTTAGATTTTGTCAGACTTTTACAATTTTTCTAGCATTTTGTTACAAAAGTTATTTTAACATTACTAAACGTAACGTTTCCGTTATTTAAATATTTTTTCCTACTTTGCCCTTTAACTTAATTACCTAAAGCCCCTTAATTAAGTGCTTACTCGCCCTTAAGCTTAAGGTTTCAAGTTAATCGTATATTAATCCTTTAATTTTAACACGCACAAGTCATTATAAACATTTTACCTTCCTATGATGTTATTTATGGTGTGTAATACGCAGTACACCATAGACGCTATCGGGTTTTGTTTTTTTTTAATTATAAGGGCTTTGTCGCTAAGCGACAATATCGCCCTGTAAAGGAAAGAAATACAAAAACAGCTACAAAAACGAAATACTAATACAAACAATTAACAATTGTTTTAAGCCTGAATCAGCCAACTTAATTAAAAATTGAGCCTCGTTCGATGACGGATTACAGAAGATTCCGTTATAAAAAACACCGATGTCATAATTGATTTTGCCAAAAAAAGATTTTCTACTAAAATAGGTTTTGGCTTTATTTATAATTTTATCTTGATATTTAATTTTAAGTTGATTTGTGAATATTACAGTTTTTTTTTTCAAATCAAATCAAAATCATTTCATTTCATCAGTTAATTTCAGTCGAAGTAATTTTAATTGTATACTCCCTATAAGAATAATAATAATAATTCGTTATTTATTGTTATTATTATTACACGGGAGATCCCAATTACAGTAATAATAAGAATTAAAATACACACTATTCAATATGTTTACAATGAATTAATTAATAAGTATAAAAAAAATTAAATAATTAATTTTGAAATCATACAGGACTGTAATTTTGTTATAATACTTGTAAAAAAATATTCTGTTTTGTTAGGGGTTTAAATAAATAAATAAAAATTACATATAAAACGTTGATGACCCTGTACTGGAGGTATATATTTCTGCAGATAGTAGATCTACGTGCGAGATCGTCTGGGTTGGTACCACCCTCCTTTCTATTTACAACGTGAAGCAGTTCGCTTTGTTTCGCTTCGAAGGATTAGAGAACCAGTGTCATTACCGGCTCGAGAGCTATAACATCTTTACCTCTGCATGGGGAACGCATTAGTACTCTACGACTACTAAGATATCAGGGTTTCTGTCTGACTTTCCATCAGGGGAACCACCTGCCTATTTGCCAATAATGTTGTTTGAAAAGATAAAATACCAATGATAGTTTTCAATTTCACAGAGGTCTTCACTTTTGTTAGTTTAGTTCTGGCTTTAGTCGACTCTTATAACAAGGTGGTAAGACTTTAAATCTAATGTTAGAACATAAATTAAATTAAATTATCTAAAAACACCAAGACAACATTAAAACAAGGTTTAATTAATACTGTAAACGAAGACTAAGAAGCGAACTTTATAACAAGTGTTCGTTAATCATCAAATCAATATTAGACATGAATTCCCAGACGAAAACTCAGAAGTGTCTAATGAATAATTTAATGTTGAAACTCAATTTCCAATATTCATCGTCTGAAACGACAACAGGTGTAATCCAGCTAGCCAATGTTGATGGAATATTGAAAGAAAACTTTTATTGAATGAATTATGAACGAGTTCGTTGGGTACATTTTAAAAATAAAAAAGGTACTTATATCAAAATGGCGGCAATATTATCCATGTCTAAAATTTAAAATAACTCTTGATGTAGATTATATTGCCATTGGTATTGTAATTTAGTTATTAGGCTATCCAACTAAAAATACAATTTGGAACACATTTTTAATTTTTTTTTACTTATTAATTATTCGATACCACATACATACACAAATCCATAAAATTTTCTTAAATATCTGAATCATTAACTAAGTTATAAATCTTCAAAATCGTACAAAAAGAAAGAAGAAGAATGTATACAATGACGTCATAGTACACGGGTGCCATACAACTTCCATAGAAAAGGTTGTTCTGATGAGCGAGATAGATATATTTACTTTTAACGGTAATATCTCCCTGGTTTATTGTTCAATTCTAATTTTGTTTTCACTGTAAATATACTATTTCCACTTACTTTACGATAAATTGATTAAATAATCATATTAAATTTCATGCATAGTGTGGCATAGCTATAGTAGCACGACATTTTTATTTACAAAAAAAACAGCACATTTTTTAAAATTAATTAAGATTTTATGAAAATACAAACAGTGAACTGGAAATACAGAAACAACATCATAATCATTGTAATACATAATTGAATAATGATTTTATTATCTTAGTCGTTGCTTTTTCTCACCACTACAGGAAAAAATGAAAACCATAGATTCTCTTTCTACAACTAATTTGATTCTTGTAACCGTAAATTTTTCCCACGTTTTTATAAACTCACTTTTTTGTTTGTTTGTTTGCCGTTCCGGTTGGATTTTTGTAACTCAATTTTGAGGCACTTCCCGATAAGCTAGCAAGCTGAAATTTTCAGGGTAGCTTCAAACCCGATGACAATGCAATTTACAACTATAAAAACGGCTGGAAAGATTTTGATAAAATTTGTATGGAGTGACTTTTGATGCAGAAAAAAATCATAAAATAATTAATAGATTTTAAAAATCTAAGAACTAACGTTTTTAAATGTCCTAAAAATAAGAAAATAATCCTACGGGGCTGAAAGAGGGACCACTCAAAACGTGGGGGCGTATTTTTGCAAGTTACACCCATGATCTATGCACGTCATGTAAATATATCCCATTAATAATCCCTTAAATAATATACGCCCCTACGTTTTGAGTGGTCTCTCTTTCAGCCCCGTAGGGTTATTTTATTATTTTTAGGACATTTAAAAACATGGGTTTTTAGATTTTTTTTACGTTTTAAATCGATCTTTGATAAATTTCATGATATAATGAAAATATAAAATTCTTTATTGACTAATGAACTCCGCTCGCAAACAGACCAGTTGAAAAATCAAAAGCATAAATAAAAATCGCGACCTCACTTAATCGAAGTCAGAAAGACTTTCAAAGTTATTGACTTTGAATAAAAGAAACAGTTTTGGTTTTAGCTGCAGTCTTAGAAGGCAATTAGAGAAACCTAAATTAGCAAAACGTAATTACTATTTAACGTCTGCTAAATAACACTTTGCTGTAGACATGGATGAGAATCCCTAATTAGTTTTTCAGAAATTAGCTATCATTTATATCATTTCGTCACAATCTCACCTCATGCACAGGTGGACATGATTGCCATAAAGGTAAAATGTATTAGTGGCTAAAAATAAAAAATATGTTGGTATATTAAATTATAGAATCTGAACTAGAAACCTCTTGCCGGTATCTTCCCTAACATACATTTTCCGAAAAGTTCCTTTTTTTTTGGATTTTGATATACACCGGCACACACAAAGATTCGAATAGCAAAAGCAATATCAATCCTTATGTTGTACATTTTAAGGACGGCACAAAGTCCTAACAAGCTGATCCATAGCCGTTTGTACATCTGCTGGGAAAGGGTTTCAGTACAAAATAAATTTAGCCACAAAGAGTTTCTTGCGAACTAGAGACAGGAGATGTAGGAACGGTATCGATGGCGTGATCCGTCAAAGAAGCTAGCTTATTTTGTCATTTATAAGCGAACAATGATAGTTTTAATGTTGTTACAATATATGTGTAGCGTAGTAGCTCACCCCGACCCACCAGGTCGAGGGTTCGAGTCTCGGGTTGCCGTACATTGTAGTTGCCATGTTCCTCATTACGTCCGGTTAGTTGCAACAGAATCGCAACCCGTCACACTGGGATTCAAACATGCGAAATGCGGTGTGAAGCACCTCTGCCTACCCCTCTTAAGAGATTAATTAAAATTACGGCGTGAGTAAGTTATATAAGCTTTCATCTTGACCATTGCCAGCTTTGTATTGCCCTCAATATTTGCATCCCACTGAATAGCAGCGTTGTTTGCCAATAAAATGGATCTGGTTTACACGCCGCATTATTTAATACAAGTTCGTTTAGTTTTTGATAAAATTTCACACCTTTTGCAATCTTTCAATTAAGCTAGGTAATTAATCGTAGGTCGGTTCTTAGTTTTATTTTAAAATACATTTACACGCTCCCATGTTGAAATGTGAATAATTTCTAGTATTAATTGATAACAGAAACAACTACTTCTTACTAGAGGGAGTGGTAGCTCAGTCTGTTACGTGCCTTGGTTAACAGACCGACCCGAGCCGACAGGTCGAGGGTTCGAGTCTCGGGTTACCGTAAGCTGTAGCTACCATGTTTCTCAATGTGCCCGGATAGACCGACAGATTCGCAACCTGTCACACTGGGACTCAACATAAACATGCGAAAAGCGGTGTGTAGCAGCACCTCTGCCTACCCCTCTCGAGGGATGTCGGCGTGAGTTTATGTTTTATGAAAAACTACTACTATGACCTCATTTTAGATAACTATATATTTTAGATACTTTGACGACCTCGGTGACGCAGTGGTGTAAACAGCCGACTGCTACGCTAGAGTTTCCGGGTTCGAATCCCGGCGGGGGCGGGACTTTGTGTTATTTGCAAGACGCATTGTTTCGCTTACCGGTCTTGGATGTTGTATTCTTATTTATTTCGTATATACAATATCGTTGCTTAGCACCTGCGACACAAGTTCTTACGATACTTACTGCAGGGCTGAGTCAATGTGTGTGTCGTGATGTGGTTATTTATTATTTATAATATATATGAACCTGTAGCTGTATACTGTGTACTAAAATAAAAGACATATTTGAACCAAACAAAAATCTAATAGCGACTCGTTCATAGATATTGGAAAATAAGGTCAGTCACCTCAAACTGCCATGAAATACGTAATCATTTACACAGTTCTGCACTTCACTGGTAAGAAAATAACATTCAGAATAGAAAGAGGGTGGTTTCTGATAATTCATCTCACGAAGGCCGCTTGGTTGTGGTAGTGTTCATGTGTACATGCATATTACAGCAGTGTGCGCAACCTCTTTACTAAGCGAACTCGCCACGCACACTACAACATTTTGCACGTACGAAACCAACAAAACCTCACTGAAATAGCCCTAGTGAGATGGAACAACTGGAGTATTTCAATCTTTTTTGACAAATCCTTCGAAAGGGTGAAATCATTGGTTTCGGTTCGTTGACATGAAGCTGGAGACAAGAAAAGATGTGTTGCATAAAGTATATTGTATTTCTCAACATCCTGACTTACGTTACGGGAATTTGACGTGTTGAATGAAAAAGCTTTTGTGGGTTGAGGAAAATAATGGTGTATCTTTTTTGGATCGTTTTAACGTATTTTCTAAATGGTTGTAAACCACGACGAGCTCGGTGGTGCAGTTGTGTAAACAGCCGACTGCTACGCTAAAGGCTCCGGGTTCCAATTCCGGGACTTTGTGTTCTCTGCAATCTGCAAGACGCATTGTTTCGCTTACCGGTCTTGGATGTTGCATTCTATCTATGTACTATATACCATCTCGTTGCTTAGTTCTAGTGACACAAGTTCTTGCGATACTTACTACAGGGCAGTCAATGTGTATGTCGTGATGTGGTTATTATTATTATCAATTATAAATAAACCTACGAAACCTTAACTTACCAGTTACAAAACCAACCATCATTAATAATGAAATTAACGTTTTGAAATATTAAATCTAAAACTAAAATGAAGACTTCGCTCCAAAGTTTTTTATTAAGCATTCAATTTTGTCAAATTTTATTGAAGAAATGAATTCGTATGTCTTTGGCCTGGATTATGCACAGATTTCAATACAAACGTGTTTTTATTTTAAAATGACTTTAAGAGTCCAGTTTTTTATATGTTATACATGTTTTCTGCTGAATTTGCACCAAAACCCCCACCTGAGGGCTAGAAACCCATGGAGGTATTTTGCTCAAATTAAACTGCCCTAATCCTAGAAAACAAACATAAAATAAGGCACTAAGCAGAAAAAAAAACAGAATTAGCAAACGAGTTAATTGGCTTCTTTATTTTCACAAGCAGGTAAGCAGACGGTTAAACCGATGAAAAGTGATGCTGTCAAGATTCCCTTGATATCTGAGAACGCCTAGAGCATCGCCCTGCGTCGCCCATGTTAAGGCACCAACCCAGACGATCATTTACGTCGATCTACCAATTGCGTTGATATTTAATTTGAAACATCATTTATGCAAAGCATATTCATTTAATACTAGCTTTTGCCCGCGGGTTCGTTCGCGTAGAAGACAACAATAGTTCTAATAGAATTTTTATTACATGACATTTGTCGTTGTATTTCGGAAAATTCACACAATCTCTTCATATACAGCCTTTATGTTATTCAGATGTATAAGCAAAATTATAATAAAATTTCATTAAAAAGTCAATTGAGTAGTTTTTGCATGAAAGAGTAACAAACATCCATTCATCCATACATCCTCAAACTTTCGCCTTTAGTCAGGATTAAAACGTCACAGAGTCAAAATATTTTGATTCAAATAGAGGTGAAATAACTACCTTTAAATCATAATCGCATCACAGATACTCCTGTCATGGTACTGTAGGCACGAAATGTCATTCTATTCACCACTGCAACTCCTGTCAACCTGAATCAACGGTGGTGACTAAAAATTATGCAGTATAATAGAGCACAGGTTGGTCACCACAACTAGTCACTGATCGTCTTGGTACCACCCTCCTTTCTATTTACACCGTGAAGCAGTTTGCTGTTTCGGTTCGAAGGATTAGAGGGCCAGTGATTACCTACATCTTTACCTCTACATGGGCATAGGTATAACATCTTTACCTCTACATGGGCTAAGCATTGGCGGTCTTGGCGTTGCAGACATCAAGCAATCGTCGTGTCGATTGGCGGCGGTATCACTTTCCATCGGTTGAGCCGCCTGCTGTTTGCCTTAGACTTTCTAAAAGCGTTTAGATTTTTATCTGCCATCAATGGGTATTCCTTTTGGACGTGATTATGTATTAAAAAAATAAAACATGTATTAAGAGGATAAAAAAAACTTTTACAATCCAGTAAGATTAAACTTCTAGAACTTATTCGCTCTTGGCCTCACTAGCATTATCGATTCTATTCTGCAAAGCTTGACAAAGTCCCTTTGACGGCGTTCTGTAAGCTATAGCTAATTAATTTCTTGGGGAAGTTAATTTAGTTTGCGCTGGCCTTTAGTCTTGCAGTTGACAGCTGCGTGGAAAGTCCACTTAAAGTACTCCATACTAATGGACCAATGATTAACCATATTCGATTAATCGAAATAAGGGTATTAATTTTCAGTAGTAAAATTTATTGATTTGACAGCAGTTCTTTGAAATTTAATCACCAGCATTATGTTTGGTCTAAATCTAGATCTTTCTTTTTTATCTATCCTTATTTTTAATTGTCTTCCTTTTCATGTGATTAAATTGAAAAATCTAATTTATTATTATTATTGTTCGCATAAACTGATCCACGAAACTAAACGGCTTATTCCAACTTGAAATTTTGTATAAGTTTGACCTGATTGTTTGGGAGAAAAATAAATTGCATTATTTGACGAAAACAGAAAAAAATTACGGTAAATTAATAAAACCAGTTTACTTTGTTTTGTATGTTCTTAATAATATTTGAAGATAAATAAATAGAAAGATTTTTTTTAATGCTTTTGCACATAGCGTAGGCGGAACTTTGTGTTATTTGCAAGACGCATTGTTTCGTTTACCGGTCTTGGATGTTGTATTCTTATTTATTTAGTATATACCATATCGTTGCTTAGCACCTGCGATACAAAATTATATCTTAGTGCAGGTCTGAGTCAATGTGTGAGTCGTGATGTGGTTATTATTATTGTTTATTAATACCTATAGGAGTCTCAAAAAAGTTTACCTCAAACCGAATTGCTTTGGCTAGCATATAATTAACTACGCTGGGATTTAATTAAAATACCAGAATTAACCGCAAAACTATTCGTACCTTCAGTTCAACAAAAGCAATTATAGCAACCAGAATATACTTGCTTCATAATTGCAAAGTATTGGAAAAAACTAAAAAAAATCAAGTACTCTGATTGAAAATAGTGATTAAAATGGTTTTTTTTTCCTCTTACAATCGCAATCATTGGATTTTATTCCTCTTTTAACTGTTTAATTTATAACCCACCTGGAAATCATGCTATAAAAATGTTTCTCTGACTCTATTTAAATTATAATTATTCACAGGTGGTAGATCTACGTTCTAGATCGTCTAGGCTGGTACTGTTCTTTCTATTTCTACCGTGAAGCAGTTCGCTGTGTTTCGATTCGAAGGAATGGAGAGCCAGTGTAATTACCGGCGTGAGAGGTATGACATCTTTGCATCTAAATGGGTAACAGTAAGCGTTTGTCTTGGTGTAATATCAACAACTTTAGGAGCATCGTCATATAAATAGGCGGCGGTATCATTTCCCATCAAATGAACCGTTTGCCTATTTGCCATTAACGTTGTATAAAAACAAAGCATTTAATAACAACCCCTGATGGTGACCCCTACACGTGAATACCAGTGAGTTCAAATAATACGATATACTATAAAAACCACATCACGACACATACATTGACTCAGCCCTGTACTAAGATATGATCTTATAGGCTGGCACTAAGCAACAATATCGTATAAACTACATACATAAGAATACTACATCCAAGACCGGTAAGCAAAACAATGTGTCTTGCAAATAACACAAAGTTCCGCCCCACGATGTAACGATGGAGTCGTGCAAAAGAATCTTTTTTTCGTTCTATTTATTTATCTTCAAATAAAATAAACAAAAAAATTAGCGCTATTTATATATGTAAGAACTGTATACTCTACATGTTTCTAAGAAAATAACTCATCGAATTGAACGATGAAACTCTAAAAAAGCAACTCATAAACAAACCTTAGAATCGACAAACAACTTTATTACTTCGAAGTAAATTAAACATCAATGAAGTATTAATTTAACAACCATTAATTAAATTTCACCCATAAAGCCTGCCCATAAATCCAGTTTAAAATTGGATTCCATCGAATTTTCGATATCTATAAATTGAATTCGGTTTAGCATTGAAATTAATTACTGTTCACCGCAACTAAGGGACAGTATTAACTAATTTGTCTGATTTACTAAACATACATTTATCACTACACATATATAAGCCGGTTACGTACACGTGGCCATGAATCAACCTGACCAGTTTGGACTTTACCGTTCTTAAGTTGTACAGCATAAGGATTGATATTGCACTTGTTATATGAAATGGCGGTCTGTACACTTTGCCACTATACGTTAGTGCATTTTAGATCCTCACTTACAAATTAGGAATGGTATAAAGATCATCCGTCTTATTGAATTACACTAGTGAGGGAATCGAACAGGGCATTACAGTGCAAATGCTGCAAAGATCTGTACTGACTGGTGTTGCGAGGAAAAAGGCAACAAACAACTTACGCGACATTACATAAACTCACGCCGTAATTAATCCCTCGAGAGGGGTAGGCACCGTATTTTGCATGTTTATGCTGAGTCCCAGTGTGATAGGTTGCGAATCTATCGCCACTATCTGAGCAAAATGAGGAACATGGCAGCTACAATGTACGGAGGCTCGAACCCTCGACCTGTCGGATCGGTTCGGTTGCTTAACCAAAGTACTTAACAAACTGAGCTACCACGTCCTCGATGACTGCGTGTATCAAATATTTTTTCTTTTTTAGGCAGTTAATTAATCTTTATTACTATTCTACATTAGAGTATAGGTAATCACTAAAAAAAATTGAAAACAAAGTGAAATATATGTGATAGAATGCAAATATTTCCCTTTCGATCTCAGCAAGAAAACTATTTAAACCTACCCCTTTTATATGACATCTAGTGGTTTAGTATTAGTTACGCTTTAAGACAGGTAAAGTCCCAAGCGATCGGATAGCCAATCAAATTATAGTTTACACTTGGTAGTTTAACATAGATTAATGGACCCTAACTTCTTATCTTGTGGAGACAGCTATTCACTTAGTTGCGGTAGGAGCATTGAATTTCCAACATAAATTGTCTTTTGTGGCGTGGTCGGTGTTGCAAGCGCTCAGCTGACCGATTTTTTGTAGCAAAAAATTCAAGAACGTGGCAGCTCAGTTTATTAAAAGACCGAACCGATGCGATATGTCGAGGCTTCGAGTCTCGGCTTGCCGTAAGCTGTAGCTTCCAAGTTCCTCATTGTGCCAAGATAGTGGTGACAAATTCGCTACCTTTCACACTGAGATTAAATACAAACAAGCAAAATGCGGTGTGTAACACCTCTGCTTAACCGTTTCTAGGGATAACAGCGTGAGTATTCTGTATGAAATTGAATGCACTGATTTCAAGTGAAACCACCACGTTTTTCAAAAACCGGATCAGAAAATCGGTCAATACGATGAAAACCAGCAGAGAAGTAGGAAAAATAATACAAAAATGCGATCGTGGAAGGAGAGCCTTAAGCCGACATCCTTAAAAATAAACGCTCAAGCATTTTTTTATATGTCGTAGCTTCCGATGTCATGACATGGTTACTACGCGACAGTTTGGCAGAGGATGTGATTTAAGTTGAAAATTAAATATTGTATGAAACAAAGACGATTAATGTGTGATTTAAAAATGAATCTGTTATTTGAACTGGTCTTACACCTACACTATACAGAAACGTCAATAAAAGTTATTTTAACCTTTTAAATAACAGATTCAAAGGGAGGGAAGTCTAAAAACAGATTTCTAGTGAAAAGGAAATAAGTCAGCTTCCCTTCTTTTAATAAGGAAAAAATTCAAATTTTCAACATCCTATTTTAATATAAATTTCATAATGTCATTTGAAAGTATAAACGCAAACAAGTTTTCTGCTTCGTGATAATAGGTACTTCATACTATATGCTAAATTATCCGCTCTAGTATCGGATGTTACATGTGGTTTATACCATATCGTTGCTTAGTTCCTGCGATACAAGGATCTTAGTGCGGGGCTGAGTCAATATGCATCGTAATTTACATACATAAACTCACGCCGTAATCCCTCGAGAGGGGTTGGCAGAGGTGTTACACACCGCACTTTTCGCATGTTTATGTTAAGTCCCAGTGTGACAGGTGCGAAACTGTCGCCACTATACGGGCACAATGAGGAACATGGCAGCCGTAATGTACGGCAACCCTAGACCTGTCGGGTCGGATCGGTCGGTTAACCAAGGCACGTAACAAACTGAGCTACCACGTCCTCTCTATCGTAATGTAGTTATAAGATACTATAGTAATTTCTTATTATATAATTTTTAACGCAAACAAATAAAAATTATTTATCTAAACAGTTCGTCGTAGTAGAAATATCGTGTAGATATTATAATACATCACCATTGAAATTAAATATTTTTCAGGTGCGACAACATGTTTATTTAGTCTTATTTCAATAATAATTAAATTCAGTTTTGCTTTTTTTTTGTACGTCCACGATTAGTTAATCTAGAATCATAAAGTAAACAAGCAAACGGTCCACCTGATGGAAAGTGATACCGCCGCCTATTGACACGACGATGCCCATAAGAGAAACGCCAAGATTGTATATATAACTTTAAAAAAAAAATAAATACCTATTTAACAAAGCAATCTCAGCTCGACTACCCTATACCAAAGATTCAGTATATTTTTTGTCATAAAGTGATCGATATACGGAAATGAAATCGAACGGAAAAATAAAAAAGAACTTCTTGAAAACTTTCAAGGAGTCAATTTCCTACCTACTCCTTCCAGTATTTTGACAAACACAAACAAACATTTATTAAAAATAATAATAATATAAATTGATTTCGAGGCGTTTAAAAAAGTGGCTCAAGGGATTCTTGAAAGCTTTAATTTTTTTAAATTTTATGTGGCTAAAAGCAATTCGCCTTATTTAGAGACTATTTTACGAATCTCAATAGTTGACATTGATTGATTTGACATAAGCTGAAAACAGTGGCGTGCCTAGAGTTTTAGTACAGGGCAAGCCGAGAGATATACTTCATACTCCCGATGTGGACTTGCTAGCGTGGACGGACTCAGCAAAACACTCAGAAGTTTGCGAACATGTCAGCAAAACCACAACTTCGGTGCACGGATTTACCACTACCACACAACTGCACTTTTATAGCAGCTTGTCGAACATTGTCACAATCTATCACTTTAACTGACTCAAAGATGCTTTTCCTCCATAAAAGCGCAACGCCTCAGTGAGGTCTTCCCCGTAGAGGGCCTGAGGACGTGTCGACTGCAGAAGTACCGGTACCACCAAATTCTTCATCCACTGACGCCAACAAACATAATTCAAATGGCATTGTTAATAATGATTTACTTTTTTCAACTCGAAACACTAAAAACATGAAATATGTTTTGGAAAATAAACAAATTAAAAAATTAAAACGAAACAAATTGAATTCATCAGTGTTCTAGGTTTATTTTAAATAAATCCGGGAGTTGACAAACTAACTTAAAATTTTAGTTTGAAAACTGAATTTCGTTCCGACCCTGTGTTGCTTGTTATTTTAGAATTACCTGCATTTCGTAGCTTGCGTGTGGCTTAAGTTTTAATTAACGCATTAAAGCATGCAGAATATTTAATTTAAACCGTTTAGATTTCACTAGGTATTATTATAGGTTTTGACCTCATATTGCATTTCCACTTTCAACGAGTTATTTATTTAATTCATTTATCAGGCTAAACAACTAGATAGTAAAATTTTCATTAAATACAATATTTTTTTAAATAAAAAAATAAAATAAATAGGATTATAGGTACGTACTACATTTTTTTTGTATAACACTGCATGCTTATTTAAAATTAATTTGTATTTTATCAAAATAGAAACCATTGCTAATTTTAGATTAAAAATATAATTATGATGTAATTATTCAGTTAAATGATGTTTAATGATTTCTGTAAATTCATTTTAAACAAAAAGAAAATTGAAATGTTCGACATGCCGACGACGTTGAAGGCATTTAATTGAGCGGCTTAATTTGACCCTAAATATCGGAAAATCATTAAATAGTCAATACACGATCAGCTAAATAGTTAAAAGCATCATTCAACGAAGCTTTTTAACAAATTGACTTATTCAGTTTATATATATTTTAGCCTGTTTTATACATTAATATATAAAATAAAATAATGGAGACACATCTTATTCTCGATCATAATTTACAATTTTTACAGTCAAAATTTTATTACTGAATCTTTAAAGCCTTAGTGACAGGCGAAATAAAACACATGATTTTATACCTTATCCAAACGGAATGGGGGCTAAGTGATTTCGGATGTAAAACTTGAGTGAGCTAATAAAATATTGACACGAAGCTTTAGGATATTAATGTCATTGTCAGATATGAAAGCCAGTTTGAATGTATCTGTCACAGCACTAAAGTTAGGTTAAATTCAGATATCCAAAGTCTAGAACAGGGGTTCTCAACGTGGGGACCGCGAGCCGCATGCGGCCGGCCGACCCTTTGAGATTTACAAAATCGCGTTACAAATTTAGTGTAAACCTTTATAAATTTTGAGACAAATATTCTGGAACCATATGAATGCTTTGAAATCAGTTGTTTTTGAATTAAACAAGATTTGACAACTTGCTTGCGGCCCGAGGCCCAAAAAGGTTCAATTCCACTGGTCTAGAGCTATGTGACGTTTTATATCATTAAGGTGGCAAACAAACGCACGGCCCGCCTGACGTTTGACGTTTGCAATACCAGGGGTGTCACGCTCGCGTCGCTAACCCTGCAATAATCTTTAACACCCGATCACTCGATAGGAACTCGATTTAAATTTTTATGAAAAAGAATTCTAGTGTTAAATGAGTATTTTTTTAAATGAATACTTTTTTTAACATTTTTTCTTTCAGTTAATTTTAAAAGGCAATCTCATGTTGTAATATATTAACAGATAGATAATATTTTTTAAAAGAAATAAAGTTTGAAAAACGTGAACCATACATCACCGAAAACTTTTCATCAGACAAGCTCGAATGATAGAAGAATTCTATTTATCATATTGCTGAAGTAAATTATTCTTTTATAAGCGATATATCTGATCGTTTAAGCTTATCTTTACTAATATTTAAGGTGAAAAGTTTGTAAATTTTCAAAAAAAATCTTTAATTGCCCCCTAAAAATGTTTATAGGGTTCAATTCTTCTCTGGTTTCTCTTATTTTATTTTTGACGACCTCAGTGGCGCAATGGTGTAAACAGCCGACTGCTACGCTAAAGGTTCCGGGTTCGAATCCCGGCGGGGGCGGAACTTTGTGTTATTTGCAAGACGCATTGTTTCGCTTACCGGTCTTGGATGTTGTATACTTATTTATTTAGTACATACCATATCGTTGCTTAGCACCTGACACACACAACACACAACACAACAGACACAACTTCTTATGATACTTACTGCAGGGCTTAGTCAATGTGTGTGTCGTGATGTGGTTATTATCATTATTATTTTTAATTTGAGTACTTTTTAATATCTAAATCCGGTACATACAATACAATCATACGATACCAGCTTTTTAATTATGCAAAAGTAACATTGAAGTAATATCTACTTTTACTACGCACTAGAAAAGTGTGCGCCAAAACTTACATGAGCCACAGACTACTCAAAACAGCTGAACAGAGAGAACGGGGTTCAGGTTAGGTACAGAATACAAACTACTGCAATATCTCATTACGGTACATAAAGGGCTTTATAGCTTACGTCAATAAAGCGTCTAGCTTTGTTGAATGTCCAAAACATACTAGTGAAAGATGCTAACATCCACTCATCCTTAGTGGTATCAAAGTCAGTTCGTAATGTCACCTCTATACACATATATCTCAATGCGATTTACGAGATGTGTACATGTCGCGGACGATGTGCTGTTCCAAATGAAATTTCAAAATGGACTCTTGTCTTAGCGAGTTGTACACTGCGAAATCGCTTGCAAAAGCTACGCTAAAATAATTGACTCGGACAAGCGCGGTTTTAAGCTGTGGCACGTTAAGTCTCGGGTTCGAATTTTGACTCAGTTTGTGATGCTCTGATGTCTTGCATGTTTTCTATCTAAGAATAATATCTCTGACCACAAATAACAAAATTGTCTCAGTCCCAACAAAAAAAGAAACTTTAATAGATAGTAAATAATTATGACATCTTGTTCAACACACAAATACCTGCCCGAACCAGACCTCAAACTTCAGACCTCACGAGTCACAGCCAACAGTTTAAGCGTCTGTGCCACGGAGTCCATGACATAAGCTCCGACCTAAGTACCTTATTTATATATATATTAGTGTTTTTATATATGTTAGTTTATCTTTGTATCGAAACATGCTAGGAAAAACATTTCAACAAATTTTTGATAACTTTACACAAGAGAGCCAAAGTTTAAAAATTCTCTATGATTTCAATTCTGATTTAAAGATAGCCGATCTTGTCAGTTTATTTCGATACAACAAGATACAATTTTAGTCATTAACATTACTCTAAATGTAGTATGAATGGAATTATTAAATGTGAGTCAATAACAGAGCAGATTTCCCTGACTGTGCCGATGAGAATATCCAGAATTCCTGTTTCTAGAACTTTTAGTCTGGCTCTCTGCAAAACAAACATTTTTAGCCACTCCCCGTTCCAAAGAATCTGTAGAGCGTACAATGAAACCTCATCAAATGCCTCCGATCCAGACGTTGAATAATACGAAGGAATAATAAAATTTATATCCAATAAAATTTATCTAAGTGATGGTACTAATATCTGTTAATGTGTTTTTATTGTATTATTATTGATGTGTAATTTCTCTTAATTATTTATGTTTCGATTTTTGATTAGTTTATTGTTGATTTTTGTTGTAATTTTTAATTTTAATTTAATTTAATTTTTAATTGGTATGTGTATAGGTCCTGGGAAAAGTAAATGTACTTATATGATTGTGATGCATATACTGTTAGCTTGCCAAAACAAAAAAAAAAAAAATACATTCAATTCTATGAATTCCAATGAAATGTCAAACGGTTTTGTTCGTAGCAAACCTCGTAAATGCAAATGATTTGGCCGGTAACTGTAATAGATTTTTCGTTTTAAAACTTTGTTACAGAGATCTATGTTCAAAAGAAATTTGCGGTTCGTATCTAGATGGACAGATCAATCAAAATAATTAAGTATCTCATTAATACATTAACATTAAACCTAACTTACTAAACTGCGTTATTCTTAATAGTAATTAATTTTGTTGTTAAATAAGTATTTGATTTATAATGAAAATTATGTTGTAAACATTTTATCTACGTTTTGTGTGTGTGTGTGTTTATTATTTTAATTTTTTATTGTTGTTGTAGATTTACTTATTTCGAAATATTTAGAATTTATTTTCACTGTTTACTCTTAGTTACGTATCCAGGCTGTTTCTGCTATTGGTGTATCTGGCTGTAGTAAATTACATACATTTTGTAAACAAATTTGTATGATACCTGTTTGTAGAATATGAAATAAATAAATAACGCCGTATTCCCTCGAAAAGGGTTGGCAGAGTTGTTGCACACCGGATTACGCAAGTTAGAGTCCCAGTGTGACAGGTTACGAATCTATCGCAACTATCAGCACCGTGAGGAACATGGCAACTATAATACGGCAATATATGGCCACCCGAGAGTCGAACCCTCGACCTGTCATTTAATTTTTCATTCATTAGTATTTTTATATAAAGAAATATTTGGCATTTTTAGCTACTCCTGTAAAATTTTACTGAACACTCATTCGTGGTTTTCAAGTTTATTGTTAAGCCTTGACTGAATTGGGACTGAGACGTTTTGTATGAATGGTCTTCCATAAATTTCTGCTACTGCATGAGCCATGTTCCAAGCAAATGATCCTTCACGGTTGGATGAGAAAATTGTACCAGCTGGTGTGTTCCAACTCAGTAATTTGAACTCTTCGAGATAGAGCTTCTACCCCGGAGTTTTATTAAATTATTTTACTTTAACCCGAAGCTGTTGAAAGGGATCAACCCTTGTTGAAGTGTAACTTACCCTTTTTAGAACTTCATCTATTATGTGATAACGTATCAAATAGGGTTTTTTTTTCGACATAAATTTTACATATTATTAAGATAAAATAATTTTTTTACACATAAAGCTCGCGGCAGATCTGTTAAACTGTTACGGATTGCGAATCTGTCGCCACTACCCGGGCACAAAAAGGAACGTGGCAGCTACAATGTACGGCAACTTGGTAATCTACCTGTCGGGTCGGGTCGGTCGGTTAACCAAGGCACGAACCACGTCCTTTCGTCGTTTTTACATATTCACAAATGAAGTTTCATTTTCAACCAATACTAGAATAATTGAATGATATCAAAACATTTGATACGAGAACGGATATCGAATTTCCATTTCATTGAACGTTTGATTTTCAAAGCTTCGGTGTTTTATGTCAGTCCGAATGGGTGCGGAATATTATGAAATTTGTTTTGTTTTAAATAAAAATAAAAAATGTTTAAGCTTCATAATTATATTTTGGATTTTAATAAGATTAATAACCACACATTGACTCAGCCCTGCACTAAGATAATCGTGTTTTGCAGGCAGTAAGCAACGATATGGTAAGCAACTACATAGATAAGAATACTATATGGCCGCAACATGGCCGGTAAGCGAAACAATGCGTCTTGCAAATAACACAAGTTCCGCTACCACCGGGATTAGAACCCGAAACCTCTAGCGTAGCAGTCGGCTGTTTACACCAGTGCACCACCGAGGGCGTCAATAATAATCACCTTTGTTTATCAATAGCTTTTATAATGAGTAAAAAACCTGTTTCCTGAACAATGCAATCTCCTGTAAAGGAACAGTATCGATTTACAGAAAATGTACACTTATATAAATAAAGACAACATCCATTCAAACTGCAGACCTTCAAGAAAAGAGCGTACTCTTATTTAAAAGGCCAGCAACGCATTTCGTAGCTCCTCTGGTGTTGCAAATGTCCATGGGCGGCAGTATTTACTTTCCATTAGGTGATTTGTCAGCTCGTTTGCTCCCTATCATTTGTATATATAAATCCATTACAGAGAAAAAAAATCAATCCCAAGACAGCCGGTAGGGTGTCCGGGCACAGCCTGTGCGTCATTGCACAGCTGCATTATTAGTTGATTAATCGATCAAAGGACGCCACTGATGTTCCTGGTGAACAGGAGTTGCAGTGGTGGGACAGAGTGGCGGGTGTTCCCCGAAGAGGAAAAAATAAATCAATAAACAACCAAATCCTTTACAAGTATTATTTGAATACGGAATTATTAACTATTCGTTAAAATTTATATTTATTAATACAATTTTAATTACTTATTACAACGACCCTTTTGTCATTTGAAAATATTTTCAGGTTCGAGGTTACTGAAATTTCAAAACTTCTCAAATATCCAATGTTACATCTGTCATCTGTAACTGTCAAACTTTATTTGACATTTGAATTACCTTTGATACGAGAAGAATAAGAAAAAAATGCGTGATCCTAAATCGTATCGCTAAGGCTGGAGTCACTTTGTTATGGTCTTTTGGATCTATTAAATATAACAGCGGGTTCTAATAAAGATTCTTCTGTGGCGCAGTGGTGTAAACAGCCAACTGCTACAATATAGGATCCGGGTTCAAATCCAAGCGGAAGTTTATGTTATTTGCAAGACGCATTATATCGCTCACCGGTCTTGGATGTTGTATTCTAATCTATATAGTTTATACCATATCATTGCTTTGTGCCTGCGATACAAGAGTATCTCTTAGTGCAGTGCTGAGTCAATGTGAGTGTGATGTGGTTAATATTATCATTATTACTATGCACATGAACATACGACTAGCTTGCATGCAGTTTGCTTCGTTCCATACTATTTGGAACATCAGGATTCTTCGTGCACATTCGTATGTTTCCGGACGAATCAAAATTTGTACGAAAACGTATCCATAGTGTCCATCCTTATGTATGTTTGAATGTAGGAGGTTATCTTTTAAACCACTTCACCGATTTCAACCATTATTTGCAGACGAAAACAGGAAAATGTCAGGTTTTCATTCGATGTATTTAAGTTTGTCCATCGTAATCTAATAGACCCTTGTTACAGACAAAATAAACTAATCCAACGCAAAACCAAAGGTCTCGGATTGGAAATAGTTGTTTTAGGCTCCCTGCTCCACGCAGAAACCTGGCAAAGTAAAAAGTTTTTGATTTAAAGTATCATGAAATTCTCGTTTGAATATTCATATTAAACACATGTTCATAATGCTGATCTACGGAGACGAATCCGGCAAGAAACTTCCATGATTCCTGTTTTGATTTCCAATAACATTGCAATATGGGCTCTTTCGATTTAGGTGTTTGTTGTCAGTATTCGTCCGTGCCGAAGCCGTGCGTAAGTCGTCCTGCTAACGGACGATCGTATTTTCCATACAAACTCGCGGAGCGGCGACCGCGCGACAAACGCACGACAACAGTGCGGAAATGTTATGTATGAAAGAAGCGAACTTTCTTTCGAAAGAAGAAACACATAGAACCAGTATAATAAGATCCCTGTGAAAACGTGTTCAAGTCCAAGTTACGCTGGACCTTCGTTTTACTCGTAGATAAAGTAATCATAACTTTACCTAACTCCGTGTGAACACAGACAGAGGGGGGTACAGACAACAAACTGTAAGTACTGTAAGAAGTGAATTCATACCAGAGAACTGAATACTTAATATTCTGGCTTCAGTTGACAACTCATCTACAAGAAAGTCGAACGTGAATTTAGTTGTCCAATTTTCATAGTAATGAAACGTTATTGAAACGAACGAAAAAACTGCGTTGAGTTATTTTTAAAACTAAATAAAAGAACCTACTATCGGATCCATGACTATTCATTCAACTTCCATTAAAATTTTCATTAAATCGGTTGTTATTTTGGAGACTACCATGTGGGCGTACAGTACATAATATTGTTTTTAATTATCTTCGGTGATATTAAAATTCTACGAAACTTACAACTGAAACTACTCACAAATGTTTTTTTTTTTTTGACAAACAAAAAACTAATTAATTCCCAATTGTAAATTTTTAAAGAGTAAATTTTGTCTTTTCTTTTTTGGTACTTTTCCAGAAGTATCAACTATCCTTACAAATTTTATAAACGCCAAAGGATGTATGGGAATGTTTGTTCGTTACTCTCTCACGCAAAATCTACTGAATCGATTTTATGGAAACTTTACAACAATGTAGCTTATACTTTAGAATAAAACATATGCTAAAATTAATAAAGATATTATAACGATAAATGTCAAATAATTAACATTAGAACCATTTTCGACTTCTACGCGGAAAAAGTCGCAGGTAAAAGCTAAAAATTTTAAAAATCACCTACTTAAAAATAATATTAAACTTTGTCACGTTACTGTATCGGGTAGAAGTTTAGTTTTCTGGTAAAGGGGTTGTGTTTCGTTCAGGTTTCGCTGGAGGACTGTTTATATAACGGGAACGACAAACAAAATGTATTCTACCGTGTATTGTGGGTACCATCTCACTAAGACAGTTCGCCCATGGCTGTGATTCGATGCGTACATGCATAACGTTCTAGTGTGTGTAACCTCTTCATTAAGCGAACTCGAGTTTACGCGCACTGAAACGAAATGCATACACACCCTTAGAAACTAACAACCTTCGACAAAACGTCATAATGAGATGGAACGTCTGTACTATGTCACGAAAGGCCGAGACTTGATTTCCGAATACGTGAGTGTGTTGTGTTGTAAAACTTATTTATCCTTTTTAAATACAAACTTTTTCAAATAACCTCAATGTAAACTTTCCTATATAGCTACGTTGTACTGTCTTATTATAAGTACTGTTATATTGGAGGTAGCAAAGCTATAATTTACTATTCATTGGTAACATTCATAGATAAATAATTGGAAGTCTATGCATCGGAGACCAATCGTTAATATATTTTGATAGGTATTATTATATTCGTATAAAGCATCGATGGATTTATAAACACTTATAAGATAGCCTTTGTGGCGTAGTGGTATAATAGCTGACTACTACACAACAGTTCCTGGAATCTCGGCGGAAGCGCAACTTTGTTTTATTTGCAAGACGCATTGTTTCGCTTACCGGTCTTGGATGTTGTATTCTTATCTATGTATACCATATCGTTGCTAAGCACCAACGACACAAATTCTTAAGTAGCTACTGCAGAACTGAGTCAATGTGTGTGTCGTGATGTGGTTATTATTATGATTATTAAATTTTAACTCAATGAAAGAAACTTCACAAATAAAACGTGGTGCCTGGTGACGTAAAACGGTTTCATTCATGAATTCTTTCAGTTATAAATTTACAAGGTATTCCTTGCAATGCCTTGGAATTTGAAAGCAAAATACTTGAGCGTGCAATTTTGAAATTTCCGATCCCTTCCGAACCGAAGAACGTGAATAAAAGAAACACTACATATTTTATAATTTATTTCTAACATTCTCTAAAACTTTTTCAAAGTATTTGAGAACGTAGTTAAATATCTTATTGATGTTACAGAACTCGTTTAGCAATTTCGATAAATGTTTCGGTTTCCTAAATTAAATCTTTTTAATGCTATAATAAATGGTTAGTTATTTTATTTATTTATCTCAATGATAAATGCAAAACACTTTTACCAGACTAACCAGAACTTTTCGAATTTCGAAAGAAGTTCCAGTTTAAAAAGCATACTTTTTGGTGCCTATTGTAATAACATTTGACATTTGAAAAGGGTTGAAACCTAGTTTTTTTTTACCGATGAAATAACAAAATACGAGGGAGGTACTCAAGTGGACTTATATATTTTTTTAATGTACGACCACGCATAGCTTTTACGGAGACATCCTTCTTTTAGTGCAAGTTTTACACTCTTACAACAATAGGGAATATACATGAAATGTAATTTGATTATTTAATCAACGTATCGTAGAGTATATGGAAATAGTATCTTTATATTGAGTCACTATTATCACGCCCCTAAAAATAGTTTGTTATAATTGGAATTTTAAAAAAAGTAGACGAGTGAATTTTTCTTATTTCATTGTCTTTTCTTGTTAGTAGAATCAGTAGAATTTAATGTGTAAAATGCTAGTGCGTTTTAACAAGTGAATATCTGTAGTACGTTTTCTTGTAAAACGAAGGGAAACTTCCGTGTCTTTAAAAAGTTTTATCACCAATATTAGTGGTGTAAGATTTAGGTTAGTATCTAATTTATTCCCTGTGAGTTAGTGGCATACCGTGGTGTTTAAACGGTCAGGCGTCTCCTGACTGTCTTCCCTTTAGATTTTTGGGCCTCTGGGCCATTTCAATTGCTGTCTCCGCTTTGCTGGGAGGGAAGTCTGAAACCGCTTTCTTACTACCTCCTATTTCTACTGATTAAGTTCGTTGCGGGTCCAAGACAGCCGGTAGGGTGTCCTGGCACAGCCTGTGCGTCATTGCACAGCTGCATTATTCGTTGATTATTCGATCAAAGGACGCCACTGTTGATACTGATAAACAGGAGTTGCAGAGGTGGGACAGAGTGGCGGGTGTCCCTCTAAAATATCTGTAGTACTGTTTAACTGGAGAGACGTGTAATACAATTTCGTTGCTCTTATCGTCGTCTCCAAAGTAACTCAATAAAGCCTGTAGTACCCATACTAGCATATTAGTGTGAGCAAATTCATCATAACATCATTTTCATCCTTTCATTATCATCATCAACTCATCTCTTATTTCATTCCTCATCAAAACTCCATAACACATGAGTTTTTTCAGCAAGAAGTTTGAAGCTATAATTAAATTTACAGTACCTTTAATATTGTAAGAAAGTACTATCTCTCCTGTAAAAAGCAAATTGTCGTTTACAATTTTCTTCCTGAAAAGGCTTGATATTAATTGACACTGGCAAAATACTCAAAGTTATTGCCATGACGATGGAAAAAAAAACAAGTTGGTATAAGACTACAAAATCTATACCATACAGGTATAAAAAAGAGCGAAGTATCCTATAAAGGATAAGAAGTTATTACTGTGGGGTAGTGTGGCTGAAACAGATACGATATTTATTTTACAAGAAAGAGAAATAAGAGCTCTGTATAACTTAAAGCCGCGACATTCATTACGACAATTAGTTAAGGAAATTGATATACTCACCTTACAGTCCCGATATATTTTTGACAATATTATGTATGTAAGGAAACATCTAAATGAGTTTGATGGACTAGGTCACGGTATAAATACCATAAATAATAATAAATTACGTATCTCTACCGTTAGATTAGCAAAAACTAGTAAGTCATTTATTGGAAATAGTGTCCGTTTTTTATAATTAAATACCAAGAAATGTAACAGAAATGTCAGTTAATAAATTTAAGCAATATGTTAAACTAATTTTAATTAAGAAAGCTTACTATAAAATTCAAAATTATGTAGAGGAAGTAATTTAATTAGCTGCACAGATTTATCTTATTGACAGTTGGAGTGTAGCTAGAATTATTATGTTGAAAAATTGTAATTTGTAGTAGAAAATATTGTAATTGACGACCTCGGTGGCGCAGTGGAGTAAACAGCCGACTGCTACGCTAGAGATTCCGGGTTCGAATCCCGGCGGGGCGGGACTTTGTGTTATTTGCAAGAGGCATTGTTTCGCTTACCGGTCTTGGATGTTGTATTCTTATCTATTTAGTATATACCATATCGTTGCTTAGTTACTGTGAAGTTCTTACGATACTTACTACAGGCCTGAGTCAGTGTGTGTGTGTGTGTCGTGATTTGGTTATCATTATCATTATCAGTAACATTATCATTTGAATATTGAAAAAAGCAACTACGGAGGTTTCTTGCCGGATTCTTCTCCGTACAAATAGCATTCCGGTGGAACTGGTAAAATACCATGAAACCGGTGTAAAAAAAGAAGATTTGAAAGTGCTTATTTAAGTATATTCGAATAAAAAAAAAAATGACTTTGACTGTGAAGAAAACAAAACCTGCTATCAGAATGAGTGTATTCTCGTTTTATTGAATGTAAGTATTTCACTTGTAGTTGTTTAGCTGCCGCTTATTAAGCTGTCTATATACACTAACCTATATTAGAACGTCTTCGCCGTGCAAACAACTCAGGCAAACAACTGTTATTAAATGCGAAGTGTACTTCATATTAATGAAATAATAATTCTGTTATTCTGTATAGACTGTTCTCTTTACTAACATAACAAAAATAATTGCTATAAAATAACTTCGCAATTTTTTTTCATTCAATCAAATTCAAGCCAGTATTATTTGTATGTGATTCCATACCTCGTATGTATATGTTACACTTAGGTATGTTTGTAGCGGTATCGTATCGCCTTGGTTTAAAATTCTAAATTTATTCCGTTAATTTAAAAAAGAAAACTTAAAATCGTCAAATGCGTTTGTATTTTTGTTAAAAATTACTCGACCACCGGTTCGGAAAATTTATGTCGGGAAAGATACCGGTAAGAAACGCCAGATCATGTAATTTAGTATATCAACATGTTTTAGACTTAGCCACTGATACATGTTACAGTCTAGAGTGAGAGAATGCGAAAGCTCATGCCACAATGTACGAATTAAAGTTAAAATATTTATAAATTACGTCTTTACACATAAAACAATGGGTTATGTTTATCTGAGATTCAAATCCGTGATACAGAATCTAAAACAAACGCACAACGACAACCCCCGTGGCTCAGCCGTCTGAACTGCCGACAGTGACACGCGAGGTTCCGAGCCCGACTACCGTCTGTTATGTTTTCTTACTATATAAGTTTGTATGTATAGTCATAGATGTTTTAATAGTTAAGTATGTATTTATGTACACAATTTATGTATTTTGTACATAAAGTTGTAGTACCCAAACTATAAGCCTGTGACTTAGTTTGGGACTTGAGAAATCTATTGTTATCGCAAGATATTATTATTCAACTCAGGTTACTTAAACAATACATAACCCAAGATCGACTCGACCAATTTTCCCACGTTTTATACACTCACTTTTCTTGTTTGTTTGTCGTTCCGGTTGGATTTTTGCAACTCAATTTTGAGGCACTTCCCGATAAGCTAGCAGGCTTAAATTTTCAGGGTAGCTTCAAACCTGATGACAATGCAATTTACAACTAAAAAAACGGCTGGACCGATTTTGATAAAATTCGTATGGAGTAACTTTTGAGGCAGTTCCCGATTAGTTAGCAGGCTGAAATTATCGGCAAACAGACAAACAACAAAGACAAAAATAATAAAATAATTAATAGATTTAAAAATCAAAAACCCACGTTTTTAAATGTCCTAAAAATAAGAAAATAACCCTACGATACTGGAAGAGGGGCCACTCATAACGTGGGGTGTAATCTTTGCAAGTTACACCCACGACCTATACACGTCATGTAAATATATCCCATTAATAATCCCTTAAATAATATACGCCCCCACTTTTGAGTGGCCCCTCTTTTAGCCCCGTGGCATAAAAATCTCTTTTTATGAAATCTTCTACTGTTTTTTAATATACTTTTAAATTGTTACCAGTTATTTTAAGGTATATTAAAAAAACAGGATAGTATCAATTTGATTTTTTTATATACCTTTATATGAAATTCTATACTGCATTTTAATATACCTTTGAGTAATAAGTTAAAGGTATATTCAAAAAGTAGTACAAAATTTCATAAAAAGGGATATAGAAATAAAAAATTCAATTTATAAGTACATTTATGAAATTATAAAACATAAGGAACTGTATGTATCGCAAGATCTCTTAAGGCGAAGTTTTCTCCGGCTATTTCATATTTAATTCACGCGTGAAGGCAGTGAGGTGGCAATAAAAGTGTATTATAGTTCGCTCTAAAATTCACGGCGAACCCTTCTTACAACTTTCACTGTAATAAGGAAATAACGTAAAAACTTATCTACTTTTGGCTATTGGTTTTCTTTTTTTACTAAATCATACTTTTTTTTTTTTTGTTAAAGCTATTACATAAAACTACAGATATCGGGGTCTCCCTTTAGGCTCAGTTGGTCTGTGTAAGAAGTATCCATGTAAATGTCAAACAATCAATTAAAAAAAAACTAACTAAAAAAATCAACGTAAAACAAAGTTACATTTAAAATCTAAAGATAAAATTTTTATATGCCTAACCCTCTCCCCTGATCTGTTTCTTTTTGTGACAAATTTAACTAATCGCTTTTTTATTTTTTATTTTTTTTTTATTTAAACAAAAAAGCCTCCACATAAAAACAAGTGGTTAATAAAAGATACATTTTATGACATTCAAGAATATTTTTAATTTAAAAAATAAATTGTAATTATTATTGGTAGACATTTCACTGGACACTTGATTGTGTTAAATAATTTAAATTAATTTTTGTAGGACAGTTCAAATGATTTATAGTATTGATTTTTTTTTCTTTTCACACTATATTATCGTAAATTTTATTATTATTACCTTCATTCAACTTTCTATATTTGTATGCCTTTATGGTAGATTTTTCTGATGGCTAATTATAATGTATGACATCTGTATAACGAAAAAACTGACAAATAAACGATTTATTACAAACAACGGTTTAGCAATCTACAAAAAAGATCAGTTGAAAATGAATTTATAATGACAGTTGAAGTAAATCCACCTGAAAAAAAACCCAGGAAAACAACCAACAAAGGGACTTACCGTCAAAAATCCTAATTTGAGCCCCAATCGATAATGATGGTATTGTGCGGGAAAATAATGATTCGACAAAAACAGTTTTTGAATCTTCAATTTTTTACCACGTAACGAAATAAACTTTTTAATAAAACACTTTCATACTAATTTGCTTTAAATTTAATAACCACTAAACCACTTCACGGGGTGAGAAAAGTTGTAGGAATTGAAAAGTAAAAATTTTCCGATGGCACCGTCTGACTACGAATACACGTCCGTAGTAACTGGCAACCGTAGCATCACTGAGACGTAGTGCTACGGGCTACGGGCTACGAGTCGCGTCGGCCGGTAATCATGGCAATCGCGGTAATTTTTATAAATTCCTCCGGGAGTGTTGCCGAGTGACTTGATTAACTTGCTTTTTCTATATTTAAATGTTCGCGATTATTTTGTTTATCGGCTAATTCGGCATCAGAATACGCCGAAAATACCTAAAAATAATCATATGGATATATAATATTTTTTTAATTTTGTTTTTGTAATTAAACTGGATTTTTTTATATGCTGGTCGACTTCAAACCTCCTCCGTTTTTTAGAAAGGTAAACTTGACAGAATTTTTCTACAACTTAATAGACAAACAAGAAGATGGTTAAGATGGTTCAACTGAAGGAAAGTGATACCGCCGCCTATTGACACGATACCCTTGATGTCTTCAACGCTAATAGCACCGCCATGCGTTGCCAGTGTAGAGGTAAAAAAATTACCTCGCGTTCCGGTAATTACACTGGCTCTCAAAATCCTTTGATCCAAAACACAACTGCTTCACGGAAAAAAAGTTACCCTGAAAATCTACTGCCTCAAGATATTTGACATCATTATAAATAAATAACCGCATCACGACACACACATTTACTCAGACCTGCAGTAAGTATCGTAAGAAATTGTATCGCAGGTGCTAAGCAACGATATGGTACACACTAAATAAATAAGAATACAACATACAAGACCGGTAAACGAAACAAAGCGTCTTGCAAATAACACTAAGTCCCGCCCCCGCCGGGATTCGAACCCGGAACCTTTAGCGTAGCAGTCGGCTGTTTACACCACTGCGCCACCGAGGTCGTCAAACCTAAACCATTATATCAAGTATATACTCATATTTTTTCCATTCTCTGCATTAAATTTATTCAGTTTTTTGTTTGCAAGTTTATTGTCCATTATCTTTTTAGATATTAACATTTCTAAGATAGCCGAGAATCTTTAAGTATTTTTATGATCTCATCTGCGCAGTGTTGTAACAGCTTGCTGCTACGCTAGAGGTTCCGGGTTCGAATCCCGGCGGAGGCGAAACTTTGTGTTATTTGCTAGACGTATTGTTTTGCTAACCACTATTAATAATTAATATTAATAATAAATATTAATAATAATATCAATATATACATATTTAAATAATTAAATTAATAGTGGTTAGCAAAACAGCGATATATATATTACATAATTAGATTTTTTATGTAATTTTCAGATTTTCTAAAATAATAATGTACAAAAATATTCGTAGTGAATTTTATTTTGTACATTCACTGGGTACTTTTAAATTAAATTTTAACAACTAAGATCATTAAACAAATAATTGATATAATGCTGATATTTCAGCAAGTCAGCAATGCTCTAATGAATCTGTCGTATGAAGAATCTGAGGACTTATCAACTGCTATTAAATAGATGTTTTTTTTTTTTAATTTCAGTGCACTGGTTTTATAAGTATGTTTTCCTAGTTAGGGCATATTTTATTTATGAATTCTTGATTTTAAGTGTCTTATTTGTGGTTTGAGATCGAGTTTTACCACCCTCCTTTCTATTTCTGCCGTGAAACAGTTCGCTTTTATTCGGTTCGAAGGATTGGAGAGCCAGTGTAATTACCGGCATGAGAGGTAAACCATCATTGCCACCTAGTGGGCAACGCATTGGCGGTGCTTTTGGCGTTCGAGACATCAAGGGCACCATCGTGTCAATAGGCGGCGGTATCACTTTCCATCAGTTGAACCGTGTTGTTTGTTCATGACTTTTGTTTATACATATTTGTCCCTAAGGAAGACGACAAATAATAATGATTATTATTTGATATTTTAATTAATTACACGCGACTTTCATGCCGACGTGAACAGTGTGTCCACCATGAGTTCGTATAGTTTTCCTACACGTCAGGTGACAGATAACTGCGGTGATTTTGTATGAGCAATCCTAATTCCTCATCAATCCGTTAGAGGCGCTTTGGAAAGATTCATACAAATTTGTAACTGCAATCGCAAGCGGCGATCGAAGGACTCATTGTAGGCACTGTAGTGTCGCGGAAATATTATATTTCTCTAGTACGAATATTTGTAGCCTCGTTGGCAATTTAATGATCGTACTGTATCGCCTAAAGCTATTAACAAGTTATTTTCGATGTAGTAACAGACGTACAAAATCTGGAATTAATAACGCTTCAGTTAGAATTGATGTCACGCATGGAAACTTTAATGTCCACCTCTAAAGTTTTATTTCTAAGTACATAAAGTTCAAATTCCTTTACTCATTACTATTGTGACGATTGTATAAAACCGATGGCATCGCATTTCACCACCTACAAGCTTTCTGATACTATACTTTAAATAAATGAATTCTATCGTTCAGAACATAAGGTCTATTATGAAATATTTCAAGTAACATAAATCCGTAATTTCCGCCCACAGATATGCGGATATGTTGTTGTCATGGCATTTCATTTTAAAGTCCTATTTATAGATTAACTTAATTTTTAATTCTGAAAATATCTTTGAAATTCGGAAAATAAATTGAAAATAGTTTGTTTAATTTCTTCATTTGTGACGACCTCGGTGGCGCAGTGGTGTAAACAGCCGACTGCTACCCCAGAGGTTCCGGGTTCGAATCCCGGCGGGGGCGGGACTTTGTGTTATTTGCAAGACGCATTGTCGCTTACCGGTCTTGGATGTAGTATTCTTATTTATGTACTTTATACCATATCGTTGCTTAGTTCCTGTGACACAAGTTCTGACGATACTTACTGCAGGGCTCAGTCAATGTGTGTGTCGCGATGTGGTTTATTTGAGGTTCGAACAATTAATAATTAAGAGTACATCCTAGTGACATATTTGTACGCCTAAATGGCTGATCTTTGTTGACACTCATAAACACTGATACCTTACTTAATACTTGTTTAATACTAACATGAAAATCAGACAAAAAAAAACCCTTGTATTTAAATTTTTCCCAACTTTTTGTATTGCTAAAAACTTTGGAGTAAAACATACCATACTGACCGGTATAGTCACCTTGGGCATCATTTTCACCATACTTTAATTGCTATTCTTACGGGCATTTGTTAAAATGTAACAACGTGGGACGTGGTGTATGTGGGAGGATGTGGTAGCTCAGTTTGTTACGTGCCTAGTGAACCGACCGACCCGACGCAACAGGTCCAGAGTTCGAGTCTCGGGCTGCCGTACATTGTAGCTGCATGCTCCTCATTGTACCCGGATAGTGGCGACAGAATCGTAACCTGTCAAACTGGGACTCAACATAAACATGCGAAATGCGGTGTTTAACACTTTTGCCAACCTCTCTCGAGGGAATACTGTGTGGGTTTATGTTATGTGCGTTATGTGTTATAATGTTCAGATTGATTCATATCATTGGCTTAGTAAATCAATTATTCTATTTAAATGATTATACAGTGAAACCTGGTTAAGTGGAACCTGGATAAGTGAGAAACCTCTAGTATAAGTAGTATAAGTAGTATAATGGGACTTTTCGAACCTGATTAAATGAGATTTGATTTATAGTATTTTTTTCATGTTTACCTCTATAATTGGGACTCTGGAGCTCAGTTCCCTTTATAAGTGAGATAATGTATCAGGTTGGGACAGGTTTCGACACGATTGTTTACAAACATTCGAATTTCTTTTGCACGTGTTTTGTTTACGGCCTCTGTAAATGAGACAACAAATTTTTAAACCTGTCTAAATGGTCCTTGGTCCCTTGAGATCCCAATTAACTAGGTTTCACTGTATGTAAACTTTAAAGATTAACCATTTTAAAAACATCATGTATTCCGCTGACATGACGGTGAGATGACGGGCACGGTTGCTAGGTGACTGTCTGGAGGTGTCATTAATGTTGAAAGGTAAACAATACATGATCTCTCTCTTCTTTGAATAATGAATGTTCTATTTTAATCTGTTATTTTGACTGGGCTTACGCCTACGCTATTTAGATCGTCTTTAACTTAGTATTTAATTCAAAGCACATTGCATTAAGAATGATAGACCTTCTACGAGAAATTCAATAAAAAAATCAAGTACATAGTTGTCTTCATTCGCTCAAAATCTACAGAAGAATGGCTTTATTTATGTCCTTATCACTGAGTTAACTAAACATTTCAGATTTTTGTCATTCTGATAAATCGTTGTCAAATACCTAATTGTATGTCGTAAAAAATCATCAAATTTTTACAAGATGGCCGTCAGAACTCTTCCATTCACCATTTAGTTAGTCATGTCTGTTTTACGATTTGTCTTATGTATCATCATCAGATTCACATCCTATTTGCCATAACGACTTTTTTAACCCCGCAGAAGTTTTTCAAAGAGTTTTTAAATTTGTAAACCTTTGTTTACTGACACAAAATCAGTTTTCCACACGTGACATCACAAAATCAAAGCGTTCTCGCCTATCGAACAGTTAAACCTTAATAAAATAGAGAAAACTGAGTCTATAAATCGTTTTTATGAAGGCAGCACATCTGGATAGGGATATAGGGTGTTCATTTATTCATTTGCGTCGGTTGTCGCTCGTAAAGGACCCGATTTACGATCAACTGCCGCCCGACGCTTTTACAAACCACGGAACCGTAATCAGATGTTAGCCGGTTCTTAAAAAGCCCAAGGCATCTAAGTGGACATGACAGTGAAAAATACTCCAGGGGATCTTTGTGGTCGTGGTTCTTTCAAAACCTTCAAAAACTACGTTTAGACTTGTATTAAAAATATTAATCGTTGCAAATAAATGTTGTTCAATAAATCTTAATCGGTGAAAGTCAAATTTATTACATCCAATTTGAAAGGCTTGACTTTTTTACAGCTTCTGTATTAAAATTTGCCTCTAACATTCCTCCTGACGGATAGTAAATAAAAATAAAAAACCACATCACGACACACATATTGACTCAGCCCTGCAGTAAGTATTTTAAGAACTTGTGTCGCAGGTGCTAAGCAACCTCATGGTATAAACTACATGAATAAGATTACTACATCCAAGACCGGTAAGCGAAACAATGCATCTCGCAAACACAAAGTTTCACCTCCACCGGGATTCGAACCCAGAACCTCTAGCGTTGCAGTCGTCTGTTTACACCACTGCGCCACGGAGGTCGGGACTTAGTCTTATACATGTTATATATTGCCTTCGTTACCACGTTTTATCGTGACGGAATCGTGACGTACAGGTTTAATGACTCCAATGGGTAATCAATTCTCTTTGTACTAAAACGATTTCAGAGAACAGGGAATGGTTTTTTCGTGTTTCATTTGTTTTCGTTACCGAGATTATTCCCTTTTACATTCCGACCAGCATCGGATGGAGTGATTTAACAAGGTATCGAGGGTGCTTATAGTAATTTGGTTTCGCTTTGAAAAAAATATTTAAAAAGGAATAGTAATACCTAACAATAGATACTGTGGAGCATTGATAAGACAACCTCGACATACCAATCTATCAGTTGATAGAGAAGTGGTGGCGTTCGTGCTGGTGCTCCAGTTCTATGTCAGCACGTTATGCACGTGACTATCAGCTAATAGATTAATTGAATAAAAATTCATAGTTGTAAGCTATGAAAGGAATCAATATGCGGAGTTGTTGAGACCCCCGCGCTACCGTTGCGTTTCCTCTTGGGGTAACCCCAGACATCATCACAGCGGAGTCGCTTGAGTCCTAATAAACCTCCGACGACCTTCGGTGGCGTAGTGGTGTAAACAGCCGACTACAACGCTAGAGGTTCCGGATTCGAATCCCGGCGGGAGCGGAACTTTATGTTATTTGCAAGACGTATTGTTTCGCTTACCAGTCTAGGATGTAACATTCGTATCTGTCTAGTATATACCATAACTTTGCTTAGTGCCTGCGATACAAGATTGTCTTAGTGCACGGCTGAGTTAATGTGTGTCGTGATGTGGTTATTATTATTATTATTAAACATTTAATTATTTCGAGATCACAGTTACCGTTAGCTTAAACTCCATTTTTTTGGTGTAAAGGCAGTCGGCAGGATGTCTGAAAACAGCCTTTGCTTCATCACACAGCTGCATCATTCGTTGATTTTTGAATCAAAGGACACCACTATTGATCCTGGTGAACTCTGGTAGCTGTGGTGGGACAGAGTGGCGGATGTCAGTTTCAGCCTATGTAAATATCTATTTAAATCTATCTGTCTTCGCTTATTGTACTCATCATGTCTGCCGTCAAATATTCATCAATGAGCTGCCCGTATTTTGTAAGGAATTCGATTTGCCTAGATTTATTATGCTGTTTATAAAATAACAGCTATAAACACTCCAGGACCTCTCGCTAAGGTACTGAATTACAAAATGCTGTAACTTTAACAATCCCCAATAACAATTAGATTTTATTGCAGTATAAATGACGTACCCGTAATAATTTAATAGTCTAATTATAATTTTATAGATACTAAATAATTTGTTAGATTGCAATTTGAATTAATAATATTACGTCCCACTGACATTTGTACGCCTGCATGGCAGAGTTCTGTTGACATTTTACTGTAAATTACTTACCATCTTACTAACATGAAAATCAGACAAATAAATATCTTTATCTTTTTTTTTTCTTCAAACGTGTGTCCTGTGTCGGATACAAGCCACCGGTGAACAATATACAAACATATTTCCAGAATAAACAGTCACTGAAAGTAACAATCAGCGCTACCGGAGACAGTAGTTACTAACTTTCCTATGGTAGTTTGCCGTGTCGGCAACAAGAAGTGGCTTGTATCCGACTCAAAGCACACGTTTGTGTAGCGTCCTAAAGCTAGGTTTTCCATTTCAGTTTTCATGTCAACTTAAACCTAATTGCTGTATTGATTGCATTGATATTTAGTTGTACTATCCATATAAACATGACATAAACTCATGCCGTCATCCCTCGGGAGGGGTAGGCAGAGGTGCTACACACCGCTCTTCGCAGTTTTATTTTGAGTCCCAGTGTGACAGGTTGCGAATCTGTCGCCGCTATCCGGGCACATTGAGAAACTACCCGAGACTAGAACCCTCGACCGGTCGGCTCGGGTCTCTGTTATTCAAGGCACGTAACAAACTGAGCTAACATGTCCTAGTTATAAGATATTTTTAATTTATCCTATCAGAGCAAAGTGAAGTAGAATTATCTTGTATTAATATTTCTGAATTTTTGTTGCAGTTCTAACATTGGAAGAGTAATAAAACTTTAATTGAAATATTTAATTTATATCCATATCCCTACAACGGAGTCAGATCGTTTCGACTTTTATGTACGTTATATCCAAGTTAGCAAATACGTCACCTGCGTTATATTTTCGGATTTTTGGGACGTAATATTATTTTAACAACAAAGCAAATAATTAATTGCGCCGCAGTCATAAAATTACCCCAAAATCTCACCTGATGGTCAGGTGACATTGTGACCGTAGGTGGCAGACACTTAAGCATAGGAAACTCACACTCACAAACTCACACACAAACTCACATTTTTACAAATCTACATGCGAGATTATGGATTAGACTACCATCCTTTCTGTTTATGCCTTGAAACGATGAAGAAGTTTAATGATATTGAAAATACAAGTAGGTATAACTTTAAACGAATATATTGTCCATACAAATTGTAAGTCGTCACTCACTGAAGCGCCGCTCGTGTCGAAATTGTAACTTTTTCATCCCTAGAGATTATTATAATTAATCGATAAAAAAAAAAGTCAACTTCTCCATTAGCTCGCTTTTGGTTAAAAAAATTGGAATGCCAGAATAATTTCCGGCTCAAGAGATACACATAACATATTTTATTCTAGTAATCTTGGCGTTCTAAGACTTCAAAGGCATGTCATTAGGCGGCGTCATCACTTTCCATCATCAGGTGAATCGTCAGCTTGTTTACCCATGACACTGTATAAAAAAAAAAATCGAAGTTGAAATGCTTGGGGAAGGCAATATACCAGGGATCCTCACGTGTGGCCCGCCGAGCCTTTCAGACTGGCAAAATCGCGTTACTAAATTAGTGTCAACCCTTATAAACTTGAGAAAATGTGTAAAAGTCTCAAATATTGTTCCCTACATATTCTGGCACCATATCAATGCTCTAAAATCGTTGGTTTTCATTAAACAATATTTGGTACTTGGCCCGCAACCAAACAAGGTTCAATTCCACTGCGCTATACGCTACTCTATGTGTTGTCAGACACTTGAGACACAATTGGAAGGTTGGTATTACGTATCAAATATTGCTATTCAATTACATAGCGGTTTATTATCATGACAGTTAGTTAATAAATATAAATAACAAACTAAATTATTCAAAATACGGTGCAGACTTCCAATAGATTTAAAGTTCATATTAGATGCTTTAAAATTGAATATTTTTAAATTTAAAAAAAAACAGATTATTGGGCATCACAAAACTTAACTTTAGAAAAAATCAAATCAAATAGTCGAACTGAATCTCCAGTGTTAAACTTTTAATCTCAGTACACACAATAGGCCACAAATCTCGAAACTTCCAGCAAACTTCACTAAGCCGAGATCAGAATAATTAACCATTTATGAACCTTATTTCAATTTTGAACTCAACTGTCTTCAATGTTTGCCTTGTAAACCTCAACTTGATATTTGGCTTTTGAGGTTAAAAATAAGTATTTTAAAGTCGTCATGATATAATGAACATATTTCAGTTTAAATAGCAGTTCAGTCCCCGTAGATAAAAGACTTTATTCAGCATGCGTTAACGCCAAAAGAATATAAAAATGTATGGAAATGACATCATAATTGCGTAACTTGAGCGCGGGGAAATGTCTTTTCTATCATGGCATTTGTCTATAGGGGCCAGAACATGTAACGGAGTAGGCAAAGCGCCAATGACATTCCTGGTGGCACCTGGCAAGAATACCTGTTTACTTTCTTTAAAATAGCTTATTAAGGATGACAGCAAATCGCAAATACAACACAAAGATACTTTTTTCAACAGCAACATATTTTTCACAAAATAAATGCCTAGATAACCTACATGCCTAGATTACATGACATTTCAACATTTTTTAATACGAAAACAACTAGGTTTATACATGAAATAGAAAAAACTCACTAATATTATTTTCAAATATATTGCTTACCTACCAAGTTTTATCGAATTGAAAAGTTAGGGCCGGGGTGATTTGATCATAGGATATTATTAAATCCGTCTAATTAATTACTATAAGCTGCTTCAGTATATCGGCTGAGAAATTTCATTTTTGTCATTATTTAACCTAACCTTACTATTAACACAGAAAAACATATCCAGTAAAAATTCATTGAAAATTCCTGCCCTTATTACATTTCATACAATCATATTATATCTAACTAAACATACAAAAATTAAAACACAAAAACAATATTTTTAAAACTGCAATGTATAAAATTATATTGATTTTATTAGCTTTAATCTAGTTTTGTAGTTATGTCCCCATCAATCTTCATCAATATTCGTGTCTCAATGACACCTGTCAGCCGTATAAAGCTATTTTGAACGAAGTTGCACAATTTTAAACATTATTACTTTGACACGACTACAGCGAAGCAAAAATGTTATGATTTTGACTGGAATGTACGTATGAATGTTCATCTGTTAACTCAATACCGACTGAAATATATAGATGGTTATTTATCCATCTTTTGTTAAGCTAAGCTAAGATTTATTTTAATTTCGGCCATATTTTTCAAAACGATCCGATTTTGATTTTGTTGAGAAGGCGACATATATAGTTAAGCTTTAATTTCATTGGACTTCAAAAAAAAGTTATGTAGCTTTGAGGTTATAAACCATTGTAACAATTATCTTTTTGATATGTTCAGTTGGGCTGAATTTCCAAGCAATAGTCCAAATGACCCAGCGAGTCTGCCAACATAATGGAAACAGTCGTAAACTTTACCAACGGCCGGCAATCTCCACTCTCCCTCGCTTTTATAGTATTACTGCAAATTACAACGAATAAATCGACCGCTGAATTTATACCTACGTGGAATCACGTTGTTTGTACGATGTCAGAAACAGTATTGAAGATAAATACCTATTATTTATTTACATACGTTTATTATAATTCTACAGGTTGGCCACAAAAACTGTAAAGTTGTGTAATTAAATTCATTAAATGCATTAGTTCATTACAATTATTGTTAAAATTATTAAATTAAAAGATAAGTAAATAGGTCACAAATTAAATTAACATGAAATAATTTACAAATTCCCAGTCTCTGCCCTGCTTAATCCAAAGGTCTACATTATGCTGGCAGCATTACCACATTACAATACGTTTGACATAAGCGATAGAATTACTGCACGAACTGCAGTGTGCACCTCGCACCGTTCTATAAAATGTATCATTGGTCACGAGTATCGTGTATTCGACAAAAACCCGCCAATCCTTTTTTTTTTAACCAATCACGATGATAAGAATTGTGATGTAATTATACTGATCTTACAGTACCGCCATCTTTTAGTAGATTTACTAACTACAAAGAAAACACGCGGCGTGTTGAGACAGGGCTTCATTTTTATGGGTTAATTATGTCATTCATCATCAACATAGTAATTGTTTAGAGTAGACCAATATTTTAAAATATTTTTCGATAGGTACTTAATTAAACTGCTTTCTTGAATGTTCTTCTTAGACAAACGTTTCGTTAGTGATGTTTTTTATTACAAAGCTAAAACACAATTTTTTACGCGGTAAAATACTTTCATTTTTAAAGTTTGTTTCTTGAGCATCGACCCACCATATTTAAGTAACGCCATCTTTTAACAACCCAATAAAACTAAAACCGAAAACTACCGTGTAATAAAACATTATGATGATGCAGAAAAGCATGTTTAAGACACGCAGTGCTACAAAAATACATAATGACGTAAACATTTTTATATGCATGCACATCAATTTTAAATAATATATACTTACTATTGTTGGTACATACCTTTATTTTATCATCCAATTATGATCCGTTGGTACTTGAATAGGGAAACGCACTGTAGGCATCTGATCACATTATCCGTTTGGATTTTGGTAACCATCGATGTAATATTTAATAGATACACTATTATTTGAGCATTTAAGTCTAATCTCCGTATAGAATTAAAATAATGGAAAACGTATTAAAATCAAATATTTTATTGAACTTTTTACTCAAATACAAGAAATTCTTAACAATATGACAAGATTTAAAATAAATAAAATAGATATTTTAAAAGTAAAAAGAACGTATCTTTACAGATATAATGATATTGTTAATTCTCTATAATTTAGATAAATATTTACAAGAATTTTACTTATTATCCTGTTTCTTATTGAAATTTATTAATAATCGAGAAAGAGTGAAAATGATGTGATCAATAAAATTGAAAAATGTTTTTCTTTTAGTAAACAACAATAAATTACATACTTTTT
This sequence comes from Choreutis nemorana, assembly GCA_949316135.1. Taxonomy (NCBI): domain Eukaryota; kingdom Metazoa; phylum Arthropoda; class Insecta; order Lepidoptera; family Choreutidae; genus Choreutis; species Choreutis nemorana. The sequence continues at coordinate 9,504,271 of OX438609.1, forward strand.
TTACGATTTTCAACTAATTTAAATATAAAAATATCAAGATAGTCTTAGCTATGTACAGTTTTAAATAGTAAGTCTTCGCTTTATTTTCATAGTCCATTACAACATTTAAAAGAACAATTTCTGTCATCTGTCATACCCAGTGGTGGATTTACCAGCAGGCTGAGTAGGCTCGAGCCTAGGGCGGCAGATTTTGGGGGCGACAAATTTGGGGGGGAAAGATTTTTTTTTTTACTTTATAGAAATCAAAAAGATTTTTCTATGACGGTTTTCTGATGTCTTACAGATAGAAGTCTGCAACAAATTTTGTCATACATAGCCTTCATATGGCCTTATGTACACCAGCGACGAATTGTTCTGGTGAGAGAAGCTTTTCTTGTCTAAAAAGGGTAAAAAATTATCTGCGATCGACCTTGAGCCAAGAAAAATTAAACGCTTTAGCTGTTATGTGCATAGAGTCGGAATTAATGAACAAGATTACTTACGACGATATCATACATCATCGATGATACAAAACAACAAAAAATCGCGCAAAAAGGCATTGCAACGAACTTTTATTTCGTCGTAAGTAATCTTGGTCATCAATTCCGACTTGACTGAGTCGATTATTTTTAAATGTTTGAAAGCGCAATAAAGATTATTTATTCACGTTTACCAAATGTTCATTATTGCGTAAATAGCATAGCATATAGCATACATTACCCCGCCCACACATGATTGTTGAGCTTCGATTAGCTCAAAAATATACCGAAAAATGATTGTGTAATTATTATGTATGATATGACAATTGTTGAGGCAAGGGCGGCAAAAACTATTCAGCCTATACCTTGAAAATTTGTAAATCCGCCACTGGTCATACCATAAAAACGCAGAACTACCTTTAGTATTCATATATATATTTGCCTTCATGTACCTTAATTATAAACATTACCAATTAGAATCTGCTTCAATCGTTGGTTGACTTTTAAAATGTTCATTGTTCCATGAGTTTCACCTTCGATTGCCGCTTGCGACTGCAGTTACAAATGTGTATGAACCTTTGGAAAGCGCCTCCAACGGATTGATGAGGAATTAAGATTGCTCATACAAAATCGCTGTAGTAATCCATGTTACCTGACGTGTAGGAAAGCGATAAAAACTCACGCCAGGCACACTGTATTGGTATTAATCTATAGTTTCAACAGAACACATTCAAACTTACTCTATTTGTTTACAAAGAAAATTTTTTACAGAGACACTACCAGAGCTCCAGATTAAAATAGATTTCCTTAAATCCATATTAAAGTTTGACTGCCTTGCACAACCTTATACTGTAGCTTTAAAAAAGATGATCATTGTATATTAATTTGTATATCTATTTGTAGTGTAATTAGTTACTTACGTTTAAATTTCCAAACAAGCGTGAATTGACTCTTGAGTAATTTTCTCTAGGTCTTTCAAGGCTGACGATATCCATTAAAGTAACATAAATAAAACCATAACACTCTTATGTTTACCGTGGTCGAGTAAGCAAGTAGCATTTTACAATTCCCATTTACGTCACATTATGTTGTCATAACACCTCTGTTGATGTTAGTTTACATTTTGCAACAGTTTCGTCACACTTTATATAAAGTGCATACACACACACGCATACAAAAACTAGTCCGAGTTTATTTCTTCGGCCACTTGCTGCCATTTCGCGACCAAATTGGAAACGGATTTTTGCTTCATGCCGATGGACGAAGATATTTTGACCTAAAAAGTAAAAAAAAGTGTTGATAAATAATAGTATTTCAGGTTAACTAAAGAGCTAAGGTTTCTAGGCTTGTTTTGTGTTTATCTATGTTAATATATTAATACACACGAATAATAAATTTTATCAAAATATATGGAGTAAGAATATGAAAAACTATTGCTTGGTAACGCAGAAATAATTATTTTTGAGGGGATTGGTAACGCAATGGTAATTTTTGTAACAAATGTAAATTTTTGGTTATAAAATACACAGAACAGCAGGGTTCATTAAAAAAATTGAGACACGGTTGAGAACTAACCGCCTCTGAAAATATTTTGAGTCATCAGAGTTATGTAAAATATTAATTAAATTTTTATCTCTAGTTTAAGCAATAAAAAGATGACCCAAGAATGTTTTTTAAATGTACAACGATATTGGCAAACTAGCAGACGATTCTCGATTATAAGCGCTGATTATTAACAGTGATACCTTGGATTTTTTCTTTTGTTTAACATCTTTTATCTCTTCTTTCCTCTTTCCCTCCACTGGCAACGGGGGAGAGGGCGAGTTTGGACCGGAGTTAGGTTTTACTTCCACGGGGGGAGGCGGGGGTGGATTGTCCAACTCGGCTATGTCGTTGTAAAACGACAAAAGCTCGTCAGTTATTACTTTCTTTGAGGTGACCTGTAGAAAAGATGAATATTACATTAAAAGGTAGTAATGGCCTTTATTTTGTCGACAAAGAAGAGTCTGTAATAAAATTGTAAATTTAGAATGTTCTGATAAGATTGATAGCATATTTAGCTTGCAATTTTATTCACACCTTGTATAAGAAAATCTAAATTAAAAAAGTATTAGCAATTTCCAACATTGCCAAGAACTTTTAAGAAAGAATACCATCTACCTGCCTTCAAAACATCATTAAATTATTTTGTACTACTAAATAAGTAAATGACCATAAGTTTCTTACTTTAGCAACCTGTGTGTCTTCTGTCCCGGGCGGCGGGGGATCGGTCCACGCCGGCGGCGGCGGCGGCGACCGCGCGGGCGGCGGCGGCGGCCGCGGCGACCACGCGGGCGGCGGCGGCGTCCGCGGGCCGGGGACCGCGCACGGGGCTGCGCCGGGGACTGCGCCGGGGACTGCGCCGGGGACTGCGCCGGGGACTGCGCTGGGGACCGCGCTGGGGACCACGCAAGGGACTGCTCCGGGGACGGCGCAGGGGACCACAGGCGGTGCCGGCACGGGCACCGGCTCGACCTCGTCCTGGATAACAATAATCTATCAAACAAATACCAATTGTTGATCCTGGTTAACAGGAGTCGCAGTGGTGGAACAGAGTGGTGCGGGTTAACTTCAAACCGGTTTTTTGCAGAAACAAAGTTACGGGATGTAAATACTACCTAAAGATGTTTTTCAACAATCTTGCAGATTACGAGGACCCCTATTTAAACTCAACGCATCGTATTTCGCGTTGAAGACATTTTCATATTGACCACAACGCGCTGTGTCAGTTTTTTTTTTTTATAAAATATATTCTAAGTCAAACCAGTTTTAAATTTTAACTTTGATCTAGTTAGTAAGAAAAAGGCGTATTATGCGGGAAATACCTAGTCAGGTCTTAAATTCTGTCACATGTTTAATATAAAATAATTGAAACAAGTTCATTCATTATGTAAACATTTATATACCAAAATGAACTTAACAAAACATAGATTCTTATGACACTAAAGTTTATTCAAAATTACCTCCGTGATTTTGAATACAGGCCTTCAATCTGTGCGGCCAGTCGTCTATCGCAGCACGAACGACGTCCATGTCAATATCGGCGGCTGCCTTAATCAAGGATGTCTTGAGTGACTCCAAATTGGGATGAGGCTTTGAGCACGCCTTTTCCTCCAAGTGTTGCCATATCTTGTAATCTAACGGATTCAAATCTGGACTGGAGGAGAGCCAGTCTTCGTGCCCGATGAAGTCGATGTCACGCGCCGCCAGCCAGTCTTGTGTGCTCTTCGCTCTATAAGCTGGCGCCGAATCTTGTTGGAATACCCTGTGCCTGTTATTGAACATGGTATGAGAAACAGGTTCCACAAGGTTCGTCAGGACTGTATTTTGATACACAACTGCATTCGTTTTTACACCTTTCTCACAAAAATGTACCTCTGTTAAGCCCCAATAAGAAACTCCCAACCATACCATGAGCGAGGATGGAAAATGACCTCGTTGGACACGCGAAAATCGGTTGCTCGCTTCTTCACTACTGTGTGCGTACACCTTATCATTTTGTTTGTTGTAGCTCTCTTCTACGGTAAAATTTTTTCATCCGAAAAAAGAATTTCCCGATATTTTTTTCCCGCGTACCGCTTCAACAAAGCGCGGCATCTCTTCATTCTCAGATCCATTAGACGAGCATTCAAACGATATCTTGTTTTTCTTCGATATGCCCGAAGCCCTAAGTCTTCATTTAACACCCTTTTCACCGTCTTAACCCCATCTGAAGGACCAACAGTTTCTGCTAACGATTGGGATTTCTTTGAATTTGCGCCTTCACAGCTTTTATCACTACTGGAGTCCTAACAGACCGAGGGCGACCGCTTCTTGACCTGTCATCTACACTAGAGTCTTCATTGTATCGTTTGATGGTACGATAAACGAATCTTTTGGTTTTATTCAAATTTTTCAGTCTGTCAAAAATTTGAATTGGCGCGTAACCGCAACGATGCAACACAATAACTGCAACACGGTCTTCATTAAGCGTCCACTCCATATTTAAAAATGAGTAAAATTCTAAAAAGTATACATTTTTAGTTTCATGAACAATTCGAAATTCGAATTCAATAAACTTTTTTGTGGCCAGCATTCTAAAAGAAAAGTTTTTACTGTGTGACAATACTTATGACCTGACTGTGTAGTATCATAATCGTATTAAGCGGGTCCTGCTGAATGATCTGTTGTTACTGTGTCAGTGTCATAATACATTTTCGATGCCCATGCAGATGTAAAAGATGACTCAGGAGAGGTGTAAGTCAAAGTCAAATTCAAAATATTTTTTATTCGAATAGACTTAAAATAAGCATCGTCATTTTTTTTTTACTACCACCGGTTCGGAATGCTATTTCTACGGGAAGAATCCGGCAAGAAACCTCCGTAGTTGCTTTTTTCAATATTCAATTACAATATTTTCTACTACAAATTACAATTTTTCAACACAATAATTCTAGCTACACTCCCAACTGTCAATCAGATAAACCTGTGCAGCTAATTAAATTACTTCCATATATCTTTATTCTCTGCATCAATAGAACAAAAACCTTATCGTAATAATTACCTTCTCCTGCTGTGATGGATGCGGCGGAGTGGTGCAGATTTCCATGTCAGTGTTAGTCGTGGCCGGGTACTCCCACTGGGTCAGGCCGTCACAGATCCGCCTGTACTGATACTTGCCTTCGGACCTGCGATCACAAACAGACGGACGTACAAACACACTGACTAGAAGAGGGGGATACACTCTGTTGTTAGACAGGGGCAGGCATCGTTCCATGTATCTAAAAGCTAAAAAGTAAGCAATTCCTTGCATTAAACAAATCTGACAGAAAAAAACGCGGGAATGTTTATCAATTTGGTAAACTACTTGGTTAGATACGTTCAAATTGAGAACTTTTTTTTGTCTCTTTGGCAATGACCATTAAGTTCAAAATCCATTTGGTCTCTCGAGTATCCATATGATTCAAATTAATACACGTTTTCCTATATTCATATTAAAGTAGTAAAGAACGTTCTTATCAAACAATACAAGAAACCAAACCTGTTCCCTATCTAAAACGTAAAGCTTATATTTAAAAAAAAAAACTTGAAACTGCCACAGGTAATACTTAAACCCCTTAACTGGAAGGCTACTAAAAACTTTGACAAGCGACACGACTGATGACATCTCGGCCTCCTGGAACAGATCAAAGTGCATTATCTTGAAGAGAGAAGTTAGTATAGCATTTTGTCTCTTACCGATATCCACGGTGCGACGTCATAGCCGACTGACACCTGATGACGTTTCTTCGTTCTTGCTTTTTCTCTTGCGTTTCATAGTTTTTTTATATTTTTTATGTGTTTAAGCTTTATGTAAATTTAACATTTGGATTTTTACATTAATATTAGATTTAACGTAAGATATAATTTTGATATTTTAAAAGAATTTACATAAAGCTTAAACGAAAAATTAAGGGTAGAAAAACAAGATCAAAAAAACTCTGACATGAAAATTTAAATATGAATTTATTTAAACTAAATGTTTTAAAAATATCACAGATTATATCACAGTTAGAAAGTAATAGTTAAACATTGATTTATTTATTTATATATATATTTTATTAAATTAATACATACCACGTAAATTGACAAAAACTTTGCGTTGACGAATTTGTTAGCGTCATTGTAAAAACCACTGCATTTGCATGAAGCCACAGCCATGAAAATAGGCACGACAAACTCCCTTGTCCCTTTCCAAATTAAACGTTTTAAAGGAACTAATAAAGGGTCGTTGGTCATTAAAAAAAATGATGATATTTTGCATTTTATGACACGAACTTTTTTAAAACACGTAAAAATATTTTAAAGGCTTTAATTTACAACGGGCGTCCTAAATGTCAACTACATTTTCGTATTAATTTCAAAATATTATACAACTCCCTATGTTTTCAAAAAAAAAAAATTGAATATTAGGGAAATGTCCATACATTTTATATTTAACTTATCAGTCCATAAACGATATTAATCACATGTACACTTAAACGTCAGTAAGTCTATAACACGAGTAAAATCCGATTTATATATAAAAAAAAAAATACAATGGCGAGCAATCACTGTACGCAAATTGTTTCGTTTGATCGCCACTGTAACAATGGAGTGTAAAAATGGAGTGTATTGTTTGTTTTATCAATTTGTCTGAGTATGTATGGGCGTGTGAACATATGAATGGTCGTGTATATGCGTGGCGGTATCGATTTAAGTCTTACAGTGTGAATGAGTTTTAACAGTTCAATACACAGTCCATGCGGTTTGAGTGCCTGGCATGGGTGTCGGGCATCTTTTGTCGTACTACCAGCTTTTATGTAATTGTGTATATCGGGTGTCGCTTGGCGCGCATGTGTGCGTGCACGCTCCCAGTGAAGGCGCGGCGGAGGCTTCGAGCACGTGAGTAAGGAACGGAAATGAATCAAAGCTGAATACAAGTGCACTGAGACATGAATACCATTATAAGCGTGTAGCGCGTTTGTGCGATTCAACTGGCGGCTCGGCTAGTTCTTTTTTTTCTATCTATGTTTCGCTTTATTAAATTTATAACATAAAACACCTATCATAACAAGGAAAAAAGGTTTGATTCTGTTAATTTCAAATTTATCTTTCAGTACCTTACCTTAACAAAGTAGGTAAACATTTTTAACGCTCTTTATAAGGTTTGTCTCCGTTTTTTACTCATGTGACCAGACTGCGCGTAATGTCAGTGTATGAGACAGAAACACGTGTGCGTACTGTTTGTAAGTGTCAACGGAACAAAGTGTGTACTTGTACTGTGGGGCGTGGTGACCCTCGTGTGTGCACGCACTTTGAGCTGAGCGTAATATCAGTGTATGTGTAGCAGTGTCAATAGCAAGTCGGTGTTCGTGTAGCGTGTATGGTAGTACGCAAGTGTACGTGTGAGTGCACGCCCTGGGCTAAGGCGGCGTGGCTCGGTATGTAGAGTGGGTAGGTGTGTGTGTGATGGCATATGCACCTGGCGAAGGCGGCGCGCCAGCCGGGCGGCGCGGCGGCGGCCTCCAGCGCCAGCAGCTGCGCCGCGGCCGCGCGCGTGTGGCGCCGCACGTAGCCCGCCTGCAGCGCGCCGCGCGCCCGCGCCGCCGACAGGCACTGCGGGGACAACGCCCATACTGACACTCGTATCACACAATCAAAACACCCCGCTTTCAGAGCACTAGGCCATCCATAAATAACGTCACACGTCAAGAGGGAGGGAGGACGTCGACGAAATGTGACAATTTGTGACAAGGGAGCAGGGGGGTAAAAGTTTTGAGACGTTACATGTCAAAATCGGAACAAAAAGCTAGGTTAACGTTGTCAGCGAGTGCTCACATTCTGTCCTACCGTTCCAGGCGTAATAGTACGTTACGATGTGTGACCTAAGCAATGAATTATTGGACGGTGTCAAGTTAGCACCCGAGCTGAGCGAGGACGATAACGATAACAATAACCGTTCAATCACAAAATAGAGATGGTACAGAAGTCATTCACGGACAAGAAAGTTTGGAAGGATTGGGAGGGAAACATGCGCGATTGACACTCACCGCAAATTTTTACGAATAATTGATTTTTTTGTTGTTAAATTGGACTTTTAAGTTATTTTAAATTCTTAAACTTTTTTAAAACCATAAATCATGAAATACACTATTTTTTTGTCACAGAAAGATAAGTATAATATAAGTCTGGTTTACTATCAATTTATGGACAATTGACATGGTCTTTTTTAAATCCTTTTTTAAATTATTTCAATCACAAAGAAATCATCTAAAGGGTTTTTCAGTCACAAATATCAACTGCTCAATGTTGACAATCAAACAATAAACATTTTTATGTTAAACACAATTTTTTATTTTGTTCAATCTTTTTTGTTGAAGTCAAAATTCACATCCCTAGCGCAAATGTCTATGGGAGCTATCAAAACTGAAGTTCATACACAAGCTTTAATTCTGAACACTCTCTATTTAGTGGTTCAATAATGAAACGCTTAAATCACGAGTACCGTATACTATTTAACAGCTCGTGGTGGCATAAAGCAGCAACTCAAATATTTGTATGAAAAAAAAAAGGTTAAATAGTTTTCCTTTTCTTAATAATAAAATCCATCTTTTGAGGCTTAATTAACCATCATCAACTTAGTATTGAATATGCAAATTTTTTGTTTAATTTTTCAATACGGTAACATATATATGTCGTGGAAAACAACATTTTAACTTGCATTTCTGAACAGTAATTTGTACGAGATTGAACGCAGTGAAGTTGACGCTGCAACTTAACGTGAGACAGAGTCATGGACGGGGAGAGCGTGGGAACGAGAGGAATATATTCAGTTTTAGGCGGGAATCGCCCTCACTCCTCGCCCACGAAACTGTCGGTTTAATCCCTAAATCCTTTGTGTAGTTTGATTTTACTTAAGTTTAATTCAAGATTTAAACAAGTGTATGCTCTAAAAGTGAGATATCATTTATGGATCCTGTACTACTCGACCCTACTGATGACGACTCTGTCGCTTAGCCATCGCTGTCGCCGTCATATACATATAAGATATATTACATAGATAGCAGCATAAACGTATATTTTATGGTGTTTTCTTTGTAGGTCTCTATGTATCATTTTTACGCGATAAAATACTTTTTAAGAGTATGTTTCTTAAATATCGACGCGACCAAGTAACGCCATCTGTTAGCAAAATAAAAAAACTATAAACGGCAATTTGTTTTAAATAACGCGGATTAACTATAGCCATAGCTTAAGGAAATAACTACATGTTTGATTCATTTTACCTGTAATCTGTTTCGTGTGAAATAAATACAATGAAAATAAGTAAAACATGTTGAAGCTGTTGTCTTATTATATTTAGAAAATACATGTGACGTCATACCAGGGGGAGAAGGATTTTCAAAAATGTCACCAACTGTGACAAGGACGGGAGGGGAGTAAAATATCATGTAATTTGTGACGTAATTTATTGAAGGCCCCTTATCTACAGAAAGAAAAGAAGTGAACGGCCAGCGTAACTTTAACGAAGTACTAAAACCGAATACCTTTCCACAGAGATCTGATTACATTGGTTAATCTTCTTTAATCTCCAACCGTAACAAATTAAACTATCCTATTATTACGAGTATCAACTTTGTGTTAATCTTAAAACTGGAAATTTCAGCTGTTTGCGATGTCAAGTATATGATCGCCCTGAATGTCCACTCAACTTCTTAAGATCTTTGAATAAGATAGTGAAATATATAGCTACTATCATACCTCCAGGCTTCGCACGGGTATTTTGTACTTTTTTTACGAATTTTTCAAATCGGTCAAGTAGTTTAAGAGACAATTTAATACAAAAAAAAACAATATTTCCTCTTTATAAATATCAGTGTAGATAAGATTTGATAAAAATATTGACACTAACCTGCAACTGTATCAACATTTCCTGCACCGGAGTAATTACGGACCCTTGCTGATCATTAAGGAATTTGAGCTTGGCTTTGATCAGGTCAATTGTATCATCTAAGTCTTCGTCTTCATTGTCTTCATTCAGAACCTCACCCTTCGTAAACGTCAGACCATTACCATAGACAAGCTTATTTTTTGGACTTTCAGCATCATCTGTATCATTAGAGAAACCCAAACCAACTCTCTCAGATGAAAACCCTTCTAAATGCTGACTATATTTAGTTGTATAAGATGGAACTTCCGATCTTTCTTTCGGTGGTAAAACAGAGTTAGATATACGCAGTTTCTTTCTAGTCGTAAATTCAATATCAGTATTCATCAAGTACAGATTTGGTCCTTTCTTCTCTGAGACTGTTTTCTCTGATATCTCAGGTTTCACATCATCATTGGTCTCTTTGATGTTAACCGCACATGGAAACAATGAGTTGGTTGGTTCTTCAATGTTTTTGCTACAAGGAAAAAGAGGTTTGATCTCTGGTTTCGGACTACCTGTAGGAGAATCTATGGCCATATTAGATGACTGTGACGCCTCATCAATATCAAGTTGAGGTTTCTTAACTTTTGGTAGCTCTTTTTTCTCAATTTCTTCTAACAGGTCATCTATATCTAGACTATGCTCTTTGGATTTACTATCTCTACTGGTTTCGTCCATGGTTTTAGCTGGTGAAACGCCTCTGGATCTAGTTTCTTCGCATATTATCTTTTGAAGGTCTTTAGGCAACTCTCCACCAAGTTTTTCGAGTAGCTTAGCCTTGTCTTTTAGCTTTTTGAGTAGGGTATCATCAGAGTCATCCGGTGGTTCATTACTTTTGACGGACGCTTTTTCCTGCAACAATTTTTATCACATTTAGGTACATTTTTGCTTTTATAAATCTTGTTTTAAATTCTGACAAAATATGCACCTCAGATTGAAAACTTTAATGGCCATCATTTAGCATGACAGTAGCTTAATGTTACCTTTTTGATGTTTTTTTTTTGTAATACTAAAATCTGAATTTAAATATTTCAAAGAGGTTATTTTCAAAAAATAAACTAGAAAATGTTGCGACATAAAGATAGCATTAAGTTGGGTTCATGCATTTTTCAGGAGCGCTTTTCTCATCATTGGTGCTTTGTAAAGGTAACGTAATAAAAATTACGCCAGCGGCGAGTGACTTCGCATTTTTAACTAAATTATGACTATCTTTTGTAAAATAAAAAAAGCTGCTATCAATTTTACGATTGCATTGTTTGTGCAGGATAAAATATTTTAAAAAGTAGACGCTAATTGAGAATTAACTAAGAGAAATCAAATAATTGACCTTTACAAACATTTTCAGGGGACACCTTTTTTCCCTGTGAAATTTAGTTTTACACTCGAAGTTTAACTATCTCCGACAATATAATAATTATTATTGACTTTGACTTTTGACTTTAAGTTACTAAATTTGTTTTGTTTTTTGCGGCGAAACGCATTTATACCGGTCTTGCATCTAGTATTAGTAACTATCTATGTAGTGTATACCATATCGTTGCTTAGCAACTGTGGCTTAAGATTCTTCCATCTTACTCTAGGGCTGAGTCAATGTGGCTGTTGTCATGGTTTTTTTTATTTACTTGTTATTTTGCAATAAGTTTATAGCAAGTATTATTAATACAAATACTAGAATATCTTATTACATAAGAGTACCTTTACTGTCCCATAGCTAGTTTAATTAAAATTACTAAGAAGAACACATACCTCAACAGTTTCAATAATGTTGCAGTCATTAACTGGACTTGTTCCTTCTTTTACAGAATTAGGAGTGCCTTTAGTAACTAAAGGTTCCTGATTAGGAGGTAAGGATGGTCCATATTCTACAACATGCTTAGTCTTTGACTTCTTCACCGGTCCCTCAATAGTTGACTTGACATCTGTTGAGGAAGAAGCAGGTGGGACCTTTGCAGTGACGTTGCTGTCATTTACTGGCCTTGTTTCTTCTTTTACGATATAAGGAGGACCATTAGATACCATGTGTTCCTGGTTAGGAGGTAGGGATGGTCCGTATTCCACAACATATTTAGTCTTTGGCTTTTTAGCTGGTCTGTTCAGAGATGATTTGACATCTGGCAACGTTGATGAGGTAGGTGGGACCTTTGAAAGTTTTTGTGCTTGTTTCTTGACAGGAGACGGAGAATCATCATTGGAGTCCGAATCGGAATTGTAGTATGACGTTATTAGTTCTATCTTCCTGTAAAGTCATTCAATTAAACACATTAAACAATTTTTAAAATATTATACAAACTTTGTAGAGAGTAGAAAACTAAAATATATCATCAAATGATTAAAAAGGCTACCCTCAAACTTTTTTTTTATTTGCAACTTCATTCCTTTAATGTATCAATCCTAAAAGATCAATGGTTATATTAAAAAACTTAATGAAAGTAGAATAAACACTTTACACCAGGAGTAAAAAAGAAGATTCAGCCATAATATTAAAATAACTCACATGTCATCATCACTCTTCCTTCTTTTGACGCCTTTACCATTTATAGGTTTACTTTCATCTTTAGCAGGATGCGTTTTGGTTGGTTTGGCACTAAGTTTTGGTGCTACCGGTGATGATTTGTTTTGCTTCTCCGCCAACACCTGTTGGTACATCTTCCATTCTTCAGCTGATACTTCCCCTGATCCTGGAAGGTTAACAGTTTTATTTATTTCAAATAATATTAACTACACTGAGCGGCACAAAATGGAAGCAAAATGTTTAATCAAAATTTACTTTAAAAAACGGAGAGAAGTTTAATAATCCCTGTGAAAGAATAGGATGATCCAAAATTTTATATTTCTGAAATTCTGCTCGAATTTCGTATCTTAAGTACGTATCTTTAGTACCTATTCAGTGTATGTATCTTTAATATGAGGTTGTATTGTTGTTAATGCTGTGAGTACTTCTTTTGACAAGAATATTCTTTAATTTTGCTTCTATTGAGTATAACATCATTTAGAAAATGAATGAACAAATTTGAGGATATGGTTAGGTGTTATGAAGTACATCTAATATGATGAATGTGTGTGTTGTAATTTGGTGATCATTACCTCTGGAATTTAATTGCTGCTGGGCCACTTTTAAGGCAAGCAGGTACTCGGGAGGTGGTTCCCATGTCACCGCATTCGTCACCTGATTCCAATAGTATGTGAAGCCACTACTTTCATCATAGCATGCTGACCAGGCTGTAAATGAAAATATATACATTGGTTCAGAATATTGCTATTTAATGGCTTCTGTGGTGCGACAGCTAGCTGTGGCGCAAGAGGTTCAACATTCAAATCCGGGAAGGGGAAAAACTTTGTGTCAACTGTAAGAGCATTTTTTCACTTACTGTTCTGGGACGTAGTATTCTTATCTATGTTGTATTTACCATATTGTTGCTTAGTGCCTTTGATACAAGATTATCACAGTGCAGGGCTAAGTCAATGTGTGTGTCTTAAAGTGGTTATTATTGTATTATGAGAGACCTTTTATAAAGAAAATAAAGCACAAAACTCTGTCATTACTAAATATGACGAAAAAGGTACACAAAAATATATTTGAAGAATAAAACTACACAACAAGATGAAAGGGACTGTTATATCTTTAATTACTTTATTTGAAAATATACTATTTTCGGACTCATCAGGTCAGTAGGTATCGAATTTCGACAAAAGTTTACATTATTATAGGTTATGAACTCAATTGCAGGCGATTTAAATTCATGTTATAAAAAACCTCCAAGAATGACATAAGTAATTGATTATCAGTAATAATAATATTAGTGAATTCAACGTTTTGCTAATTCTAAAATTGTATTAAATAGTAACTTACGACAATGTTGTACTGGCGCTGGATGGATATTTTCAATAGCTGGGCGGGCCACCATAGAAACATTTGCAGTAGGAACCTTTCCATGATCCTCCTCAGCACTTTCATCATCGGAATCCCCATAACCAACAAGCCCAAGCAAGGAACTTTTGTTACTCATATTTTTCTAGTATTTTATTTTAACTAATATCACAACTTCCTAAATGCTTTTACTAACATTAACTAGCCCTATTACTAATAGTAGACTAATTTAATTATTGCAAAATAATAAGAAATGTTATTATCACGATTATTTCTTGCAAATCAACATTGTTTGAGTTCTTTCAAGGTTATGCTTCCGCCATTTTGTTTGTTAGCTTCTTCTTCGCTATCAAAAACGGCAAAGAGTAAAAAAGCATAGGGCCAAATTGGAAATAACACCCACTTCTGAATTAAACTTTGGAGGAAGTTCCTCCAATAAGTTGATATTTGCAAGACAGAATCACGATAGTAATTATATTTTTTATCTTTTTGGAATAGTGAAATAACTTAATTAAGAATATGATTAGGTAATGTCAATAAAACCTATTGGAGGAAGTTTCCCCAATAGGTATTCATCCAGTTTAAATAATTAAATTGATAGGTTTTTAAGTGTGAGCAGTTACATATTTAGAAAACCGCCTTATAAAAAATATGTGAATTTAAAAAGTATTATTGAAGAATAGTATTTTTTTAGGGTTCCGTACCTTTGAATCTGTCCACTGTTTTATCTCTGAATAAAGAAATAAATAAAAGAAAAAAGGAACCCTTATTTCCCGTTGTCCTTGAACTGTGAAATCTGCCAAGAAGCAATATTTTGTAGCAATATGGGAAAAAAAACCGAAAACCGTAAATTGTATGTTAAATCAGTGTCTTTCAAACTCCTTTTCAAATCTGAGCTGTGAAAAGCTTTACCGGTTTTTTTTTAACCACATATATCACATAGTTAAGCATAGCAGAGTAACAAAACTAAATCAAATTGACATAGTATTCCAAATGAACAAATAAATGTAAAATTTAATTAAACATTAAAATTGGTATAAAATATTTTACCTACTTTATCATTCAGACTATTTTTATTATTATTAAGAGTATTTCACCACGTTTAAAACCTGTTTTTTATTAAGTAAGAAACATCTGCTTCAATACTCTCAATATTGATTTCAGTAACGCGCGTAGGTACTATATTTTATATTTATTTAATTTATTATCATACACCGTCATGGGCAAACAAGCTGATAGTTCACCTGATGGAAAGTGACACCGCCTATTGACACGACGATACCCTTGATTTCTGGAAAGCCAAGAAGAATGTAGAAGGAAAAAGGCCACGAGGCGGATCACCGATGCGTTGGACGGACCAAATAAAAGCGGCTGTTGATGGCCCTCTACATGAGAGCAGGCAGAGAGGGTTAGAAGTAGTGCGGCGAGTTCTCACGGTTACTGACGATGTCATGACAACCACGACCACTCTACCGAGAGTGTAACGATGAAGAAGAAGTAGAAACGTAATTGTGATGTTTCCGTTTGTTTTTATTTTATTAAGAGCCAGATATTTAGTTACTAGTAACTCAATGTATGTAGTTACTAGTACTTTAGTTAGTAGATTCTTGAATATCTTGGTTTATTTATTAAGTTGTTAAATAAATAAAACCTCATTTTTTGTATATACACAACGATATTTATTATTTATTATTAAAAGTATAATTATATACATTAGTTTTAAAGATATAGGCACATTTTACGATACTAAGGTACAAGAGATTAGATTTAGACATTATATTATGTAACAGGTATATAAAAATTTACAAAACGGCAACTTAAGTAAATTAATTTATTATATATTAACAAGGTACTTATAGGCTTAGATCTCGCTACATGGAAGTGAACGGATCGTACTTACGCATGAATTTTTGTTACAGGTTTCAAACTTATCTTAACATGTCCTATCATATTTTTTTTTAGAACAAAAACTTGTAAGTTTTGCCAGTCGCTTAGATGACCTCATAGGAAACTTATGAGAAAAACGTGCCTGTGATTGATCAGTTAACTTCCATGTAGCCAGCTCTTCGTTTATTAGTTGTATTGGTTGAGACTAAAACTAAATCACTGTTGTTTAACATCATTATTCAGATTAAAGTTCTAATGTTTGTTAAGAAATTTAGAACTCAGGTACTCTATAACTTGTCTAACATGAAAGAATACTTACTGTTGTGTCCCGAAAAAATTGTAGGTTTATTTTAGTCATTTAGTTTTTCTCCGGACTAAACTAGGTCGCAGGCAAAAGCTTGTTTCTTTATTGTATCTCTATTTGTTTAAAGGTATTGCGATATGATTTGCCTATCTAACAAGAATAAGTAGGTCAGGTTAATTTATTCAATATCTATCCCCGATAGGGGAACTTTTTTACTTTATAATCTTAAATATGATAAAAAAACAGTACATAACTAAACTTGACTTAAAATTTGCACTAATTAATACAATAAAATAATTAACTAATCTCATGGACGCAGCCCTATTATTTATTAATATTTTATAATATAAATAAATATTTTATAAATAAAATAAATTAGCCCCCGTACGAACGGTACTTTTTGGAGCTCAAGTTATGATGGAATGATAAGAAGAAACACGTATTACCATTATAGTAAGATCCCAGTAAATCATATCCGGTTTGTATGCGTCGTTCAAGTTACGCTGGAACTTCATTTATTATGCAGATAAAGTCATTATAACTTGACCTAACGTATCGGCTTCGTGTGAAATATTTTTAACTGTAGACCATTTAGTCAAACAAATTGTAGAAATTGTTGAAAAGTTGATTCCAGATAGAATATCCATTTATTTATTAGCAAAGAAAAAACTCCCTGTGTTATGTTGAATCATTAAACTTGATTTAAACTAAAACTAGAAACTAAGTTATTTTGTTATTTTAACACGTTCAAAGCTTTGATGGCATTTATTTACTCCTTAAATTAAACATAGATTTTCGCCTTACTTTTAAATCAAGAACTCAAGCCTAGCTACGCCCATATAAAACTTCTAACTTCTGTAAGGTATAAGGGCATGTAAAATTATCGTTTGACTATACAGGGCTCACAAGACCCTGGATTGAGGTAAGCTGGGTGGCAGTGAGGACAGTTCGGGTTTTCACCATAACTTGCCCTCCCTGGCCTTGACACCTTCACTTGGAAGGAGGTCTGGGCATCCTCATTCTCATAGCCAACGTGCGGTTTGTCCAACGGAAACACATAATCAGGGACCAAGTAAGAACTGATGTTGTATTCAGTATTTTTACTTGGTGCTGTTGGCTCAAAATCTGGTATAGGCAGTCTTGTTACGTCTCTAAAGGGGCTTCTGGCAGCGTTTCTAGTTTGAGGGTTCGTACGTGGTAGAGCTCCGCTTGAGTTGGTCACGTTCCCTTGGTTCGGTGGTTCCAGGTCAAAAGCTGGGACTGCCCATTTCCACTCGTAGTAAATCGGTGGCCCCATCGTCGTGGAAGACTCCTTAGTATAGTCTTTCTTCGGCGGCAAGAGATCCTTACTTGGAGTGGGGATTTGTTTACTGTTAGTATTGACATTCTTGTTTGCTGGGACTGCGGGAGTCGGCTTCAAGTTGGCCGTGTCAAATCTAGACCCTTCAAACGTGTTTTTGTTATTCTCCTGAACAGTATTAAAGTTGTTACCGAAATTCTTGTTCTTTCTGGAAGTCCTTTCTTCTTCAGCGCTGATTTGAGGGTCGGGGAGTTGCTGATTTATGGTAATAATCTCCCGCTGAGTCATGGAGGTCTTGATAGAGTCAGGGGAGTTTGGATCGAATCGCTTGATAAAGTTTACCACTGCGTCATCACTCGTTTTACCCATTCTTATGTCAAGTTCATAATCTTCGGATACTTCTGTGGTAGTTGTGATTGGAGGTAGCGGTGGGCTGAGGTCTGATGCAGGTGTTGGAACTGTTGGCTTAACAGTTTTTTGGGAGAAATCTTTGGCTGGGGTGGTTTGGAAAGTCGGCCTTGGCTCTTGTGAAGCGGCTCCAGCTATATTGTCTTCTTTGTCAGGGTTGTTTTTGGGTTTGTTTTGTTTACCGGTACCCGTAGACCAGCTAGTGGGTGGTCGGTAGTTCTGCTTGGCGCTGTCGAGACCGTTGTTGACGTTGATTGAGTCAGCTATACCCACGATGCTGTTACCGGGATGGACAGGATACTGGATGTTAACAAAAAAAAGGAATTACCAACTGTTTTATTCATATTAAGCATTTCAGATCAAACTAAGGGATCAGAAATGTATTTATTATTATATGGCAAATTAAAGACTACGTATACCTATTATCTTTGAACAAACCCTATTAGATCTAATGAACTGTAGGAACGAGGGTTGACAACGCGTGCGACGTAGGTGATTCCAGTAGTTATGCGAAGATTTTTATAAAACATAATGGGCAAACATGCAGGCTATTCACCTGATGGAACATGCCGCCTATCGACACGAACGCCAAGAGCATCGCCAATGCGTTGCCCACGCAGATGTAAGATAGAGGTGGTACATAGGATACCATTTATACTTCGTGCCGGTGATTACACTGGCTCTCCAATCGTTAAAACCGAAACCAGCTGAAACTCATCCCTTAATGGTGTTTACACGAATGTTTACCTTCGACTCAGCTTCCTTCAGTCCGTCGAAGAAGTTATTGTTTGGTGGTACTGACAGGATGTCTGGGCGTGGAGTCCGCAGGTGCATGTCTGCTTCTGACACGAACGGCTTATCACGTTGACCTGGAATAAGCAATTGAAGTATTCAGTATTACTCATTAATTTTATATTGGTTTGCTCTGAAATGTGAATGCGCCCAATCCCAAGATCCCCGAACCCACAGATTGGGCGATTGGGCTTATGTTCGAAATTAATGACTTTTTTGGTCTACCAAATTTAACGACTCAATCCGACTACCGAATACCTGCATATAAATGGCAGATATTTCCAGTAGACTTTTTGGACTTTGCTCGCTTGTTCAAGTATCACCGTCCATCACGTGATGAGCATAATACCACAAATTAGAAACCGTACAGATGTAAAGCTTTATACAGTGCGTGTTTTAGCAACGCGCACATAAATACCATCCACGTGTCATTCGTCATTCACGGATACGAAAGTTTGGAAGGATTGGGAAGGAAACATGCGCGATTGACACCCACAATAAACATTTGATTCCCACCATTTTTGTGAAACGAGTTTTTCGTATGATTGTCTATATTTTTTGTTTGAACACTGTATGAAATAGCTTTAATTCTTGAACTTTTGCAAATCTCCTACATAAAAATAATAATCGTGAAATTCAACGGCATCGATTTTTTTTTTTTTTTTCAGTAATAAATATACATTGAATATAAAACAATAAACATTTAAAAATGATTTTTGTCGCCACGGCAGTTTTTATTTGGTTGCTTTTTTAAAAGTTAAAAATTGACATCCCTAGCGCGAATGTCGAGCGAAGCCGTCAAAACTGAAGTAATACTGAAGACATAATCTTTACTTCTGTACAATCTTTATTTTTTGACATTACCAAGTGTGATTTATTTTCTAAGTTGCCTGGTTTGCAATTCGAGAGGATAAGTAAGAATTTTCGACGACCTCGGTGGCGCAGTGTTGTAATCAGCCGACTGCCACGCTAGAGGTTCCGGGTTCGAATCCCGACGGAGGCGAAGATTTGTGTTATTTGCAAGACGCATTGTTTCTCTAACCAGTTTTGGATTTTGTTTTGTTATCTATGTAGTTTATATCATATCGTTGCTCGGTGCCTGCGATACAAGTGTTGTAGTTGTTTTTAAGAAAGCATAGTAATTTAGACCCTATTTGCTTTAGCAAATAACATGTTGAAGAAGGACTAGAGGACGTGGTAGCTGAGTTCGTTACATGCCTTGGTTAACCGACCGATACGACCCGAGAGGGTTAGGGTTCGAGTCTCGGGTATCCGTTAGTAGAAATTAGCATGTCCCTCCTTGTTCACAGATAGTAGTGACAGATTCGCAACCTGTCACTCTGGAACTCAACATAAAAAATGACTAATGCGGTGTGTAACACCTCTGCCTACCCCTCTTGAGGGATAACGGCGTGAGTTTATGTTTTATGTAAAGACAACTATGGGATTGCGGAGTGAGTTTAAGTATGTTTATGTATGTTAAAGAATATAATTCTGCTGTCAAAAGAAGCCTAACAACAATAAAAAATTGTAAGAACTTATCTATAAAGAAAACACTTTTTCATTTACCTTTAAAAGTCGCAATTAATTTATGATTTATTAAAAGCGTAACGAAACCTTTCTTAGTCGTGAGTAAAATGTTTGCGAAATGAATTCCTTGGTTAGATAAAATCTAGAATATTGCTGATTGTTTTAATACCAGCAAAGCGATTATAATGCTTCGTGGACATTTTCTCTATAGCATTTGACATGGTCTTAATCACATCTCACGACTTAGAATACTTCGAAACAGTATGAAAACACGACTCTCATACAACTAGAAGGAGGTCAGGCAGCCAATAGGGAATATGCATTTTTTTTTTATTTACTTTTATAATTCGATACCACAAATTAGATTAGATTCTCTCAAAAATCTGTATTATTAACCGATTTATAAGTCGTTGGTTAGACAGAGAGATCCGATATGTACAATGACGTCAAAGTACACGAGCGCTATACAACTTCCATAGAAAAGGTTGCTCTGATGAGCGAGATAGATATATTTACATTAAATGGTTGTATCTCCCTGGTTTATCGTTCAATTCTAATTCTGTATTGACAGTAAATATGCTACTTCCACATACTTCAATATACGATAAATTGATTGAACAATCAAATTAAATTTCATACATATTTCCAAATTCTGTATAGTCTTTTAAAAGATCGGCAACGCATCTGCTGACATATTTTGTCTATGATAGTCTATGATCGTCGGTATCACCTACCTTCAGTTAAAGGCCCGTTTGCCCTCTATTGAAATAATAATAAAATGTCATGTAGCTTTTGCCGGTTCAAAATGTCTTCGAAGAAAATGTATTTTTTAGTAAATAAATTACAAATATTAAAAACTTGTAGGCAGGTATATAGACCAAAACTGTAAAGCCGTTTTGAAAAAAAATCGAAATAATCCTCTTTCTTGTAGTGGGGAGCCCCTTTCATTTTTTTTTTTTTTTTATTCAAGACCGGGCAGGCACATGACCGCAAACCCGCCTGATGTTAAGCGGCGATGAGGTCTAAGGTGGATCATGCCTGCCTAGGAGAAACCTATTCACTCTTGCCTTAAAGTTATATTATAATTTTATATTTCTTTATGTTTCTAGTATTTGATGTTATAGCGGCAAATATACATAGGCTGAAAATTTCATGAGGATAGCTATTATGGTTCATGAGATAAACCCCGCTTACACACAGATCGACGGACGGACAGCGGAGGCTTAGTAATAGGATACCGGTTTTCACCCTTCACTACGGAATCTTAAAAACGGAGACTCGAGTCTATTAAGATACTTAAATAAGTGTAAAATGAGCTAGGTAAGGTTAGGTTAGACAATTAAATAAACAATTTTTTATTTTTGAGTTCCTTTAGTCAAATTTGTTGATATTTTTTTCTTTAAAACTTTTTATATACATAAAATTGTTGTGTTAAGTTACTAAGTAATCATATTTTATTTTAATAAACTCTTAAAATTCATATCGATACAATTTTCAAACAATAAATTATTTAAATTAAAAATAAATTACTTTTTTCAGTAAGTTACAGATTATGCAACGAAAGTAATAGGTAAAGTGGGAGGCTGGCCCAGCTGTTAAGTCAGTATTAAGTTAAGTGAACCTGGGATTTAATATAGTTTACTTACCTAATAACAGGTTGACTAACAAGTTATCGGTTAGTTTATGCCACCACAATACCCACTACCTACTTGTGGTTGTGGTTTTGTGAAGTTGGTATTACCGGAGTAGTTGAGAATGTAAATCTTCACATGGTTATTTTGTAAACTAGTTTTGTGCAATACAGTAGATTTGCCAATATGTAAAAAAACTTCTTAACACGCGCCCGTTTAATTATTGTAGTTTTATTAAAAATAACATTTAGGGGGACGTGAGAGCTCAGTTTGTTACGTGCCTTGGTTAACTGACCGACCCGATTTGACAGGTCGAGAGTTCGACCGTCGGGTTGCCGTAAGTTGTAGCTGCTATGTTCGTCACTGTGCCGGGATAGTGGCGATAGATTCGCACAGGAATTCAACCGAAACATGCGAAATGCGGTGTTTAACACCTCTGCCCTCTCGAGGAATTAATTACGGCGTGAGTTTATGTTACTGTTTTATATATCCAGAAATAGACGATGCATCTATCCGGAACCTTTTGCGTGGCAGCCAGCTACACTCTTGTTCTATACAGGCCGTTTAAATCAGTTATGACAGATTTACCAGCCCAAAACGACAGATAGACAAAATTTACATGTTATTATTATTTTACTTTATTAGGGAAACAAACAAAATATTAACTCAGTGAAATTAATTGATAAATTAAAAAACATCAGCCAGCTGTTAAGTCAGTATTAAGTATTAAAAAAACATAAGCCAGTCTAGTTTTCATTAAAAGTTAAAAAGTAAAAACAAATTAATTAAAGAACGACAATAAATTAATAATAGAGAAGACGACTAAAGATTTTTTTTTTTAACTTTATTTATTACGGACGGACAAAACATTTAATGTTACTTTAATTGAGAGAGTTCACTTATACATGAAGCTAACAATTATTTCGTGTGTAAACTTTATTTAAATGGTATGTAAAATGTCAAATAGTTTTGTCACAGTTTTTTACAAACAACTAACATTTTATCTATGAAAAGAAATACATGAATGTTGAGTTACTATATTAGCAAATATTTCACATCTGCACCTTTCATTACAAATATGCCAAATACCAAGAGTTGAATATTGCATCTATATTGAGCTGGACTGGCGAACCTTTGGAGCTGTATTTTTTCTGTATAAACTTTCAACTGTCAAGTTGTTTATGTAATACAGTGTCACTTATCCAGGTTCCACTTAACCAGGTTTCACTGTATAATACAATACCAAATACAAGATTAGACGGTCATACTCATAATTTTACTACAAATAATACATAAAACTATTCAAGGAAATTCAAAATATTTCCTAGGAATGTAGATTGTACTTGAACATTGAGTATCCTAGCAACATTAACTTACCTAGAAATAATTTAAGACGTTGAGTGTAAATTATATATTTAGGTTACTTAAAACATTATTACACTCATAATTTTGTAGTTTAAAAACCTGATCACACTACATTACATGTATAATTTATATATAATGATTTAAAAATTCGAATTCAAGTTGTTTGTTTACACTTAAATGCAGATTACAAAAGATATTACATATTTTTTATATCAAGCACACTTAGCCTAATAACAAAAGACATGCAAATAGTGCTGGGTAATATTTTTATTCACGCAACCAAAGGTTTTCTACTCCTGGTATTGTAAATAGAATGCAATACGATAATATGAACCTTAAGATGTACATACAATTTCGTGACAAGTTACGAGTACGCACTAGCTGTGTGTCCATTCACTATAAATAGATATATTTTTGTACTAATTGATCTTAAACATACATAAACTCACGACGTAATCCCTCGAGACGGATTGGCTGAGGTGCTTGCTACTCACCGCTTTCCGCATTTTCATGTTGAGTTGAGTCCCAGGTTGCGAACCTGTCGCCACTATACTGCTGCATGTAGAAAATGGCAGCTACAACTTACGGCAACCCGAGACTCGAACCCTCGTCTTGTCAGGTCGGGTTTTTTTTCCTACGCACGTAACAAACTAAGCTACCACATCTTCTAAATTATCTTATTTTTATTATATTATTATTGAGAGAAAATTGGGATTAAAATTAATAAAATGCTAAACTCAGAAGCAAGAACAATTTATTCATTTGTACGGTTGAGAGGCAAAGGTCAAAGATATATGCAGCCTGATAAATCGCATGATTAAATAAATCGACAAACGAGAATCGAAACCTACGATAACAGATTTAATATTTAACTTGCCACTGTCTGCGATTTTGAGTATTGGGACTATTTGTGGACTAAAAAAATCAGAAAGTGAGATGCTCGTATATAATGTCTTTCTTAAGTTGATTTTACAAGGAACCGTGATTAAGATCATTCTTATAATAATATTTATTTATTTGCTTGCATAGAAATTACAATCAGGTGTAACAGTAATGTATATAGTTAGAGTAATCAGCTGCAAAGTTTTTCATTCATAATTATAAATCACAGAATGTCATTCTCTCAACCTAACTAGCGACAACAACTTCCGATTGAAATGATCTTGTTAGCAATAAATGCGAATCATTTTCATAGTTTTTCTAGTACATGAAATATATACATAATACTATGTACGTATAGAGATAATATATAATATTTTTGAACCAGCTTTGCCTCCGTCAAGTCAAACAAAGTCGTGCGTGCGTTTCTCGGTGTTACTCACGGCACTTTACATTATTTGATAGAAGGGAAACATTGCATAACAAGGTAATGGTAGAAGCTGTGTCAGTTTTCTCCTGAATGTAATACAGTGAAACCTAGTTAATTGGGATCTCAAGGGACCAAGGATTTTGTACCATTTAAAGAGGTTTTCATTTATCCAGTTTACCATTTAGACAGGTTTAAAAATTTGTTGTCTCATTTACAGAGGCCGTAAACAAAACACGTGCAAAAGAAATTCGAATGTTTGTAAACAATCGTGTCGAAACCTGTCCCAACCTGATACATTATCTCACTTATAAAGGGAACTGAGCTCCAGAGTCCCAATTATAGAGGTAAACATGAAAAAAATCCTAGAAATCAAATCTCATTTAATCAGGTTCGAAAAGTCCCATTAACAGAGGTAATTCGATGAAAAAGTGCCGGGACCTCATTGTAGTTCTCAATACTAGAGGTTTCTCACTTATCCAGGTTCCACTTAACCAGGTTTCACTGTATATATATGTGTATATCAATCCGAGATCAACGTCCAAATTTTGTGTGTCATATGTCACTGTTCTATGTTGATAATTGTTATTGGCGTCTTAATTTGAGAATTGTTAATTGTTAATAAAAATTGTTAATTTGAAAAAAGTCGAAAATTATTTTCCACACATATTTATACGCTGTAATTATTAATAAATATACGAAATTATTCTCTGATTAATGTAAGTAAACTATACATAATAATAAAGAAAAACATATCTTTTAAGCATTGCTTTAATCTGTTTATGCTTTTAGATTAAATTAGGTCCAATAATTAACGTTTGATAGTTATAGTAAACGGCAGTAAAACATCAACAAATCTACAGCAGTAAAAAACAAGTTTTGCATAACAATAAACAGCCAATGTCAATGCCAGCACGAATTCAAAACCTATCCAAATTCCGTATCAATCACGACTCCTATTTAAAAGGTCCTTAACATGAACGTCAATCTGCAACTATAGATTGATTGTTGTAGTTGTAACATCGGAAGCGACTGCGTATTTTAGGAAGCAGAGTGGCTTCTCCATGGCCAAGTCAAGTGTGGTCATTGGCATTGGATTCGATGCTGATTGCGTGTATCATGCAACAACAATAGCCATAATAATGCTAATCGTTTATTTCAAACGAGAAGTTTAAACGTTTGTACGTTTTTATCTGACATTTAACAGTTACCTGTCATAAATCCATAGGGGATATTGTCAAAATGATCACGTGATATGTAACGCGATCCGGTATCACTATTGATGGTTTCGAGAAATGTAAAAATATCAAGATATTGTCACGGTATGGTATTGATTGCGGAGGTAGCTTATACCTCGCATTTTATGCCATTAGCAGCACAAAAAACTGTAAATCATATCAAAAAACTGTATAACATATCACTCCTGTAATCATAGATGAATGATCGGTCTCCGTTGAGGAGCTCCTCGACTTCGGGCACACCGCCACTCTGTCCCACCACGACAACTCCTGTTTATCAGGATCAAAAGTGGCGTCCTTTGATCAACTTTTTTTCAAATATGGCAATGACGCACAGGTTGTGCCCGGACACCCTACCGGCAGTACCGCAACGAATTCATTCAGAAGAAATAAGAGGTAGTGAGAAAGTCATTTCAGACACATTACAAAAATGCGTCTAATTAACATAATTAGATAGACCTAAAAACAAAATCTACTAAGCATTCTAGACCGATGGCTCTGACAAATCACTGGCATGATCATTGAGATGTATAATAGCTTTTCCCTGCGATTTCGTCCACGTAGAAGTCGAAAATGGTTCTAATAGGATTTTTAATTACTTGACATTTATCATTATATTTTATACAATTCATACGATATCTTTATAAATTATAGCCTACGTGTTGTGTAAAGCTTTATTAAAATCCATTCATTCGTTCTCGCGTGAAATAGTAACAAAGATTCATTCTTAAAATCTTTTGCGTTTACAATATTAGTAGGGATATGTAATATGTATGTATGGAGGCGACATTTTGAACTGACATTTGAACCACTAAGGATTAGTGGATGTTAGCATCTTTATAGTCCTAAGCTATTATGCCGTTCATAGTAATGTGATATTGCAGAAGTTTGTATTCTGTAGGACGTGGTAGCTCAGTTTGTTGCGTGCTTTAGTTAACCGACAGACCCGACCCGGCAGGTCGAGGGTTCGAGTCTATGTTCCTCATTGTGCCCGAATAGTGGTGACAGATTCGCAATCTGTCACACTGGGACTCAAACATGCGAAATGCGGTGTGTAACACCTTTGCTTCTATAATGGTATTATGTGTATTTCATAAAGGGACATTTTTTAAATTCAAGACCAGGTAGGCATTTGACCCCAAAACCGCCTGATGTTAAGCGGCGATGAGGTCTAAGGTGGATCATGCCTGCCTAGGAGAAACCTATTCACTCTTGCCTTAATGAGGACAGAACTTGATTTGTCATACTTAATCAAAGTGGCGCATATTGAATACGTTTTAATGAATCGAATGGATAAAGGACCTGCTTGAAAATTTATATTGAATAGATATATTTGTGTCACAATCACAATGTGGGATTAATGATTTTTGATTGACATTAAGGTTTTGTGGCTGTCCCTTTTAGTTGAATTTGTGAACAAGAATTGATTTAAACTAATTTGAACGATGTGGAATGTTCATTACTTAAAATATACATTATTGAAAAACAACGATATTTGCATTAAATATCACACAAATATAAATAATAAAAATTATATATTAAAAATAAATATTACATTTGTTTCTTTATATAAATGTAAAACCTCTGCCTACCCCTCTGGAGGGATTAATTACGGCCTGAGTTTATATTTTTAATTACGAATGAAAAGTTGTTTTTGCATTCGTTTTTTTCTATACGTATGCGTTAGTTACACGTGACTGGTACATTTTTAAAGCAAAAATAACAATAATCGGGTAAACTGTTGACATTTACCTTGTCTATAGAACGTTCATTAATCTCTATCATTGTTGGAACTTTCTATAATGACACCACAAATAATAGTATTTATTGGAAATTTAAAAGAGAAGGTCACATAGCAATTAGTATTAAAACTCTTTGTGGTTAATAGAAGATAATATCGAATCGATCGGAATGTTACGTAGGTATGTGATAGGGAAATTAAAGCAGAGAAAAATCTATTTGGACTTAGTCTACCGTTCATGTGGACGGATCAGGCGACCGATTGCTTTTACCCATGGATTAGTAGATTTATCTTTATTGATTCGTCGATTGGCGATTTACACTGTGACCTACCCAATTACTATGATACGAGTATGTGTAAATTTTTTAAGACGTTCATAATTTATTAATGGATTGTGTCCGGAATGAGAATGAGAGGAAGCTGTTTATGTCAATACATGGATTTAATTCCTTAAATATAGGTATCGTACAAATCACCCTGTCCAAACCAACATCTAAAGCAGTCATAGCTATGCGTCAACTTTACAGTATTAGTTTTTAAGTAAATCTATGAATATAACAATAGATTAAAATACAACGAGATTGACATGTCTGCTTAGATAAAAATCTCAAACAAAAAATAGAAGAAGAAAAAAACTACGGCGATGTCGTCATACTTTCACATGCATACACAAACTAACACAACACATCCAGTTAAATTAAATTATTATAAACAATACAACCATTAGTAGTATTCTGGTTTTGTTTGTTTGCCTTGTTGCCGTGTACAATTTATAAGAGACAACAGAAATCAAACTCGTGCTATTATTCAACCTTTAAAACATATTAAACCTCTAACATTCAAGTGTATTGTAATTCTTAACTTAGGCAAAACTAATTGTCCTCCAAACAAAACCTCCCTCTCTTTTTTTTCAATTTTTTCTTTCCCTCCTTCTTTCCTCTCTCCCTTTTTTTTCCGTCACGCTCCGCCAAGCTTACAGCATCATAAGACATTTAGTTTCAATATTCGATTGAATAGATTAATGCATAGAAATTTCTCGTTTTAATCACAACCTTACACTCGACCATCCTGATGACGTGCTTGTCCTCATGCACGTACCCGGTGGAACCTTACACTTGGCAAAACATGACACTTACATTACCAAGTGTAATTGTCTTTAATTTGAACTATCCACATAAGAATTGAACTTAATAATTTTCATTTGAATATCTTATTCAAATCATAAAATTTAAAATTCTAGATTTATAACTATGACAATCATTAATTAACACATGAAAGTCTAATAATATAAAACATATTATATAAGTACTATATAAACTATTACATAATAAATAATTAATATCTTGCAGATCTATACGAAAAAGTATCATGAGTTTTTAACTCATAATCTCCCCTTCTTCGACGTCCGTAACCAAAATTCCTTAATAATCTTACGTTTAGTTTTCAACAAAGCGTTCGCTTGTGTTATCTCAGATCTTTAAGAAGATCAAGGTCCGGGCAGACCTCTGGCTTTAATAATGATAGATGATCGATGGATGGTTTAGTTCATTACATCTCAAGCGTAGTACGTCAAGTGTTAATTTTCTGCTACAAACTACAACGCAATGCCTTGATAACGCTGGCAGATAGAATGAAGAATTTCAATGGAGAAAAAATATCCCCCAGAGGCAGAGTCGTATTTGAAGATTTGACGTCCCGGGCCATTTAGCTTAACCGCCCCATTTATTGAGGATAAATTATTTCATTTAAGAAAAAATATACCTTAAGCCGCCCCACTCAACCTGCCACTCTCGGCTATGGTCCCCTTGAACTTAGGGCTAATACGCCCCTGAGAGGTTCACAGACGTGCACCAAAAGATAATGTGGGATATGATACACAGTGGGAAATGCGTTCACAGACGGGCGCTACACATATACATAGCGGCTATACATATACATAGCGGCTACACATATACATAGCGGCTACACATATACATAGCGGCTATACATATATAGATGGTGATGTGATGGTGAGATTGTCCGTCCCCGACACTCCCAAAATCAGTCGCAGGAATCGTAGATATGAATTGATGGCGGTCCCTGCGTCACGGACTATGTCACGGAGAAGGTTACCTCTGGTTCGAGGACTGACCCTGTTGAGTGCGATGTGTTTGCATGGCGATGGACGAATGTATATGTCGAGTGTAAGAGATATTGTGAGGTGATTGATGATAGGCCCTCAAGCGTATGTGTTTAATTACAATTATATATATAAATGTATTAGATTTAGGTATCATAGTGTTTTAGGTTACCTGTTAAATTGTGATATTGTTTTAGTAAAAATAAAATAAAATAAATATACATTCCGGCCATCTGTGAACCGCTATTCCCTCTGTGTATGATATCTTAAGATACCGCTATATATTATAACTCACGACTGTGAACCCCTTAAAGAAGAGTTACAAAACCAATTTTCTTTCGAAACTCAGATGTTGAGAACATTTCAACTAGAATTGAGAATCGAAAAATTTGAATTCAGCTGATTTTGTATAGTGTTGAGGTTTTTATTGCAAATTCTTATTTTTAAACGAACTGTATGTGTGCGTAAACAGCATTGTAGTCATTGCTTCTCACGGAGATCGTTTGGCTGTAGTTGTGATTTGATATGTTCATACAAATTGCTCTAGTGTGCGTTGTCTTTGCGAACTCGAGCTTACGCACACTGAGACATGTACACGCGACGAAACTAACAGCCTGAGTCAAACAGTCTGCGTGAGATATGACATTAAGTGCATCAATCACTTTGGTAAAAACCTCGTTACCATGGTTACTGTAGGTGGTGCCGCCAGATCAGGGTCGAAGGTCAATGCTGCCCTGATGATGCTATCAACTAAAATATACCTTACAACTCACCGTAAGATAATTGAAAATTAGGTGTCATAGTGTCATAGCATACCTAATTAATCTGGAAATCGATACTACTAGACAAGTTTTTTATTACCTCTAAGGTAGCAAACAAACATACGGCCCGCCTGATAGTAGGCAGTCACCGTAGCATATAAAAACAAATAGACAAAAATGTAAATGTACAATTATTAAAGAGGTTACACATAACATAGAAAAACAGTATCGTTGCAATGACTACTTGCTGAGTTGCTATGAGTCCTGCACTAGGCAAAGCCTGTCTCGCAGGTACACATGTAACTTTTTTTAACTTAACGCGACCTGTCATCTATTTTATCCACATATGTTTTATTATATGGACGTTGCAATACCAGAGGAATCGAGCAGGCTTTGCCGACCGTGCAGAAACCTTTCCACGATTGGCCCTGGAAGAACCCGATGCTGTATTCCCATGCTAGTAAGTTAAACTACCCAAAATTCATTGAACTTTTTTAATCAGGACCATTAAAAAATAATCAGTTTAATAATAATCATAATCAACCTTAATTGGCATTATTTTTCAAACATAGCTCAAAAAGACTTAAAGTTTTGATATAGGAATGCGAAAATACGTATTGGATCGTGAGTAATGTAAAAAACTTGCATGAGTAGTTCCGAATTTATCTTCAACATGCAAAACTAGTCGCATAAGCTTTGCCTCTACATAAAATACAAACTTTTTTGTTAGAATTTAAAGTCAAATTTTATGAGCTCATAATAAAACAATTAAGCGGTGACATACTGACATACAGATGGACAGGAGGTTATTAAAGTGTTCCGGGATGCTTAGTCAACCAACAAGATAATTATTTTAGGCGCTTTCGACAGAATTTAATGAAATCTCCGGTAATAGAAGATTTTGTAAGTACCTAGTACCTGAGCCTTTGCCTGTGGGTCGTTGGCTTTATTATTCAATACTTTTTAGTTCAATAATAGACAATCAAGCTATGGTGGTGACAGTAAAATTAAAGTAAATAATAAATGTGAATAGCTCCTGTAATTTCTTTAAATCACTTACTCGATAACAAGAGTATTTTGTTATTTTTTAAAATATAATGTAGCTGAAAAAAGTTTATAATTTGAACTTAATGGCTAAAATGACAAAATGACAAGTTGCTTTGAAAAAACCTGGACTTCTTCAAATTGAGAGGTGTCAAAAACCCCTGTTGGTCATAACGGGACATAGGAAACCTTGAAAGAGTAAAACAGTTCGAACTGTCCCTTCGTCGCTAACAGGGTGACGGATCGATTTTTTCCCCTCTTTGTCACCCTAGGGAGACAGAGCAGGGTGACAGATCGGAATGAACCGGAACAATTGGGTACTAAGCAAGTATGCTCTACTCTCTATGCCAACTTATGCTCTACTTTTGGTGAAACTTACTACAGGTGAAATGGTTATACTGCCTGTAATACCAACAAATAAAATCCTCTCACCAATGAGCAGGTTGGCATCGTAATCCTTCTCTGACTGGGAGCAGTTGACCATGTACCAGTGGTCGCAGATCAGCATGCGCTGCTGGAACAGCGTGGTGTTGGGACAGGTGTAGCTGAACTGTCTTCCTAATCCATCACACATGTGGTACACCTGGGAACAACAAACATATATATTACTCAAGGAACGGTACAGGTGGTAGATCTACATGCGAGTAACCTAGGTTAGTACCACCCTCCTTTCTATTTACAACGTGAAGCAGTTAGCTGTGTTTCGGTTGGAAGGATTGGAGAGCCAATGTAATTATCGCCACGAGAGGTTTATCATCTTTACCTCTACATGGGCAACGTATTGGCGGTGCTCTTGGCGTTCCAGACATAAGGACAACGTCTTTTTAATAGATCGATAGGCGGTATCATTTTTAATCAGATGAGCCATGATGTTGAAAAATAATCTGAGAACAGTAACACAAATATTAATGAAGGAAATGTCAATCTTTTTACCCGACTACGACCTGCAGAATCGATAAGTAGGATAATGATTTCATCAGTCCATGTATGATTTAAACTGAAGCCACTCAGTCCCCATGCTCTAACCCGCCTGATTATGGGCAGTTACCGAAGCTTTTTGGCGTTTCCTATACCAGGGGTTTCATAAATGCTCTGGTGACCCTTTCAAATAATAGCATCTAACTCTATCTATTGTTACTGTGTATTAGAGCATCGGAAGATGTTGGTCAGAAACCGTTCGACAGATAATATTTTTGCCTATAAAAAACACATCACGACACACACATTGACTCAGCCCTGCAGTAAGATCTTGTATCATAGATACTAAGCAACGATATGGTATAAACTACATTATAAAAGAATACAACATCCAAGACCGTTAAGCGAAACAATGCGTTTTAAATAATACAAAATTCCGCAACAGCGGGATTAGAACCCGAGACTTCTAGCGTATCAGTCGGCTGTTTGCACCACTGCGCCATAGAAGCCGGCAAAAATATCTATAAATTAAGAATTTTTATATAGGTAAGATGCGGAAGGAATCATCACAGGAAATTATATGAATAAAATTACATTTTTTACTTCAACACGAATACAAAGATGATTGTATGGGTTTAATAATACATAAATATATTGAATTAAGTGGGTGTTGATGTAATTGATTTGTATAATCTCCTCACCTTGATTCTTCATTCATCATAATCCGTTAGGAAGTGGATTTTTTACGGTTTACACGTAAGGTAAGCAATTAAAATCAAAAGTCACATTTTTTGCATGTTACATTAGCTTATTTTTCGATGGCGTTGCCATTATCATGGCAATAACTTTGAGTATTTTACAAGCGTCAAGGACTATTATTATTATCAAGTTTTGATAAGGGATGGGATGAATAATGAAAGTACATGCTGTTACTGCTACTGTAAGCTTTATTGAGTTACTTGGATGATGATGAAAAGCGCTCCCAAATCGTCGTATTTCACGTTCTCCACAATTGTACAGCACTACAGATATTCACTGGTTAAAACACTAGCATTTTACACATAAAATTCTGCTAATACATGAGAATAGACAATAAAATACGACACTTTCTGATCCAGCTAAATCACGCCAACTTTAGCTTTATAGCTTCGTCCCTGTCTATCTATGGGTAGGTATAGCTTAGCAAAGATTTTTT
The DNA here is from genome assembly GCA_949316135.1 of Choreutis nemorana. Taxonomy (NCBI): domain Eukaryota; kingdom Metazoa; phylum Arthropoda; class Insecta; order Lepidoptera; family Choreutidae; genus Choreutis; species Choreutis nemorana. The sequence goes on from OX438609.1 coordinate 9,537,605, forward strand.
AGGTGTTCATCGGTTTTCCAACAATGGTGTAACCGATTGGTGTTATTACCATAACCAATTTAGTTAAATAGTTTAGTTAGAACGTGGTAGCTCAGTTTGTGACGTGCCTTGGTTAACCGACCGACTCGATCCGACAGGTCGAGCGTTCGAGTTTCGGGTTGCCGTAAGTTAAAGCTGCCATGTTCCTCATTGAGCCCGGAAAGAGGCGGCTGATTCGCTACCTATCACACTGGGACTCAACATTTTATAAACATGCGACATGCGATGCTTAACACCTCTGCCTACCCCCCTCGAGGGATTAATTGAGTTTATGTATGTAGGTATGTGTATTCAATCAAAAGAAACCCTATCTAAACTTTTGACGTGAATAATATGCCTTATTGTTTCAAATTTTAATGCATATAAACAACAAACCCCTTAATCACTCATTAAAACATCCTTGGTATTTAAAAATCAATACAGTTTTCGACAAAAGAGGTCAATAGAATTGAACTATATTATTTTATCGGAACATCTCACAGCTCAAGGCTTCGGAACTTCCTCATATTTAAAAACAAACAGCAATTCGTGTCAGAAGTTTAGGTTAAACGGCTTGTCACGACTGTCTGTAACGTTGATTGTTCATTTATGGGAATTATATGGTTAATGGCCTTGCACGAAAATGTTAAACGTATTAAAATTTAATTAATAGATTAAAAAAATCTAAAAACCGACGTTTTTAAATGTCCTAAAAATAAGAAAATAACCCTACGGAGCTGAAAGAGGGGACACTCAAAACGTGGGGGCGTATATTATTTAAGGGATTATTAATGGGATATATTTACATGACGTGTATAGATCATGGGACCCCACGTTTTCTCTTCCAGCACCGTAGGGTTATTTTCTTATTTTTAGGACATTTAAAAACGTCGGTTTTTAGATTTTTTTAATCTTTTTTACGTATTTTGCTAGTATCAAATGATATTTAATGGCAAGCTTTGATGAGGAATTAAAGTATAAAGAGATGTGTAATGATAGATGGAATAATAAATCTGCCTACAGTAACATGCTAGTACGGTTACTGTTGGCTCTAATGTTACTTGGGAGATGATAAGAGCAGCCAATACGTCGTGTTATACTTTCTCCACACTTGTACAGCGCTACAGATATGCATGAGTTAAAACAATATCATTTTACTCACTAAATTCTACTGATATACCTCGGTTTTCACGACCTCGGTGGCGCAGTGGTGTAAACAGCCGACTGCTACGCTAGAGGTTTCGGGTTCGAATCCAGGCGGGGGCGGGACTTTGTGTTATTTTCAAGACGCATTGTTTCGCTTACCGGTCTTGGATGTTGTATTCTTATCTATGTAGTATATACCATATCGTTGCTTAGTTCCTGCGACACAAGTTCTTACGATACTTACTGCAGGCCTGAGTCAATGTGTGTGTCGTCGTGATGTGGTTATTATTATTATTATCTACAAGTAAAGACAATCAAATTAGAAAATGTAAAATGAAACTTCCCATTCCCGCCAAGCAACCCCAAATTATTTTTTAATGTAGATAAAAGACAAAACTTCATCCATTTTAAAGACAAAACACAAGGTCGCCATCGCCAAAGAATAATAAAAAAATATATGCAAATGAGATTCTTACGCACTCATAAAATATATATCGCTCATGTTCTACATTAACACCTCTTCTGACACCTCATTGTGAAAAACAACAATAAATTTTAAAAATGAAAGATGAAATATTGCAAATCGATTAAAACTAGGTTATTTTTTATTGAGTTCGAGATATAATTTTTAATTAACTTGTTATATATTTTTTTAATAACATCATAATTTACGATTAAATTGTTTTTCTTAGTCCGGGTACATAAAGTATGACACGTCCGGGTTATTTTAGGGTTCCGCACCTCAAAAGGAAAATAATTTTATTGTGTTTTTTCTTTAATAATAAAAACCACATCACAGCAAATGCCTTGACTCAGCCCTGCACTAGTATAAATTCTTGTATCGCAGGCACTAAGCAACGATGTGAAATAAACTACATAGATACCAATACAACATCCAAGACAGGTAAGCAAAACAATGCGTCTTGCAAATAACACAAAGTTCCGCCACCGACGAGATTAGAACCTACTCTAGCGTAGTAGTCGGCTGATTACACCACAGTGCCACCATTTAAATTTCTTTCTTTCAACATTACCAAAACTTTTAAAAATTACATTTCGACATTACATTATTTCGACATAGAACTCCTAAAAATTTGACAAACTCCAGAGCTTATATGAGTACCTTTAAAATATCACTAAGTTTAAAGAAACACTCAAGAGATTTCTCTTAATACCTTTAAAGATCGTTATCGTGAAATAAACAGCGTTTAAAAGGCAAAGCATAAGGCCGCCGTAGCTAAGCCTATTAAGTGACAAGCGATAAACAATGAGCTTTTGACCTTTTACTGCAAGTAAATTATGTCAAATCGCCCTTGACACGAAGATTAGCAAACGCTCTCATGACTAAACAGACTAATTAATTATATCCTATTCATTTTGTAAATTACTATAACATCGTTTTTTTTTGTTCCCAAAGGATAAAAAACGGGACCCTATTAAGCTTCTGCTTGAAATCCGTCCGTCAGTCTGTCAGCGGGCTGTATCTCATGAACCTTAATAGCTAGACTCTTTAAATTTTAAGACAGTATCTATTACTGTCGCCGCTATAATAACCACTAAAAAAGAAAACAAATTTAAAATTAAGTAAGGCTCCTTAATTATTAAAGTGTAGAAAAGGGATTTTTAAATGTTTTGCTCGTTACTATTTTACAAAACCTAAAATTGATTTTTTTTTAATAAGATAGGGGGCAAACGAGCTGTCAGATCACCTGATGGAAAGTGAATACTGCCGCCCATGGACATTTGTAACACCAGAGGAGAACAAATTATATTTTATAAAATCTTGTACGACGGTACGGAATCCTTCGTGTATAAGTCCAGATCACACTTGACCGGATTTTTACGTACTTATGCATATAAACTTTACACTATACAATATAAATGTAACAAAATGTAAAGTTACTAGTTGAAGAGGTATTATTAATAAAGGTATTACTAAAGCCTTTGATTTGCTGATAAAAAAAAAAAAAACTAAAACCCAAAGATTAATTATTGGTAGTCGCGGTGCTGATCAACAGAGAACAATGCCAATGTCTATGATTAAACCGTTAAGAAACTGATTCTTCGCGGACAAAACATTAAATATGGTATATAGTACAATTTGGTATATTTTCTGAGCAAAATATATGATTCTGCGGTCTTCTAAATTTCAAAATTACAAAATTAAATATTATTGTAGGTAACAGGACGATATATTAATATTGATGTTTACTTTTGGTGCTGTTTTTCATTACGTATTTTAATGTCTAATGTCACTTGTCAATTTTATAGATACCTATTCTGCTATTGATGGAAGATCTAACATTCTACTTGGTCTGACATAAAGCGATTTTTATAATTATAATATATATAAAAATAATTTAAACGTACCATAACATTAACTCACGCCGTTCGTTATCCCTCGAGGTGTAAATCTATTTAATGTACATTTTAAGCAGGCCCTTTATCCATTCGATTCATTAAAATGCGCCACTTTGATTAAGTATGACAAATTAAGTTATGTCCCTTTATGGAATACATATAATAATTACGGAGACAAAGGTGTTACACACCGCATTTCGCATGTTTATGTTGAGTCCCAGTGTGACAGGTTGCGAATCTGTTGCCACTATCCGGAACGCACAATGAGGAACATGGCAGCTACAACTTACGGCTAACCGAAACTCGAAACCTCGACCTGTCGGGTCGGGTCGGTTAACAACTCCGGCATACATTCAACAAATACTCATTTAAACATGATAACCAAATAAGGTTGTTATCACACTTCTCGGAGCACACCCGTTACTCTGTCCCACCACTGCAACCTGTTTACCAGGAAATCACACTTTTCCCAATCGATCATCATTTTCAATATGGAAAACCGTAAATGTAGAATGAAGACACGTAAGCAGAAAAATCTGAATTGATGCGTACGCATCTTCATGCTAAGCAGGTAACTATTTTTCACATATAACATGGTGATAAGTTTGATTGCACACTAAGTACACAATTATGCCATCACCATTAACAGCTGGAAGACTTCCACTGCTGTACAATGTACATAGGCCTCCTTCAAATGTCTCCAACCGGAATGATTCTGAGCAGCTTGCATTCGGCTCTCAGCGGTCCTTATAATATCGATCCGATCCGGACACCTCGTGGGGAGTCGGCTTTTCGCCCGTCAACAATAACATACAATGCACACTCACAAGCACAAGCGCAAGCACAAGCTTACACAAGGCACTATAATGTAAAATGTGTATTTTTTAGGTTTTCATCAGGCGTATTACGCCTGAGGGTAGAATGAAACTTGAAAGCATTTGGAAAATCGCTATTGTGATTCATGAGACGGCATCAGTGGAGACTTAGTAATAGGGTCGCTGGAAGTCTTTTAAAGAAAAATCTAGAACAAATTTGGCAGTAGGTACCGGGTTGGCTAGGCACCGGGGGATGCTTCGGTTATTGTTCACAGATACGAATGAGAATGAGGGATAGAATCCAAACGGAAATTGAGTCTCATAATAAACGATTGTAAGAGAAATAAACGATCTTAAAACTAAAATTATGATACTAAATTATAATCAAGCTCTTAAAAATTGTAAGTTGTAGTAGAAACTATTAGAATAAGAATAAAAATAATTTATTTGCCGGAAATATGACCATACAGGTGGTGTTAAGTTTTATAAATAGGTAGTATATTTCACTTGTATCAAGCATGCAAAATTTAAAGTCAGAGCATTTGTATTAAAATGAAGAAAGATCCTTATTAGAGGTTTTTGTCGTCAAAATATTCTTCAACACTATAACACTATATTTTATTTGAATATTGAAAAAGCAACTACGGAGGTTTCTTGCCGGATTCTGCACCGTAGAAATAGCATTCCGAACCAGAGGTTAGTAAAAAAATTACGATTTGAGTGCTAATTTTAAGTCTATTCGAATAAAAACATTTTGACTTTGACTTTGACTGTAGGTGGTAGGACCACGGCTAAAATATCCGAAGAACCGCCGCCAGTCACACTGTACAACGCACCGCGTGACAGTGACACGGCGGTATGCGCGCGCGAACAAAGTTCAAGGCCTCTGGTTCACTAGATCACTCCGTCACAGATCGATATGGTAATACTGCAACACTTTTGGTTTTGTTTGCATTTTTCATCAGCAGCCACGCCTCGGCTTGAGATTTTTTATTTTTAGTCTTTAACCACTCAAGACAAACTTAGGTGAATATAAATTAAAATTATTTTATTATAATCTAAGATCCGATGTGGGACCGTCACCCATCGATTAATTAATTAAATTTTTAACAAATAAAGATATTTACAAATAAAATAAACTTTAAAATTTGATATAAATACGTTTTTAATAGATGGGTAAAATTCCCTTCGAATCCGAATGTACTAACAATTGAGGTAAAAAACGCTACTAAAAAAAACATGGCAGATTTTTAAAAAAACATATCATAGGTATTTATTTAAACAATTATAATATAATATGTATAGTATGAAACGAATTTAAAAATATTTTGTAACCCTGCCCAGTAACTTAAATGTTTTAACTATATAAAACAAATGAATGCATCTTAGGAGATACCTTTTAGCATATATTTGCTATAACAGCCGTAAATGTTTTATTATGTATTACAGTTTTGTTTATTGCCAGTCGTAAAAACCAATGAAGCTGTAAGAGCCATATATGTTCAAAAATACGTGATAATATTCGTTTTTGAATATTTTATGGAGAAATTTTGACATCCATTTCGCAGTTTGCGTTTTTGTACTAAAAAAATAAAAAAAAAATAGCCAGAACGAGAACAGTCAGTTAAAATTTTCAAATTTCATTGCCTTTTCTTTTATATCAGCAGAATTTAATTTGCAAAATGCTAGTGTTTTAACTAGTGAATATCTGTACAAGTGTGGATAACGTGAAATACGACGATTCAGCTGCTTTTTTCGTTATCACGCAAAAGTATAATAGTACCTCCTCAGTGAAGCCTACAGTAACAGTACTAGCATGTTACTGTAGGCAGATTCACCATTCCATCTATCATTTTCATCTCTCATTTCGTTCCTTATCAAAACTTGATCATAAATACTTCACACTAACAAAATGCCTTCAAACGAAAAAAAAAAACGATGTGAATGCAAATAAACTGAAATTTTGATTAACAATCAAATTGTTTTAACACTTTTTAATAGCGTAAAATTTTGACAGCTAACAAAACCCAATTACAGCACGAACAATCAGCATGACAATTACAATACACATTACACAGTTATAATTAATGTTTACGACATTTTATAACTTAGGTCCCTATACTATTACAGTCCTAGTATTTTGTAACGAACATAAGGTAGTTGCTCAAGTGGTCCACAGTTAGCTAGAAACGAAAAGCTAGTTGAAGATCTATTTTCAAGATCGTCTGGGTTGGTACCGCCCTCCTTTCTATTTACAACGTGAAGCAGTCGCTGTGTTTCCGTTTGAAGGATTGGAGAGCCAGTGTCATTACTTGTATGAGTAGTATAACACCTTTACCGCTACATAAGCAACGGATTGGCAGTGCTCTTGGCGTTCCAAACAAGGGCATTGTCGTCTTAACAGGCGGCGGTATCACTTTCCATCAGATGATCCGTTTGCTTGTTTGCCTATAAAGTTGTATAAAAGAAATTTATAGCAACAAATAGCAAACAACTAAAGGCTAATGCGTTTTTTAATCGCTGTTCCAAAGAGATCAACCCCATGGACAGATCTTGTGCGTGGGCAGGGAGTCAACAGAATCAAGCGCCACAGGATCACTCTAGTGTCTCCAGTATTTGGGAGGCCTTTGAAAAACAGTTGTCAGGTTCCAGCCGATGATGACAAAAGAGTGTACAAGTACGGCCAGCGATAACTTTGACAATTATTTTTCTTATCACTAAGAAACGTATCTAAGCGATTGTTTTTTTCAGATTTACCAAATATCTAAATGGAAACACTTTTTGCTTCAATTGTAAATTGTCGCGTGAGCAGCTTACCTTTATTCTTTTTAATAATGACAAATAATATTGCAACTCAAGATTTATTTAAGCGAGTATATAGTTGATTGTGACTCGCTCACTAGACAAAAATGAGTCGGTTACCTTATGTAGACATTAGCATTACATTGTGCGACTAACAATAGTCTAACAAATGTTTTAACTGCTTTATAAATGTCGCATTCGACATGCAATTACAGTTCCATATCATACGTTGTACGTGAGAAAGAAATTAAGAATGGAATTCAATGTTCAACCATGAGGACCTAAACTGCCTTTGTGTGGGTTCCAAATATGCATTACCTACTCATTCCAATTGTTTAACACAACCAACGAATTAAAAATATACAATCTTCTTCATAGAGTTAGACGTAACATACCAGAGGTATATCGGATTGTTTGTCGGACGAAACATTCGGTGTCTACATACAGGTAACATTTACTACAGTGATTTTGTATGAGCAATCTTAATTATTCATCAATTCGTTAACTTAGCACGTCTGTGCTAAGTTAAGATTCATATGAGTTTGTAACTGCAGTCGCAAGCGGCAATCGAAGGTAAAGCATGGTAGGAACACTGAAAACCTTAAGCCCCATTAAGCATGAACGCTTTTTCAACGCGCATTTAAAAAGCGTTTAAATCAAACATATTGATACCTACTCAGATATTCGTTATTAAAGCGCGCCGCTTTTTATAGAGCACTATTGGATTTCTGGCGTTGAGCGTTAAGTTCTCTTCTGAATCAACACTTCTCTCTTAAAACTCCTGAAATCTTTTGATCGGTTTATCAACGCGCGTTGTATAACTTTCGGTCGAATGGACTGTATGGGTCTTTCTGCCTTATTTTACTCAGAGTCTCGCAGGTCTTCCAGCCTTATCAGTATCGCAATGCTGCGAGTAATGTCTTGCTTTAACCAAGTTCACTCAGTAATTACATAATGTATTGGTAAGATAATTAAAAAGTAATATCGTAGCTCAAGTTTTTATGTACCTAACAGGTGCCTATTACATAAATCAAGTATGGACTGCCAAAATCATTACCCTTCTTTTTGGATTCGCCGTAGTCGGTTCAAAATAATAGACATTATAAAATTGAGGTAACTTTAGTGAGACGCTAATAGATACTATTTCTAGGACGCGGTAGCTAAGTTTGTTACGTGCCTTAGTTAACCGACCGACCCGACCCGACAGGTCGAGGGTTCGAGTCTCGGACTGTAAGTGGTAGCTGCAATGTTCCTCATTGTGCCCGGACAATGACGACAGGTTTGCAATTTGTCACACTGGGACTCAACATAAAATTGCGAAATGCGGTGTGTATAACCTCTGGCAACCCCTCTCGAGGGATTATGGCGTGAGTTTATGCCTGTATATACTATTTCTAGGAAGCGTTGAAAATGTTAATTCACTTTGATTTACTGGAAACAGGGTTAATCTTATACCTCTGCTATAATAAGTTACGGCACAAAGTTTATTGTCATCGGGTACGCAGCCAATATTATTAATGGTTGGCGCTAAGATAAATCTCAAATTGCTTAACTTGTCGTTTACTCACACAGAGCACTGACACCCACACAACTAAATCGCACTTCGAAATTACTTAACTTATAGGAACTCCATTTCACGAGTTCTAGAAAACAAAACACTGCTGATCAATCAAATATTGGTCAATAGGTAATATGCATGAAATTTAATTTGATTATTCAATCAATTTATCGTAAAGTATGTGGAAATAGTCTATATCTACAGAGAAAACAGAATTAGAATTGTACGATAAACCAGGGAGATATAACCATTTAAAGTTAAGATATCTATCTCGCTCATCAGAAAAACCTTTTCCATAGAAGTTGTATGGCGCCTGTGTATTTTGACGTCATTGTACATATTGGATCTCTCTGTCTAACCGACGGCTTTGAAGCTTTATAACTTGGTTAATAAGTCAGATATTTGAGAAAATGTAACGGATTTGTGTGCGTATGTTGTATCGAATTGTAATAAATAAATAAAAAATTCATGCATATTCCCTATTAGACAAGCGAACTCAAAAAAGCCGTTAAATGCAATAGAAAAGGTGCATGAACAATACTTTACTTGTTAAATAAATTTTTCGTAAACATGTGGAAATATATATTTATTGTAAAAACAGAATTAGAATGTAGAATTTGACTAGATACATAATTATTTGAATTAATCACTGTTTTAATTAATTTGTTAATAATTATTTTGATTTTAATTGGTTAATGTCTTTTTTTAAATATAATGATGTATTCATATATAGAGTAATCTAGTTCAGTTATATGACAAATAATATAAATAATCATGGTAGTATCTTGTTTTGTGTGCCATAACTAAAAATAGAAATGAATATAAGTAAAATGGACGATGTTACATACAACCGTTAAGACCTCTGCACAACAGACTAAATACGCCGAAACTCCAGTAGTTCTTCGTTAGTTCGTTCTGGCCTTTGTTGCAACTCCAGTAGTTCATGCAGTAACTTTACTTTATGTTTAATAATAATAATAATAATAATAACCACATCACGACACACACATTGACTCAGCCCTGCAGTAAGTATCATAAGAACTTGTGTCACAGGAACTAAGCAACGATATGGTATATACTACATAGATAAGAATACTACATCCAAGACCGGTAAGCGAAACAATGCGTCTTGCAAATAACATAAAGTCCCGCCCCCGCCGGGATTCGAACCCGAAACCTCTAGCGTAGCAGTCGGCTGTTTACACCACTGCGCCACCGAGGTCGTCAATGTATATTTTTATTTACGGGTTTATTTAACTTTTTCCCCCCATGTTTTATACACTCACTTTTCTTGTTTGTTTGTCGTTCCGGTTGGATTTATGCAACTCAATTTGCAAAAAGCTAGCAGCTTCAAACCCGATGACAATGCAATTTACAACTACAAAAACGGCTGGACCGATTTTTATCAAATTTGTTTAGGACATTTAAAAACGTGGGTTTTTTTTTTAAATCTATTAATTTATTAATTCAAAAGGACCAATTAAGTAGGTACTTGTTGATTGTTATGTTTCGTCTTTATAAAATGATTTGGCGACATTTGTAGATGCCATATTTTTTTTTGTAACATTTTATACTATAACTAAGATTGTAATGAAAGATTATTATGATATTGAAAAGAGCAACTACGGAGGATTCTTACCGGATTCATCCCCGTAGACAGGCATTCCGAACCGGTGGTATTTTAAAAAGAATTTTGACGATTTAAAAGTACTCATTTTAAGTCGATTTGAATAAAAATTATTTGATTTTGATTTTGAAACAGGCCAAAATTTAGCTATAACTTAACATTTGCTTAAGTTCAAGCTTATTATCAGTACTGTTGAATAAGTAATGTTTTGCTAGTGGGTAGTAGAGTTAATGTCAATAGCGCTACAGACACACCTTTCAAATATTTCACATTGTACTCAGGTTCAATGGTTTTTAGGGTTCCTTACTTAAAGGGTAAAAAACGGGAAGTCAAAGTCAAAAAATTTCTTTTAAATCGAAGACTATCCGTTTTTCCGTCACCACATAAACCATAATGGCTCTTGAAGTTTTCAGGGAATGTATATTTATGTTGCCGCTGTAACGACAAATACTAAAAACTTTAAATCTAATTAATGTGCATTTTTCGGTTGTTTTTGTTTCTTTATAGTATATAATGTTAAGCTTATAATATGGTACGGAACCGTTCATATGCAAGTTCGACTCACACTTGACCGGTTATTTACTTATTTGATGTTAATTTTGTAGAGTAAACTTCCGGAAGAAAAGTGTTCGTTTATTTTTGTGGTAATCTAGAACAACCCAAACAAGTTACAACTCAATAATAAACAAATCTATACTCCGCTTTGCTGGGAGGGAAGTCTGAAACCGGTTTCTTACTTCCTCCTATTTCTTATTGATTGAGTTCGTTGCGGGTCCCAAGTCAGCCGGTAGGGTGTCCGGGCACAGCCTGTGCGTCATTGCACAGCTGTATTATTCGTTATTTATTCGATCAATGGACGCCACTGTTGATCCTGGTGAACAGAAGTTGCAGTGGCAGGTGTACCCCAGAAAAAAAACCTATACACGACCTGTAAGACCCTAGAGCAAATAGGCCCCAGGCACTAGTGGCTTCACTATTATTACCAAGTGAATATGGGGCTAAAATTTGAACACCGACCTAGAAAACGCCTATTCATTTTATTTCCATTAAGGGTTGAATTATAAAGAATTCAGTTCACCAACGGAATCAACTCAGGACTAACTTTATTAGCTATGTACTAGCTATATTTTCATTCATAATACATATGCATTTGCACTTGTTTTCTCGCTCATCTCTCTCATTTCTTTTGAAAAAATTATAACAAAAAGTCACGCCGAATTCCATCGAGAGGGGTTAGCAGAGGTGCTTGTTACACACCGCATTTCGCATGTTTATGTTGCGTCTCATTGTGACAGGTTGCGAAACCGTCGTCACTATCCAGTGCAATGAAGGACATGGCAGCTTTAAGCTTACGACAACTCGAGACTCAAACCTTCGATCTTCGGCTTGGATCGTAACAAACTGAGCTACCAAGTCCACCATTGAACAATTGAACTCACGGGAACTAGTATTACAAGGATCTTCAAAAAGCCCTAATCGTGTTTGGAATTTAGTACACCTACTTAATATATAATGTACTAAACTATGCTATGTATTATATGTAACAATTTAACATAGATCATGGTCACGAATACCTTCATTCCTTACAGTAATAAATAACTTAACTACAAGCACAAGTATAATGTTTTAAAAGATTTTCACTAACGTTTGTTCTGTTTGAGTAAAGTTGCCAGGACTCAACAGAAATTGGAATGGTTCAACGATTAGAAGAAGTAAAGGTGATGGGTTTTTTTTTCAATAGGTATAGAAGTTAAAGAGGCCATCCAAACTTGGATAGTTTGGTTGGGTTTTTTGTCAGTCTCTGGTGGCGCAGTGGTCTAAACACCCGACTGCTACGCTAGAGGTTCTGGGTCCGAATCCCGGCGCGGGAATTTTTTGTAATTGTAAGACGCGTTGTTCGTTTACCGGTCTTGGAATTTGTACTGCAGTTTTTTCATTATTCTTATCTATGCAATTTATTGAACATCGTTGCTTAGTTCATGTGACACAAGTTCTTACTATAATTACTGCAGGGTTGATTCAATGTGTGTATTGATGCGGTTTATTTATTTATTTGTTAAATGTACTTTAAAGGGCATGACGTCAAAAAATAAAAAAAATGTCACAGCGTGTTTGATTACCATACATGCTACGAATATCACTACAAAATTTATAAACCGATCGTGCCAAACCTAATACTCTGCTCCACTGCAACACTTGTTCATCAGTATCATCATTGCTTCCTTTAATCCAACAATCAACAATGTAGCTGTGCTATGACGCACAGGCTTTGCCGGGACACCCTACCGACTGTCTTGGGACAACAAATTAAATCAGAAGATACTTGAGGAAGTTAGAACATTTTAATATCAATTGACGAAGACAAGAAATCCTAGTAGATATTTTGATAAAATCTAATAATTGCTTTATTTCAAGCTTGCGAAATGTAACCGTTTTAGTGAACTCTTTTTTTTACTTTAGCGATGTAACGTACACACGGCCTGACCAACCTAACCTGTTTGGGCTTTGTACCGTTCTTAAGTTGTACGGCATAAGGATTGATATTGCACTTGCGATGTGAAGCTTTATGTGTTGCCAGCTGTATACCTATTCTGTTTCACGAATTACTTTCGAATAATTTTGTGTCAGTTTTGTCAGGCGCGTACATGCACATTGTTCTAGTGTGTTACCTCAAGTTTGCTCTGTAAAGAGTTTACGCACACTAGAAAGATGTGTTTGTATACATCACATCACATCCGTAACCTAACCTTCTTCGTAAGATAGAATATCTTCACGAAAATGTTGAATTCAAAGCGCAGTTAAATAGCTAAGTATAGGTCATGGTTACACAGAAGCGGGTCTCTAACCATGTGACTCCATTGTTTTAACGTAGTTGAGAAACTACAATTGTGTACTATTTAAATAAATTACGTGTGTGATGCTGTTTGGTTTAAATTTAGGAGTTTGATATAAAATGTTAACTTCTAATTATAAATCTAAGTTGTAAAACATATAGACGGTCAAGAAAGTAATTGTAAATCTCATTTAATAAATATATTGATCCTTTTAAAAGCCATGTTGATCGAAATTATCTTTAAAATCAGTCAGTACTTCATGCTAATCTATGATTTGAAAATGATGAATCTGTCTACAGTATCATGTTTTCTAGCTAGTTACTTGGGAGATCGGGGCCAAATCGTCGTATTTCAATTTCTCCACACTTGTACAGCACTACAGATATTTACTGATAAATACACTTGCATTTTGCTGATACATAAGAAAAGAAAATAGGAAAACCCTTGACTGACATTTCTCGTTCCCGCCAAGCAAACTTAAGTGAATGCTTTTTGGGCCTACTGATCTTTTACTACAAGACCTTATGCATATATTAATGATTGATGATTTGTCTAAACGAGCAACGCCTCTGCCAATCATTAATCTTCGGCTTTATGTTCAAGCTCAGCGATTTTTTTGAGGATTTCTCGCATTTCAATGCATCGCTTTGTAACTGTGGATTTTCTGTTTTTTTTTTTTAAATTGCTGTTTGTCATTGAAACGCTATGAAACGCGCTATAGAAACCTACGCAAATGCTTTTTTTTCATATAATCCAGCATAAAGGTCTTTTAATTCTACATAGAAAGCCTCGGTCACACTTCGCTAAACCTTTTTTGTTACGCCTATTTAAAATTCTGTGAAAATCGATGTACGTTGCTTCGTTTGGGTTTGCATTCTGCTGAAGTTTGGAATAAAAACCGCAATGTACAGTAAATTGAGTAATAAGTTAATCAACTCCTGTTTTATTTGCATTGATCATTCAAACGTTTAATATTAATTTCTCAATTTTATTCAATGAAACTGAGTTTGGTATTTCATTATTTACCTTTAGTGGTTTTATTTGAATTTTTAAGTTGTTGTTTACTCTAGCATAAAAATAATTGCCTCCAAATGATTGAAAGTGCATAAATTGCGAATTTACATTATAGCTTTTGTTAAGTCGAACATAAAGGTAAAAAATACGCTGATTTTAGTGTTTCTTTGCTAATCCCAATCACAAACTATATTTCATATAAACTGACGCCGTAATTTGACAACCTCGGTGGCGCAGTGGTGTGAACAGCCGACTGCTACGCTAGAGGTTCCGGGTTCGAATCCCGGCGGGGGCGGGACTTTGTGTTATTTGCAAGACGCATTGTTTCGCTTACCGGTCTTGGATGTTGTATTCTTATTTATTTAGTATATACCATATCGTTGCTTAGCACCTGCGATACAAGTTCTTACGATACTTAGTGCAGGGCTGAGTCAATGTGTGTGTCGTGATGTGGTTATTTATTTATTTATTATTTATTAATTAATCCCTCGAGAGGGGTCGGCAGAGGTGATAAACACGGCATTTCGCATGTTAATGTTAGTGTAAGAGGTTGCGAAACTGCCGCCACTAACCGGGCACAATGAGGAACATGGCAGCAACAATCATGGCAACCCGACACTCGAAGCCTCAACCTGTCGGGTCGAGTCGGTCGGTTTACCAAGGCACGTAACAAACTATATTTAACCACTATATATCTATAACTAATAAAACGAATGGTAGGATTGTAATTTTCGCTATTTCATCTAACCTCTTGAACCGAGAATACCAATTGAGTCAGAAGACTTTAAAGTTGGATGGAACCAACCGGAAAAATCATACTAATCATTAAACACTTCTATTTCCCCTGATGGACACAAAACCACAAACCATTCGACATTGTCAAAATTTTGACCCAGTGATAATACATGAATCACGTTTAAACTATAAAGACCTTTCTAAATTTTGGAAGGTAAGCCACTGGGCTGATTCATTCATTGCCTTTACAGCCTACACTATAATCCTTTACTCTGTTAGTAATATAATATTGGTAACCAATGAGAACCCGCATTTCGCATGTTTATGTTAACACCCAGTGTGATAGGTTACGAATCTGTCGCCACTATCCGCTCACAATGAGGAACATGGCAGCTACAACGTACGGTAACCTGAGACTCGAACCCTCGACCTTTCGGGTCGGGTAGGTCGGTTAACCAAGGCACGTAATCAACATAGCTACCACGTCCTCACTTAATAAACCAATGAATTATGATAATAATAAACCACATCACGACACACACATTGACTCAACCCTGCAGTAAGTATAGTAAGAACATATATCGCAGGTGCTAAGCAACGATATGGTATAAACTACATAGACAAGAATACTAAATCCAAGACCGGTGAGCGAAACAATGCGTCTAGCAAATAACACAAAGTTACGCCCCCGTAACAAAGTCAAAATGTATTTTTTTAATGACAAGGCATGAGTATATTTTGTTTAGTATGTAGGTAATCTGCAAAACTAATCAACAGATTTTATTAATTAGCTTAGCTTAATTTGGAAGAGACTAACATCCGTAACATTTTTCATTTTGGTGTATATTATATTTTAAAAAATATGAGAGTCGCGGGATAGTAAAGATTAAAATTCTAAATTCAAACGGCAATGCACAGATGAATAGTACTGGCTTCTAAGATAGGTAGTAGGAAAAGACAACCTCTAAAAAGTTTTCAAGTAATAGCACCATATTTAGCTGTAAGCTTTTATATAACACTGCGAAGGTAAAAAAGTTAATTAGATCAATCGATTTAAGCCAACAAACTTATTTAATTCAACATCATTACACCCTAACCTACTGCTTCAAAAGATATCCTCCACTCTCAAGAGGTCTCTAGAGGTTTGACGACCTCTGTGGCGACGTCGTGTAAACAGCCGACTGCTACTGAGGTATCGGGTTCGAATCCTGGCGCGAGCGGAACTTCGTGTTATTTGCAAGGTGCACTGTTTCGCTTACCAATCATGAATGTTGTATTCTTATATTAGATTATACCATATCATTGCGACCTGCGACACAAGATTCTTTAATATTACTGGAGGGCTTAGTCACTGTGTCGTGATGTGGTTTAATATCTCTTAAAGAATGTAACCTCAAAAGTGTCAGTCCCGTATTGAGTAGAACATGACCTAATAAGATTATGAGCAGTAGGCAGGCGCTGTGGTAACATATTGCCAGTTTTGGCGCGCAGTTCACCTTCGGATGTGATGTAGGCGCATACTCATCATATGGGTACAGCTTGATTATTGTTATTATGTACTATCTTTCTTTCTGTTTTAATCTTATGACACAATTTTATAAGGTGTTTTAATGGGGTTGTTTACAATTATATAGTGTCAAGTGTATTTTTTAATTTTATTTAAGGACGTCTATAGCAAGTTCATTACATAAACTATAAATTATACAGTCAATTATACACATTATACAGACGAACAAAACATATTTAACAAAGGTACACACACAGTATACTAAAACAAGAGTACGTAACAAAAAATTACATTAAAACTAATTTTTATTTCAAATGAATTGAACTTGAATTCCTTAGTGTAGTTGCCGAGTCATTTAATATTACGTTAATTAGTAAATAATGTACTATTGCAAGCATCATATATGTAATATAAGAAAAACATTTAAATTGTATGAAAAAGAAAACTTAAATATTACAAATTGCACATAAAAAACTATTGTAAATTTTTGAAAAAAGCAACTACGGGGGTTTCTTGCCGGCTTCTTCACCGTAGATGGCATTCCGATCCGGTGGTAGATAAAAAAAGTGACGATTTAAGGCACTTATTTTAAGTCTATTTAAATAAAAACATTTTTAATTTAATTTGAACATTGATAGTGAGATTCAGAATAAGAGCAACGCCATCTGTTAATCAATAAATAAATCAATAGAACATTCTTATTTAAATTTTTGTCTAGCTGTATGTTATAATTTACTTTCAAAACTATTGAATCCATTCTAATGTCATTTTAATTTGATTGGCAAAGCGGTAAAGCTTTTTTTACCAGGCAAGCATTTAACACCAATCCAGAATGATGTTAAGCGGCGATGAAGTCTAAGGTAGATCATGCCCAAGAGAATCTTGCCTTAATGAGCCCTAGGTCATACTGATCTGGGAATACTTCAGCAGATATACTGGCAGATAGCTGATGTTTTAAGTAGTTTACACTACTTTTATTCTAGAAATAAACTTAAAAAATATATAGAAAAATCCGAATTGAACGTTTGTTTGGAGGTTCGAAGTTAAGGTTAATAGATAAGCAAGTTCGTTTATTAATACATAATATTTTCATCCTCAAGCAAATCTATAAAATTTAAAGCAAACAAATTTACCCAAGCCGGGATTCGAATCCGCAACTAACCTTGAACGTAGGGTCACTACCAGGTCGGCAGTTTTAATTCAAATCAAAGATAAAACTAATAAGACGCCAACACGTTTGACGTAGCTGTATTCATATCGGATGCGGAAGATGAGCCGGCTAATTAGTAAAACCACAGCTTTTTATAACAGTAAAACCTCATGATTTCTTCAGTATTTTAAAGACACCACCAACATTGTAGCAATATGTACTACGTACTGGAACACCCATTTATTTATTTAATAGTACTACCACATCATACATATTCAAATATACACAATAAATAATATTTAACTATTTTGTCTGATATGTATGACTATACCGGTGTACATAACATTAGACATAACCGCACAAATAAAAACTAATTAAATTAATCAATCAAATCAAAATCAATAATAAAACAAACAAAACCAAAATTAAAACAACACAAAATTTAAATTAGAATAACATAAATGAGATAAGTACAAAAATACCCACAGCCATTTCGAACTAAAAGTGTGCGCCAAAACTTACATGAGCCACAGACTACTCAAAACAGCTGAACAGAGAGAACAGGGTTTAGGTTAGGCGCAGAATACACAAACTACTGCAATATCTCATTACTATACATGAAGGGCATAATTTGACCTATACTGATCTGCTTATTTTTGATGATTCTCGTTTTCTTGTTTAATGTTTTTAAATGAGTTTACTTAATTTTTATGTATTTTTTTTTTAATTACAAATAAATTGTTATGTATTTGTTTTCTTTAATATTATTGTTAATTTTGTATCAATTTTATTTCAGTTCGTTTTATTTTATGTACTAAATTTAATTCAATTATGTAGCTAATAATTTTGTAAATGCTGTATAAGTCCTTAATTGGGACACACATATGTACCTTAGGCTTTTAATTATAAGTTATTTTCTGTGTCTGATGTGTGTCCTGTGGATTTATATATAAAAAAAAAACTAAATAAATTTATATTATTATTGTACGGTATAGACTTCTTACATTATTAAATGTTTTATTATTTTTTTTTAAATTAAATCATTGTAACATTTTATTGAATAGCGTGTAATTTAATTCTGTTTATTACTGTAATTTGGATCTCCCGTGTAATAATAATAACAATAAATAAATAATAGCCTACGTCAATAAAGCGTCTAGCTTTGTTGAATGACCAAAACACACTAGTGAAAGATGCTAACATCCACTCATCCTTAGTGGTATCAAAGTCAGTTCGCAATGTCGCCTCTATACATATGCATATGAAAGAGGTGAAGAAAGAGGTGAAGTCGTAGTTATGTGTTTAGTTAAAAAATAATAGTAATGAACGAAACAACGATACTGATATGATTTAAAAATTTTGTACATCAATTAAATAAAAATTACAATAAAAACAAATATTTTTTTAATGCCACACTTTTGTGGTAAAGCATGTGGATCTAAAGTTTTTAATGTCATTTATAAAATTATGTTCCATGTTTTATAGCAAATGAAGACTACTTACTCTTTAATGTTTGGAGTAGACTCTAAGTTTTGATTTACTTGGGATATATTTACATGACGTGTATAGATCGTGGGTGTAACTTGCAAAGATACGCCCCCACGTTTTGAGTGGCCCCTCTTTCAGCCCCGTAGGGTTATTTTCTTATTTAAGGACGATTAAAAACGTGGGTTTTTAGTTTTTTTAATCTATTAATTATTTTATTAATTTTAACTTTGTTGTTTGTCTGCTAGCTTATCGGGAAGTCCCTCAAAATTGAGTTGCAAAAATCCAACCGGAAAGACAAACAAACAAGAAATGTGAGTGTATCAAAACGTGGGAAAAAAAACGACGAGTAGTAAAGAACATTAAATTCCTCTCTTACTGACTTTTAAAAGTGGGAGGTTTTTAATTATGTTTTTTTATTACAACTAGATCTCTGTTGCTATTTATACTGTGTATCATTGAACTATAATCCATTCACGTAATGCACATTGCAATTGAAGCGACTCATTTAGAATCTTTGTATGTAATTATTTAAGTACATAAGCGACGATTTCACTGTCCAGTACCGATGCTTATGTACAGCAAATTGAGATCATGTTTACTAGTTTTTGTCATCACCTCCGATGAATTTTTTCCTAAACGACGAGTGCTGCTGCCCGGAGGCCTTAGAAGCTTTACCGTGACTTTACCGTGGCCATTGTTCCCTATACAATTGATGAGGCTGTGTGGTCTTTACAAAGACAACACAACAAGACGAAAAACATAGGTACCGCCATACCTGTCCGCCTCCCGAGCCTGACCTAGTACAGACCCGGTCAGTCCGATGAGCTATTTCCATGTCATATGCTTACAAACCAACAAACAGCATATATTAGTGGACGGCCTCTGTGGCGCAGGTAACAGCCGACATCTACGCTAGATATTCCGTGTTCGAATCCCGGCAGGAACGGAACTTTGTGTTATTTGCAAGACGCATTTTCGCTTGGATGTTGCATTGTTATCAATGTAGTTTTTACCACATCGTTGCTTAGCACCTCCGACACAAGATTCTTCAATCTTACTGTAGGGCCGAGTCAATGTGTGTGTCGTGATGTGATTCTTTTAATTAGTGTATATATGTGTTGGGTAGGTTATCTATTTTAATTAGTATCAAATTTGGTTAACGAGGAAGTTAAACTTTTGACATTAAACGGTGACCTTTGTATGTTTCTATGCGTATTTAAATATTTTAACATCAATATATAAGCCTTATGTAAATTAAACAGACCATTTTTTCCGGCTTAAGTTAAAAAAGAAAAAGGATTTTTAAAATTACGAATTTTGTAGACAAAATAAGAAAAGATTGATCCTTTATTGATGATATGTATTTTATTATTGATTCCTATATGACTACATACATTTTGAAAAGGCCTTTCGATCACCAATGCTTTGTTTTATAATTATTTATAGTTAGTATTTAAAAAAAAATGATTTAAATTATTGTGTGAATCGTATCATATTTAAACTAAAATACTCTTATTCAAGCTGGTTTTGGACATAAGAAAACATCAGAAATCTCACCTGGCAACCAGTTTCTATGTCAGCATAGTAGCCTGAAGGTCTACCTTTACAAGAAAACCTGGTCAGCGGTACCCTCGATGCTGGATTGCCGTTCTGAAACAATACAAAAGCAGTTGATTACCGATGTCTCAACTTTAACCCCTTAAGTAGAAAGTAATTAAGCAGTTTTAAACAAGTATAGTTCATCTTTGACCGTGCAAGGTAAATAAAAACCCAGGTATATAAGGTCGGGGAGAATTTATTAAGTTTTTTTATAAAGACCGAAGGTTTTCGATCTCCATCGAATAGGATTCAAAGTCAAAGTCAAAATGTTTTTTATTCGAATAAATTTAAAATAAACACTTTCTAATCATCATTTTTTAAATGAAAAAGAAAAATCTTATGTTTAAATGTGTTTTATCGGCTACATCTGCTATCAATTTCATTTAAATATGTAACCGACCTGAAACGGAAAAAAAAAAAATTTGTTTTCAGTCTGTAAACAAAAAAATAGCTTTTTGTCACAGATCTTGCTGTTTACTCATTCTCAACATAATTGCACACACAGATTAAATCAATCTTAAGATTGAAAACCTCTTCAATTTCAATTTATAAAATGTATTCGTAAAAATCTATAAAATACGAAAAGGTTCATAAACCCACCTTTAAAATAACATACGTGTACAAAAACGGAGTAGTTTGTCAGTTGCAGACAGATAGACAGATACACGAGTTCCTATGGGGTTTGTTTGTTTTTCTAAAACTGAATTCGGTAGTTTTTTCAATCTTTTTGAATGCTAATAGACTAGCCTACTTCACGATAGTCCATAAATACGCCTAGACTGTGCTATCTTTACTGTTCAATCAATCTTTCCCTTTCACTTAACAGTGAAACTCGTTCGGAAACATTAAAAATAATTTTATTGCTTTGTAATTATGTTATAGTCTTTGATATTTATAGTCAAAGATTACAGTAATCACCTAAGAATTTGTTCCTAAATGAACGTACCAACTTTTGCAACAATCAAGTTGTAAAAATTCAGTTTACAGTTTTTTTACCTAAACTCCATAGCTTTAGGGACTTATTTTTGTAGGTGGTAATAATCAGCATAAATCAGGGCACACCCGCCACTCTGTCCAACCACTGCAACTCCTGTTCACCAGGATCAACAGTGGCGTCCTTTGATCGAATAAACAACGAATAATGCAGCTGTGTAATGACGCACAGGCTGTGCCCGGACACCCTAACGGCTGTCGCGGGACCCGCAACGAACTTAATCAGAAGAAATAGGAGGTACTAAGAAAGCGGTTTCAGACTAAAATAAAAATAAATAATAATCAACATAAAGCTTGTCTTTTTGTTTTAACTCCACAAAAAAAACTTACTATATTTAGTAACAACTTGCGTTCTATTTTTTTCGTTTCGAGGCAACCTAGGCAATCCGATCAAGGTTTAATTAAAAACATTAACTACACAAACAAGGACCCTATCGAGAGATAATTAATTGGAATTTGCAATTAAAATATATGCACATTATCAGATGAGCTCGCGTTAAATGATCTCAAGATTTAAATTGCGTACATCGAAGAATGTGTCGATATTGTTTGCTTAAAAATTAAACAAAATAAAAAGGATTTCTTTGTGTTATGTTTAATAGTGAATTAATCTGAAGCATTGTTCATATTTTTCAATGCGTGTTACTCGTAGCATTTAGAATTTAATTTGTTAGAGAAAAAAAAAGCTTTTTTTTTCATACATCACGGGCGAACAAGTAAACGGTTCACCTTATGGAAAGTGATACCGCCGCCTATTGACACGACGATGTACTTCATGTCTTTAACGCCAAGAGCACCGCCAATGCGTTGCCCATGTTATAAAATGTTATATCTCTTGTGCCGGTAATTACACTGGCTCTTCATCTCTCATTACTGGATCTTTTTAAATAATCTAAATATTTGTCCAATTAACCAAACAAGTACAGAAGTTTTTAAGCAAACCTTTTTGCTTAAGTTCGCATGATTTATCGTACTATATTATCTTTTAACAGTACTTGTATATTTTTAAAGTAAAACTCTGTATACGTAACGCAATGTCTAATTATTCCAAGGACCAATATGTATACCAAAACCATCTCACAAACTAAACAATGACATTTCAAAACTATATTCCCAAACAAAATATGCAATCCACCCGACTCTTTTAAAAGTTACTGGAAAATCAACCTTATAGCGATCAAAATAAGAGCATTGTTATGTATTATCTTGGGTCGTTAAAAACAATGGATTTTTATAGAGATACGAGTAGGCAGTGAGGTAAGTGTAGCAGATCTTATTCGATTAATAAACTCAGTCTAGTTTTGTTAAAGTTATTCACGTTCCCGTAATTTACATACATACCGTATCAATTTACGTTACAACCTCATTGTTATCTTACAATAACAACTTTTTCAATTTTAACTCTAATTTTTAAGCAAAAATGTGCTGAAGCTGAGGTGCTACTCAATGTGCAGGATGCGTGAATGTTATTAGCTGAAAGCCGTTCACTACTCGGTAAAAGACTACCCCATGGTTCTCCATGCTGATAGGTTTTGTGCTGTCCGTATCCAGTGGCTTTCCACGACCCTTCCAGTTTTCCTTCCATGAATTTTACCTTCGATTACTGCCTAAGACTGTTATTTTGAATGAATCTTTGTGAAGCGCCAATAACGAATTGAAGAGGAATTAAGATTGCACATACAAAATCACTGTAGTAATGTATGTTACCTGACTTGTATGAAAACCATGTGAACTCATGGTAGACACAAAGATTGTCCACCTTACAGGAGACCTACGCCCCGGTACGAGGTACGCCGGTACACCCCACTACTCCAGATCTTTTTGAACCGTCGTCGTCCGTTAAGCCTGCAATCTACCCAGCCCATTACCACTTAAGTTTGGCAATTCTGAAAGCTATATCGGTAACCTTGGTTCTTCTCCGGATCTCCTCATTCGGGGTTCGATCACGCAGAGAAACTTCGAGCATAGCCCTCTCCATTGCTCTTTGTGCCCAAGGCCCATTGTAAGTGCCGTCAATAGTCTCTGGCAACATAGATTGATCAAAGAATTTTGTCGAAAGACACTACGGCATTTGGACGAAAAGATGTTGCTTAGCTATCCGAACGCTGGGCAGTTGAGTTGGATTCGAAGATTTGGTATAGATTTGTTGCGAATCGCAAGCTTTATTATCTGCCTACCCCTTTTGTGTGAGATTGTGTATGTGCAGTAATGTAAAGGCATTCGCCCACAATAGTTGAATAAACTTTTTTTGAAAACAAATCCTTAAGATCTGTCTCCAGGACTTTTGATAAGTTAAACCATCAAATTTAGATGGAAACCAAGGTTATGCTTTTGTATCAATTTAAGTTGCATAATTTATTAAAATCACATGGCTTTAGTTAAGTTCCAACGCTAAGGTTTAGACTTGCAAATAAATTGTATTGTTTTAGTTCCTGGTTTCACACTACACTACAGGTGGTAGATCTATGTGCGAGATCGTTTCGGCTGGTACCACTCTCCTTTCAATTTACAACGTGAAGCAGTTCGCTGTGTTTCGGTTCAACGGATTGTACAGCCAGTGTAATTACCGGCACGAGGCGTATAACATCTTTACCTGAACATGGGCAACGCCTTGCCAAAAGGCGGTATCACTTTCCATCAGGCGAACCGTCGGCTTGTTTACCGATGACGTATCAAATTTAAAAAAAAGTAAATTAAAAAAGATAAAAAGTTTACGTGTACATTTTTATTGACTTTCTGAAAAAGTAACACTAACATGAGGTGTATTAAAATTAATTAATTAAATTAAAAAAAATACAAAGTATTAAATTTAAACGTAACCGGCCAATGTTTTGTGAAATTTGTCGTGTTTAAAATGTCGTGTAATGTGCTGTGGATAAGATAAATAAACAAGAAATAAAAAAGATTCGCAAACCAATCATACCAATCCATCGTTTATTTTCCGTTATCGGTTTAAGTGATAGTTGAAAGGAAGTTATGGATACAATCTGCTGCAATTACGTAAACCACCGGAGGTCCAATGTACAGTCGAGATAAACACATGTACGACACACACAAACACACATACATCATCGTACATAATAGCTTTTGCACACGACTTAATCCTAGTAGAAGTTTAAAATGGTTCTAATTGGATTTTAAATTAATTAACATTTATCGTTATATTTTTGGAAAATTCACACAATATCTTGCAATTTTTTATGATACTTATAATTATTATATACAAATAGGTATTTGTTAATACAAGTCCTAGCTATTCTTTATTTTTAGGGTTCCGTACCCAAAGGGTGAATAATGGGACCCTGTTACTAAGCCTCCGCTGTTCGTCTGTCTGTCAGGGGGCTGTATCTCATGAACCAATTATTTGCTGGGAGGGAAGTCTGAAACCGCTTTCTTACTACCTCCTATTTCTTCAGATTAAGTTCGTGGCGGGACCCTAAACAGCCGTTAGGGTGTCCGGGCACAGCCTGTGCGTCATTGCACAGCTGCATTATTCGTTGATTATTCGATCAAAGGACGCCACTGTTGATCCTGGTGAGCAGGAGTTGCAGTGGTGGGACAGTGTGGCGGGTGTGCCCCGAACCAATCATGGTTCACGGTAGCTAGACTCATGAAATTTTCAGACAATGTCTATTTCTGTTACCGCTATAACAACAAATACTAAAAACATAAAAAGCAATTAAAACTAAAGGAGCCCCCTTTAACCATACAGAAAACGTGATTTTTTCGATTATTTTGTTGTAAAAAACATATTGCTCAATCTTAAAAAACAAGCAGACGGTTCACCACATGGAAAGACACATTACCGTCTATTAACACGACGATACCCCTGATGTCGTGAAACACCAAAAGCACCCCCTAAGCGTTGCGCATGAACAGCCAAAGATGTTACGTTACAGATGTTTACATTTGTTTAAAATCGTTCATACATATTTCGCTTTATAAAATACGCAAAATCTGTGAAAGACGTCACCAATATCAAGGCAAGAGTGAATAGGTTTCTCCGAGGCAGGCATGATCCACCTTAGACCTCATCGCCGCTTAACATCAGGCGGGTTTGGGGTGAAATGCCTGCCTGGTCAAAAAAAAAAATGCACCTACAAAATGATCTGCATGTCGACCTCTGTGGCGCAGTGGTGTTAACAGCCGACTGCTACGCTAGAGTTCGACTCACACTTGGCCGGTTTTTTGTTATTCATCGACCGTCAGTGAACGTACACCGATTAACAAAAGTCATGGATTGTAACGGAATGAATCGAGTGAATTACAAACGGAAATAAAAGCAAATCCCATGGTAAAACAATACTTTTTAAAACAAAAAAAAAAACACAGAAAAGCGCTTTGTTTAATATTACCAAATATCTATGCTATGAAATTATTAATTGACATTGTTATACAGAAAGCGACCAAAGCCATTTTATGCCAAAATGAGTAATTTTTTATTACATTTTCCTTTTATCTACAAACTGAAACAAATTCCTTTATGTGTGTGTGTGTTATTTGGTCAAAACAACTTTTAAGAAGTTTTTTTTTTTTTCTTTGTATGGCTTAAATTCAGATATGTGATGTAACGAAATATCCACCAACCACATCGCGACACACACATTGACTCCGCCCTGCACTAAGACAATCTTATATCGCAGGAACTAAGCAACGATATGATATAAACTGAACAGATATATACAACATCCAAGACCGGTAAGCGAAACAATGCGTCTTGCAAATAACACAAACTCCCGCCCCCGCCTGTTTGCACCACTGCACCACCATTCAAAAAATGTCTTAAGTTAGGTATTAAAATAAAAATAGTAAATTTCAACCTAATCCAACATTTTGATTCAGTAACAGACATCCGAAAATCGACACACACTAATATTAAATAAAATATTTATCTACTGGGTTGTTTGATTTTTTTAACTTCTACCCATTCACTCGGAGACGACATTTATCACTTTATCAAAAGCGATCCGACAAGTTTTTAATTAAATAATGTAGTTTTAGATAAATATTGTCTTTAGCTAAAATATATATTTATCATGAATCTTGCTGAATTAATTAACCATTTTAAAATCGATTTAAATGCAATATGAATTTTAAATACCAAGCATTCTTTTGGAAGCTCCATTGACAACGTTTTACACCTGTTATATCTTAATTGTTATTTAAAATCTAGATAATTTTGTCGATTTTGTGGAGTCCTTTAAATTAATTATGTTTATAATAATTAAAAAAACACGTAACAGTAACTAAATAAGGGTTTGATAAAGTCTTGATGCGTAATTGAAAACTATAAGTAAAAAAGTTAAAATCATAACTCAGATTTTCATTTTAGTTCATTACACAATTTTAAAAAATACTGCAATTTTAATCAAGCTGTCATTAAAGTATACTGATAGTGAATACAGTAGGCGGGATCACTCTCCATTAGGTGAACCGTCTACTGATTTACCCATGATGTCTAAAACAAAAAAAAAAAAAAGTCGCATTTTTTTTTTACATTTGATTATGTATTTCCTGAGCATGTATATACATGTCTATATATGAAGAGTCAAGAATATATTTTATCTATCGTCAGTTAGTATTAAAATTGACAAAAAAAAAACAAATGTCAAGGATATTCATTGCAAATAAAAAACGTTTCGTGAAATTATTATTTTTTTAAATTTATGCAAAAAAAAATCCATTAAGCCTATTTAAAAGTAAAAAATATGAATGTCACATAATTTATATTAATATATACATACCTATCTACATATTTATAGGTGCAACAATTAAGTATATCCTTAGATAGTTTCGTTTCCTCAAGTATGTATGATATTTGAAGCCTTTTAAAATTTAAAAAAAAAAACTAAACATTTAATATTTTATCGCTGCAAGTAAAGAAAGGTAATCAACGGAGCTAAAAAACCGACCGGAAGCGATTTCAAAAATTATATATTTTTTAATTCGCTTAGAAATCATGAAACAATATTATTTCTTAATTTTTAACCCCCGACGCAAAAAAATAGTGGTATGTCTGTCTATGGCATCATAACTCTCGAACGAATGAAACGATTTTGATGTAGTTTTTTTTGCTCAAAAGGTGACTCAATCGTGCGTGTTCTTAGCTATGTTTGATCGATATCGGTTCTCCAATTCAAAACTTGTTATGAATTTTTCAAATATATTTTTTGCAATTCGATTCACAGGCGGTAAATGAACATGTTACGATTTGATAAAAGTATTTATTTACAAAACTAGATTACCAATACAATAATGTAAAACAGGGTTTTGGACCCATCTGATCTCCAGATGGTAAACAACGAGTATTTATCTCCTCAGGTGATTCAAAGATTTATTAATTAGTCTACTACCTACTTCATTATACAATGAGTATCTACTTATCCCTAGTGTATCTTATTTATTAGGGTTCCATACCAAAAGGGTTCCGTCCATCAGTGGGCCTTGCCATAAACCATAATATCTAGACAGTTAAATTTTTCACAATATCATTATTTCTGTTTTTTTTTTATCTTGTTAAACTACCTTATCAGCTAAAAAAATACCATACAATTTGACAAACAATGTTCAATTATAAACATCAAAATGTTATTATTACATGCATTAGACTCGGGCATCGACCAACTTGACCTGTTTGGACTCATAGTTCTTAAGTTGTACAGCATAAGGATTGATATTGCAATAGCTATGCAAAACTTTAAGTGTTGCCTTCTGTACAAGACGATCTGATTTTCTTAAAGGGACGAAAGCAAAGGTCATCTTAAATTGGTCATCGTTTCGTCACAGCTAAAGTGATTTTCGTCATGCTTACCAAACGGGGCTTATCTGATAATCTTTCTTTGAAACTAATCCAGGTTTGGTCGAAAAGAGGCTTACACTTAGATAAATGTGCTGTAATAGCTTGCTTTGGACAGATTAGAGATTGTGCTTAGCTTGTTTTTTAAGTCCCTAAACGGATTGTTCGAGAACCTTTCACCTCCTTGGTTAACCGACCGACTCAACCCAACAAATTAAATATTCGAGTCTCAGATACCGTAAGCTGCTAAGTTTCTGATTGTGCCCGTATAGTGGTGACATTTTCGCAACCTGTCACACTGGGACTCAACATAAACATGCGAAATGCACCGTTAAACACCTCTGCCAACCCCTCTCGAGGGATTACGGCGTGAGTTTATGTGGTGTGTGATGCATAATGGAAATAAATAGGGACAATAAACATTGTATTAGACATACCACTATCCCTGCTGATGGAACATAACAGTGTGGCTAGAAGTGGAGCATTGCCAAAAAATGCCTATTTACTCTCGATAAGTAG
This sequence comes from Choreutis nemorana, assembly GCA_949316135.1. Lineage (NCBI taxonomy): Eukaryota > Metazoa > Arthropoda > Insecta > Lepidoptera > Choreutidae > Choreutis > Choreutis nemorana. Next base: position 9,566,567 of record OX438609.1, read on the forward strand.
AAGAGCAAGTTGTAAAAACACGACGAGAGCTCTATTATGAACTAATGTGGGCTCCAAATTGACAACCATGTAAAACTTCTTAACGTCCTTTAAGCAAGCTGCAGTTATTTGAGATTTGAGAATGAATTTCCCAACGATGGCGACACAACCACTCCATGTTGGGGCTGGACTTGTGTTTTGTACATCAAAAGCCAACAATAGGGTAGCTTTATTTGTTTTAACAAATAAACCCTTCTGGTTCGTCAGAAACCAATAAAAAGTCCTTCCCGTTTGTGAAGCCAAAAGTGTGTATCCTAGACAACTCAAAGAATTCCTTCTCTATAAACAATTCATTTAAATGTATACAGTCTTATCTGTTAGCGATTATGAGCTTGTTAAGAATCCGTTTAAAATATATTAATTGATTGATCGATACGCATCTCTGACACACAGCTTAACAGATATTTTAACATGTAAAGGTCAGTAAAGTTGAATGTTCAGGTCGTCTAGTATTATGCAAGAGAATCGAGATAAAAGTGATTAACATTAAAGTATGGAAATACCACCCTGCCATAACAAATGGACTCGAGGGTTTCATTTTGATTTATTTATTACTTTTTCTTAAAAATGTCATTCCTCATTAAACATAAGAAAATATTCCAGTAGGTCCTTCCAATTACTTTAACGCTACACAGACAAAAGTATATAGTTTTAAAATCAAAATCAATCTTTCTATAACACAAAGATACAGCTGAAAAAATTAAGATAAAAATACAGATAAATTATGTCGATGAATCGTCTCGATAAGACTCGTTCGACGATATTGAAACGTCACTTCTTCTTGACATTACCGATTGTCGATCATGTGATACAAGTAAATGTCAAAGTTATGAAATAAGACGGAAACAACCATACTTTCTAATCAGACAGGAATGTTAAGAATCGATTTTTTTGTATCAACCTCGATGGTGTCATGTTTAGAGTTCCATCCAAAGGGTGCCAACGGGACCCTGTTACTAAGCCGCCGCTGTACGTCCGTCCGTCAGCCTTCTGTTTCCGGGCATTGGATCTCATGAACCGTAACTGGGAGGCAGTTGAAAATTTCATAGTGTTTTAAGAATCTAAACTAGTACTAGTTACTAATCCTAGATTTTATGTGAGTTAAGGCAAGATATGGTATAAACAACTTTAAAAAATACTTTGTTGTGTAGTGTAGTCTAAGCCTTATGTAAAGTTGTATCTATTAATAGATTGCTGTCACCTTTGGGATGGTTCAGCCAAGTATCAGCTAGCAGCTTTAGACTCTTTTGAAAAGCGAGCCCGAAGAATCATCGGGATTGACGACGATATTGTTAACTTTCATGACCTCAGCCGCCGCCGTGAAGTTGCGTGTCTATCGGTACTTTATAGGATACATTTCGGAGAGTGTGCGCAGGAATTGCACAATTTAATTCCAGCGGCCCCCTTTTATAATCGGAATACAAGACGTAGGTTAAAGTTGCATCCTTTTGTGGTAGATATTCCGACCATCCGGACTAAACGCTTCGATAGCTCCTTCATAATGCGTACTGCAAGGGTGTGGAATTCTTTGCCTGCCGATGTGTTCCCTGACCAATATAACTTGCCTCTTTAAGGCAAGAGTGAATAGGTTTCTCCTAGGCAGGCATGATCCACCTTAGACCTCATCGCCGCTTAATATCAGGTGGGTTTGGAGTCAAATGCCTGCCTGGTGGAAGATTAGTTTTAGATAATAGGAGTCAGTTCGGCTGGAGACACGGTCTGGATATGTAATCATGTATGGTACAATATTATCATATATTTTATTGGAGTTACCATCTTTTATTCCAACTACTGTCCCAACATCACATGGCGACCCTACCTGTTGCGGATCTTCGGAAGCTGTAATAGTCGTGTGCTTCTTCAAAACCAAAAGTAGTAAAATATTACTCCAAGCAGGAGGAACAAGTTGTCACACAAACGGCAATTGGAGGCGGAAGCAACAGCGCTAACACACAAAGCTTTGACAACTTGGGCTACCTTTTAAGTAATAACAATATTATTATTTCTGTGTTCGTGGTAGCATCTGGAGTCTTCAGAAGTTTTAGGAAGTTTTCAATAAATCTTCAAAACTACTCAAAACATTAATTCATCAATTTTAATAAATAGTTTACAAGAAAAACTAAATTTTTCGTCAGAAAATACGAATTCTTAGCGAACAAAAGCTAATATTTTATAAAGCAGAACATAAGTTGAGCCACAACTTTAGTACAAGTAATATGTTTCACACAAACAATGCACCCAGGAAACAGCCTGTCCTACTTTCGGCCTATAAGTCAGGCGTATTATAAGTCAGTTTACAAATCACACCACTACATTGTTGGCTATCTTATCAATTGCCGGAACACCAACTGAGGTAAAACTATATAATCAACTACCATTTTTCTGGTAATTAATTGTGAAAACGAATGTAAAAATATTTATGGAACTTACAAACAATACGACAGGTAAAAGTTTAGTTAGGTTATGTAGTGTTCGTATTTTCAACACAGAATCCCTGTAAATTGGTAACACACCTGACAGCTATGTTAGATACGTCAAATTGCGTCACTTGCTGCCATTGAACTCAGTGGCGTGCCTAGAATTGGTTTGGTTTTAGAATAGGGCAAGCCGAGAGATACGTTTACGTAGTTTTATAATTCATTTCGATAAATGTCTTATTGCCTCATTACTCTTAAATCACACTTCATACTTTTGAACCATGCTATACAAAGCATATTATTATTTGATTTGAAAAGTAATGAATGAACGAGAGCGCGAACTTACCTTGGTTCGATAGGGCTTTTGGGCTTGAATGACAGTACCGCCGCTGATTGAACTTACACTAGTCGGCGCGTAACAACGGATTACATTAATTTTAACATTTTCATATTTTACTTTGTTTGCTATCTTGTTAAGTAAGCATGAATCATTGCAAAGAACGAGATGAAAACTTTTTAAAATTACTTATTTTGAAAACCTTCAATCTTAAAGTTGAAGAATGCGGTAGTAATCTATTTTGGAAAAGAAAATCTTGGTTTTTGGAAAAGTAATCCCAACTCTTGGTGGACAGAGTGATGGTAACTTATGTAGTGAAAGGCGATGCATGTTAACTCTGGATATGCTCCGGGGACATATTCAAAACGTTGCAGATTTTTAACTTAGGGTGAACATTATCATCATTCATATTCAGGAGGTGGCAGCTCAGTTTGTTACGTGCCTTGGTTAACTGACCGGCCCAACCCGAATAGTCAAGTATTCGAGTCTCGGGTTGCCGTAAGTTGTAGTTGCTATGTTCCAAATTATGACCGGATAGTGGCGATAGGTTCACGACCTGTCACACCGGGACTCAACATAAACGTACGAAAGGTGTTGTGTAACATCTCTGCCAACCCCCTCTCGAGGTATAGCGGCGTGTGTTTATGTTATTATTTTTTCGAGATAACAAATGCATAAACATTTCTATATGTGCACAAACAATACTGCAATGACCTAAGTTTTGATAAAACGTGCGAAACAAATACATTACGTATCTCCATTACACACATCATAAAATTACTTAGTGCATTTAACATCTAATAAAAATTCACCGTAATTTTTTCTTAAATATTAATAAAAAAGATATGTTTTACGCAATTTTCTATGAATAAAATTAAAAGTTAATTTTTTTTTGAAGATCACGGTCAATTGTCTCGTTACGCAAATGATGTTTAATGGATCCTCATTTTACCGGGCACCTTTCACAGCACCTTGACGCTTGTAGCAGTTGATTGCTTTTTATTAAAAACCAGCAAAACCCCGCGAACTCCGTTTCGCCGCCAGATGGCTTCGTTTTATGTAACATTTCGTTTTGTGATTAAAAGATGAAGAACTGAATTTTCTTTGCTATAAATCTCACGGAGCCCGAGACCTTTCCAACGAATGCAAAACCGTGGAAGTCGTTTCGTGCGTTCTGGAGTTATAGCGTCAGGAAGGAAAACCAGACTTATTTTTATATATAAAATATCAAGTACAGCAAAATTTAAAAATATCCACATGTATACAAGAGTATATATGTATGAACGAATGTTTATTCATGTTTATGTTTGTATATGTAATGTATGATGCAGGTATACTTATATATTTAAGTATTTATCACTACTTATATACAATGTTTAAGTTCACTAACTTGAATTCTCAGCCCTTTTAAGATTTTTATTTATTTAATTTTTTATTTATTTCGGAAACCAACAGTTTTATATTTCAATTTAGATTAACAAATAATAATTCATTTACCAATGAAGTTTCCACTGATTGATATTCACAATCGAAGCAGAAAAATTTAATTACAAATAAACATTAACATCACAAATTAAATAATTAACAAACGATTAACGGGACATGGTTAAAATTAAGCAAAATAAATTAATGGACATATGATGAACAATAAATAGAATACATGGAATTTTCATAATACACTAAGCTGGAAATTAAGATACACTATTCATGACGTTACTGGCTTGGTTATTCATGACGTTACTGGCTTGGTTATTATTAATTCTCTAGTCATAATCTTAAGGTGCAGTTCTGATGTTGGATGTCCATATAAAATTTAAAAAAAACTCTAATAAAGGAATACTTGAATGGAAACTCAGATTTTTACATGATCTTTTTAGGTTCCGTATGTCCGAATGAAAAAAACCCTAATAGAAATATTTGGTTGTCCGTCTGTCTCTCAGGACCCTTCTTTTCAGAAACGCGTAGAGGTATCAAACTGAAATAAATATATATAATTTAAGAATGCAATCCCTTCGTGCAGTGAAAAAATCAGACTTCTATCACAACGAAATGAAAAAATACCATACACAAAATATTCGTTTTCATGCGTGTCTCATGTATACCTGGTATAACAACTTTACCTCTACATGGGCAACGCATTGGCGGTGTTCTTTTCGTTTCAGGCATCAAGGGCATAATCGTGTCATCGGCGGCATTTCTTTCCATCAGGTAAACCGCCAGTTTTTCGTTGAATAAATATATATATTTTTTGTTATTCTCAAGTGAATCAAAGCCTATAGGGTAACTTCCCGTTGACCTAGAACCATGAAATTTGACAACAAGTTATGTCATGGAACACGAGTAAAGGGATTTATCTTCTTGTAGAAGATTTCGCTTTGAAAGTGTATATCAAGGTTAAACATAAACACCTCAAAATCATTTCATGCACAACACACGCCTCAATTTTTGATTACAAAATTCATTTCAAATTGATCACTTTTATCTTTATAACCTATTCAAGATTATTAAATTATATAAAAGACCGTAAACCAATTACGGATGAAATACAACAAAAAAATAAATAAAATCAATACAATTTTGTTTATCATCTAGTGTGGGATGTTATGATTGTGTAATTTTTCAATAATTCAATTCAATAATTTATATCAAATAAAAATACACCTACGAAAACTGTTAGAATAATTGACATGTGGCGTTTTGACTGCTATTATAAACAAACGTAATATTATTTAAAAAATCGGTCAAGTGTGAGTTGGACTCGCACATGGTGGGTTCCGTATTATCTAATGAGATTAAACGTGATGTTCTTTTTAGATTATTTCGTAAAGGAAACATGAAAAAGCGAAATTTTGAAAAATATACGTTATTTGTACGAGAGCCCCCTTTAATTTTAAATGTTTTTAATTTTTTAGTATTTCTTGTTATAAAGGCAATAAAATTAGATACTTTCAAAAAATTTCAATAATCAAGCTATTATGGTTCATGAGATACAGCCCGCTGAGAGAGGAGCCGAAGGGTAAATTTTTTGGTACAAACCCTAAAAAAGCAAGCCAACTACGAGTTGACTAGTCGAGTAAGACCTACCACCCAATATCCATTTCCATTTTTTCTCAATGACACAAAAACAGTTGAAAGGATTTGAGGACATTTATGTCGTAGATAATTTGTAGATTAACTTGAAGGAAACTTTTGCCACATCACGACACACACATTGACTCAGCCCTGCACGAAGATAATCTTGTATCGCAGGAACTAAGCAACGATATGGTATATACGACATAGATAAGAATACAACATCCAAGACCGGTAAGCGAAACAATGCTTGCAAATAACACAAGTTCCGCCCCCACCTATATTCGAACCCGGAACCTCTAGCGTAGCAATCGCTTAAAATCTGTTAGGTTTCTATAGGGTTAGCAAAAAATTTACTACAAGACTTCGTTTGTACTTTTTATACAACATCAAGCAGACACTTGATGTCTAGATCGCCTAGAGCGCCGCCAATGCCTACCCCATCGTATGCATGCATGCATGTTAGCAGTTCGCTGTGTTTCAGTTCGAAGGATTGGAGAGCCAGTGTAATCACCGGCAGGTATAAAATATTTTCCTCAACATGGGCCAATGCATTGGCAGTGCTCAGGACGTTCTAGACATGAAGGGCCCTAAGCCACTAGGCAGCGGTATCACTTTCCATCAGGTCACCCCTTTGTGTGCAAAGAAAAAAATCTTAGTATGGTCAAAGTATTTTTGGGACTTAAAGCATGCTAGCTACAAAAGTATTTTTCCAGTTAAAAGGAGACCGCATTCCAACAACTAAATGCATTCACGACATTTTTAAAAAGCTAACTTTATGGTGTAATTCAAAAAATGTTTTGCTAATCTTCTTTCTTTCTTACTAAAGAAACTTATGGAATCTGAATCACCATGACTTATTTGGGTTCCGTTGAAAGGTTGTAAATCGGGACCCTATTTACTAAGCCTCCGCTGTACATCCGTGCGACTGTCAGTCAGCGGGATGTATCTCTTGAAATTTTCAGATTGTCTCACTAACAACAAATACTAAAAATGTCAGAAAATTTAAAGTTGAGGGGGCTCCCATTTAAGAAAATTGATATTTTCGGATAATTTTGTTTCTTATACGAAAATATCATCAATCAATCAATCATTTATTTGTTCAAAACATGGTATATACAGTTCTTTACAAATACAAATACATAGTGCTCATGTTTTGCTGTGTTGTTTTCATGTTTTGTCTAAAAGTACTTATTGTATAATCTTATTCGATGGTGCGGAACTCTTCATGTGTGAGTCCGACATACACTATTATTATAAATCAAAATACCTTTATTCCATAAACTTAAAAGATAGTACTTAGAATCGTCAAATGAATTTAAATTTTTCTTAAAAATGACTCGACCACCGGTTCAGAAAAGTTATGTGGGGAAGATACCGACAAGAAACTCCAGATTCTGTAATTTGTTATATGAGCATGTTTTATAGTATACTTACAGCCACTAATACATCTTACAGTCTAGGGTGAGAGACTGCGATAAAGCTTATGTCACAATAAATGAAATGTAAAAGTATGGATGCTTTGATGTTTGGGTATTTTTTACTCATCACACAAACACATCGGCTAATGAATCTGGTTGTTTGCCAAATAGTTTCCCATCTTCATCAACATATAAGCCACATGGGGGACGTGGTAGCTCAGTTTGTTACGTGCCTTGGATAACCGACCGACCCGACCAGTCAGGTCAAGGGTCCGGTCTCGGGTTGCCGTACGTTGTAGCTGCCATGTTCCTCATTGTGCCCGGATAGTGGCGACAGAATCGCAACCTGTCACACAGGGAATCAACATAGACTTGCGTAATGCGGTGTGCCACACTTTTGCCAACCCCTCTCGAGAGATTTATTACGGCGTGAGTTTATGTTACCGCATGAGATACTTTTTTTTTGCAAGGTTGATGATTAATAAAACTAAATCTAAGCAGACGAATTCGCGGTATAAAGCTAGTTAAGGAACAAAAACTCTTGACACCTTTTAATGTAAGCCCTCGTAATACTAAATTAATTTCCTTATGCAACAAAATATTATGCACGAGCAAGAAATGTTGCCAGTAATAAAGTTTAGTAATAAAACATGCTGGCAACACTAAATACAGTCTAGACCAGTCGTGTTAGGTTGTTACGACACAAATATCAATTGTTACTTATGTTTTTGATATTGTAATTGCGTGTGATATCTGAGTTATCGTGAAAAAAAATTCGTTAGGATCTCTTCTGCCGAGAAGCCAAAAGAAGGGTTATGTGTTTTTTTATTTCAAAAGAGGTCAAACGAGCTGGCGGCTCATCTGATGGTGATTGACACCGAAAAATTTGGCCTAAAACTTAATGTCCAAACATATCAATACATAATAAATAATATAATAATTACTGTAAACCAATTACAACTCACAACTCAACATAATAATTTCATAGATAAAACGAACAAATTACTGTGTCAGAGGCAAAAGCAAACAAACATAACACTACTTAAAAGAGGCTTTAATACTGGGTATGTTGTCTGCAAAAACATCGAATTTCTCTGTCTTTTGGAGAGAATTATACTTCCTAGTTATTCTTGTTAAGGGTGCATTGTAACCCAAATTGGTCTGATAGCTATTTAGTGAAAATAAATTGAAAGTCGTTTAAAAAGAGTAGGCCCTTCTTTACGTTTTGTATTATGTCCCTACAATCCCTCTTACAACTAAACAGCTAAACCGAGAGCCCCACTCACACGAGCGCTGCAGCATCTTAACAGGGTGGATGATGAAATTGACATACATCATTGTTCGTTGAGCGAATTCACGGAAGCGGCTACATTTATAATTAGCTATTATAATTATTAGATTTTTATTTATTTTGTGTTTTAAAGTTGTGGTGGAGGTTTGAATTTATAAAATACTTTTGTGAATTCGGACTTCCATCGTAATCAAGACAATTGGAACAATTAAACTTAAGTTGAGTATGTTATTTGTAATGTTGTATAATGTGATTTTATTATCTATTGTTTAATTTAATTGTATCTATTATTGTTCACTGCACTATCGAATTGGTGTGTAACTGTCATGATAGTGTATTTGATTTAAATAAATAAATAAAAATAAAAATGTCGTAAGATTCACCTTTATTGTAGCTTAAAATTATTATGAATCAAATCAAAAAGAGGTAAAATTTTGCCACCGCAATGTATTTTATAATTCTGCTGGTCTTTCATGCGTCCCGTACTAAAAATTCGGTCATGATTAATTAAAAAAACTTCTAATGAATTAAAAGAATAATTAACGTAAGTCATGAAAATTGTTATACCTAAATTTGGTTCGGGTTGGTCCTATTTACTTAATCAGCTATTTATCTATCTTTATTTAAATAAAATAAAAGGCAAAATTTATTGACCGTTGCCAAACCCTAAAGGGTGGAAACTGAAGTTTCGCACACGCCCCAAACCCGCCTGATGTTAAGCGGCGATGAGGTCTAAGGTGGATCATGCCTGCCTAGGAGAAACCAATTCACTCTTGCCTTAAAGAGGCCCAAGTTATATTGGTCAGGGAACACATTGGCAGGCAAAGAATTCCACACCCTTGCAATACGTATTGATGAAGGAGCTATCGAAGCGTTTAGTCCGGATGGTCGGAATATCTACCACAAAAGGATGCAACTTCAGCCTACGTCTTGTATTCCGATTATAAAAGAGGGCCGGTGGAATTAAATTGTGCAATTCCTGCGCACACTCTCCGAAATGTATCCTATAAAATACCGATAGACACGCAACTTCACGGCGGTGGCTAAGGAAACGTATGCCTCATATGACGAAGGCATCTACAAGGAAGGATTTTTTAAAATTCAACCCCCATGGGGGTGAAATAGGGGACAAAAGTTAGTATGAAAGCCCTTTTTATATTCGAATATATCACAAAAAATAAATCTTTTTGATCCAGTGAACCTAATAAAACAAACATTACAAATAACGACGACCTCAGTGGCGCAATGGTGTAAACAGCCGACTGCTACACTAAAGGTTCCGGGTTCGAATCCCGGCGGAGGCAGAACTTTGTGTTATTTGCCGAGGCTTTGTTTCGCTTACCGGTCTTGGATGCTTTATTCTTATCTAAATAGTTTATACCATATCGTTGCTTAGTTCCTGTGACACAAGTTCTTACGATACTTACTGCAGGGCGGAGTAAATGTGTGTCGTGATGTGGTTATTATTATTAAGAAATCTTAGTAGATTTTTTTCCTTTTTTATTATCAAAACAGTTCAGATACCAAGAAGGTGTTTTATACAACAACAAACGAGGTTTGTACTCAATGGTGCAACGAACCTATGATTAAACTCGTGTTTTAGGGTTCTGTAGAAGTATTCAATTTACATGTTACTTCATTTCAATTTCAAATAGTATTTTGTATATGATTTACTTAACTTTTTTTCTTTGTCAGTATCTAGTCACTAAGATTTTTTTTATGTCTTCCTAGAATGTGGATTTCCCAAGGCAAAATGGAAACTTTTTCTGCCATGAATCTTTTTAAATATGGTTGTTGTTTTTTTATCGGGTAAATAGATCTGCTTACTATACCTACTTTTTAACTAAAGTCAGGTCACACTAATTGACTGATAACATAATTCTTAAAAAAATAAAGGACTTTAATTTAATTCTTGGTCTAAATTTAGAAGACAGTCAAATGAGAATAACAATAACATTACGGAACCCACCTCCAAGCGTTAGTTCGTACTTGATCGATTAATTTAAATGTTTTTTTTTTTCATCTCTAGCAAACTGCCCCGACCTCCGCTAGCGCCTGCATCGACCGGTTTAAGCACTTTTTTTCTTCTTTTTAACACATTGCACTATCACTATCATACAAAGTGAAGTGTTGTTTCTGAGGGTATGACTAATTGCTTTGCTTCTGATTCTTTTGATCTCTGACACACACAGACAACAAAATTGACACGTAATTTTTATGTATCGATTTTTTTCGCTTTTCCAACAGTTTATGGAAAATTAAATTTGATTTTTATATTTTTGAATAATTTATTTTCTTGCTTTATATATAATTATTTAAAAACTGTTAATTCTAAAAGGGCGTAAGTACAAAAGTTCGGTTGTTTAAAATGTAACTCTTTGCCGTTTTTATTATAAAAAGATAGAATAAGTTCGTGTCTTGTTTTTGACTTAATGTTTTTTTATTTTCTTTTGGTATTTTGATCATCATCGTTTAAGCTGGAAGGTGTCCTCTTCTGGATAAAGGTATCGGTACCCAAATAGTTGAAATTTGAAAGATCCTGTACTTCTTGCATCCAGCTGCTCTCTTAGGATCATAGGTTTTAACGACTTTGGGAGCGCAGTCGTGTAATAAGCCGACTGCTCCGCTAGAGGTTCTGGGTTCTAATCCCGGCCGGGGCCAGAACTTTCTGTTATTTACAAGACGCATTGTTTTGCTTACCGGTCTTGGATGTAGTATCCTTATCTATGTAGTTTTTACTATATCGTTTCTTAGTACCTTCGATACAATATTATATCTTAGTGCGGGGCTGAGTCAATGTGAATGTCGTGATGTGGTTATTATTATCTATGTATGTTAGGTTATTCTATTTTCTCTTTTCCGATAAGTTTATAAGTCTGCAGTACATTAGATTATCACATCTTAATTTTGTCAGTATTTAAGAAGGATTGCAACATTAGAGGCGTTCATTGCCGTCCCTTTAATCATATTTAATAAACCAACCCGGTATTAAATGTATTCAAATTGATTTCTGATCCCATGAACTTATCATTCCAGTGTATATATACATACATACACAATATATCTATGTAGTTAAATGTACATACAATTCAATCGAACCCCATTATTAGTCAGATCATAAAGAAATATTTTGAAATTTCAACACTTCTCTATATTTTGACATGTAAAGGGACATTGATTGAAAAGGTTGTAGAATTAAACATGTTATTGTTAAAAATGATATTGAAATGCATTAACATTAACATAAACTCACGCCGTAATTAATTCCTCGAGAGGGAAAGGCAGAGGTGTTAAACATCGCATTTCGCATGTTTATGTTGAGTCCCAGAGTGATAGATTGCGAATCTGTCGCCTCTATCCGGGCACATTGAGGATCATGGCAGCTACAATGTACGGCAACCCGAGACTCGAACCCTCGACCTGTCGGGTCGGGTCGGTCAACCAAAGCACGTAACAAACTGAACTACCACCTACCAAGTACCACGTCGGCTTATTGAAATGCGGTAATTGAAAATTTTTGAACGTTTAACTCGACTTTGGCAATGCTTAGAATCTGTTTAAACATGTTCGTATAAGGTTTTTATACAACACCATGGGCAAACAATCAGACGGTTTAACTGATGGAAAGTGATACTAAACCCTATTGATACGACGATGCCCTTCATGTCTGGAACGCAAATCATGCCATCAGGTTATGTAAAAAGTATTTGTATATTGGTATCCAGATACTTTTTATTTGATTCATGTCATGTTATTCATGTCATGTTATTCAATGGTCGAACAATCGTAATTTCAAATTCTAATTAAAAAAAAAAAACAGAAATCTTATAAAATCAAAACCCTCGTGCTCATATCATAAATATCTGCCCAACCCGGATTTCAACCCGGGACTCTGATGCCTAAAGCCAAAGGTCAACCGACCGAACTATCAGACCGTTAAACTTCATTTATAAAAGTTCAATGACGTTTAACATAAACAAAGTTTATTATTCTCTATTAAAAAGATAATATTTAACCTCTGACACTGAAATTTCAAGTGACATTGTCCTAAATAGATTTCAAATCAACGTTCAACCTCGATGTAAATTTAATATATTATCATTTTCATAAATTTTTATTTCATTCATTCATTGTTTTTTTAACGGGTCTTTGTTAAATAATTATCATTTATTTCGGAGCGAGGTTAATTAATTAATAAACATTAACAATTTATAAGAAACAACTCTTAATGTCAACTTCAAATTGATATACTTTCAAAGATCTACTAGATTTATAATCGATATTTGACTTTGAAAGTCGAGATCACAAATGTGAATCATTTGAGGGGCATGTTTAAATCTATTCTATACTAGCGGACCCGACAGACTTCGTCCTGTCAAACGGAGGAAAACAAAACTTTTTGTATGGGAAAGAGAAAAGGGCTGTTTTTATAGTTTTTCCGGCAATTATTCGAATTTTTATCGCCGTAAAAACCATCTTTGAACTTCAACGAATATTTAAAAAAAAAAATTGGCCAAATTGGTCCAGGCGTTGTTGAGTTATGCGCTTACCAACACATTTTGCGATTCATTTTATATTATAGAATACATGATCAATTATAATTTTCCTCATTAGACATTTGTGACTATTATTTAGTTCAATTCAATTCTTATTTTATAGCGACTATCGTATTGGACGACAACTAATGTCACGTGATGAGAACAAACAATATTAAATTACAAAATGATCGCTGTTTATTATACAATTAATTAATTAATTATGAATTTGTAGTTATTTTAAAACACATCTGTAATTACGTAATGGTAGAACATGGCCAAAATGGTAGAACATATCGTAGAAGATGAATTTTGAATTTGACCTTACTTATTTTGGGTTTTAACTAAGTATGGGCTCCGTGCGGGTTTGAGTGCAAAAACACAGATGCTTATCGGGGGTTTGGAGCCCCCAGCCCCGCCCCCTGGGGATACATCTGTATCCCTACACATTTGCATTTTGTCTACAAATAACGAAACATTAATCGTGAACGTCACCAGAAACAAAAATAAATTCAAATGACATTGACAACGACATAAATCGAGCTCAAGTTTATGTCATGTCAATTCCTTTTCAGTTCATTCCATTAGTGTCATCACATGACATTGGCTTACTGGTCGACCAATTTGTATTTTTTACAATTGTTAATTTTTGCCAATTACTGTCAATTGTTGCCATAGAATAAGAATTGAATTACTATACTAGCGTTGACGACAATTGAAAGCCTTTTGGCTATTGCCCCTGTAGTTAAATCTATTGGATAAAGTGTACCAACTAAATTGTAATTTTATTTAAGTTAAATAAAAATGGAAGAATCTGAAATATCTGACGCAATTTAATCATTTCCAAATCTCTTGAACCCGTTTACATTTAAATTGTTTAAGCTTAATTTTTCCTAGAATAAGAATAAGAATAATTTAAAGAAATATAAAAAAATATAGACCAATTAAAGTCAGTAGGCGATCTATAATGAAAGACAGACAAAAATAATCTCAGATTTAGACTCTCAAAATGGTGTTTAATTAAAATTATCAAGTTTTTCAAGTTATACCGGAGTTGCAGGAAGTAAATAAATAATATATTACACTACACATGTGTTAATTATAATCAGATACAATAATTACTATAAATAATAATTTTATTGTAAGTCTAACTAGTATGAGCTGAACTTTACTGTAAAACGAGATATTTTTAAATTCTCCGGTTTGGTCAAAAATTTTATAGACTAATAGAAGAAAAAGAAAAGATTCAGTTTGTATTAAAAACCAAACGTAATAAAAAATACATCCTCTGAGCACACTCCCATACATAAATGTTTAAGGCAATATCGTTTCAAAAGGCGGTGATCACTTTCCGTTAGGTTAAACGTCTGCGTTTGCCCGTGACATTGAATACAAGTTTTTTGAGTTGTATAAAAATTATTTACAAAGTAACATCATGAAGAGAGTTGAGACTGCATCTATTTCTACAATTACTTTTACCTTTGTATAGAATAGACTTGATTCAACCTACATTTTTTTTATATTTTATTTGTTTATCAAAGGCAGGCTTCTTATAGATAATTTTTGTCAAAATATTCTTAAACACCATTCTATTGCAGATAGAACAAACTGTCACAGCACATTTAACACAAATAAATTTTAATACATCCCAATTACAAATGTAAAAAAAGTTTAAAATATTTTATAATAAAAGCGATTAATTATAAAATAATTTCCGGCTTGGTATATAGTTACATAAACCTACTTAATACTGAATCATATATTAAAACAGGTTTTGTAAATTTTAGACTCATGAATTCAATAAAAATTATTATTACTTTATTCCTATTTAAATTTGCTTCGAAAAAAAAATGTATACTATTATTAATTTTATCTCAGAAAAGTATCAAGCACCAGCTAGTTTATTTAATGATAATAATAACCACGACACACGTTGACTCAGTCCTGCACTGAGATAATCTTGTATCGCAGCAACGATATGGTAGAAAATACATTTATAAGAATACAACATTCAAGACCGGCAAGCGAAACAATGCGTCGGCAAATAACACAAAGTCCCGCTCTCCCCGGGGCTCGTACCCGGAACCTCTAGTGTAACAGTCGGCAATTTAGTTACTATATAATACCGTTTGGTTGTTTATCTGCTTTTGTTTTCTTCCGTGATTATGACACAGTTAAGGTTGTATTGAAAACGAACTTGTTTTAGCAGACATCTTTTACTACAGTTCAAGGACGTTCAGACCCGGTTTTAATTATCCGTTTATATTAACTAGCTCTCGCCCGCAACTCTTCGCAAAACACGTTTTTATAGACAAAAATGTAGCATATTTCCATCTTGAATTACCTTTGTGGAAACAAATTTACAATATGGATTCAATCTGTACAATTTCTTTTTAAGTTTTTTTTTTAACTTTTTGTATATTTTATTTACTTAATGGAACTTTTTTTAATTTATAGGGTACAAAAATGCTCATTTTTAGAATTCCGTACCCAAAGGGTATAAATGGGACCCTATTACTAAAACTTCGCTGTCCTACCGTCTGTCAGCGGGCTGTATCTCAAAAACCATAATAGCTAGACTATTAAAATTTACAGAGAATGTTTATTTCCGTTTCCACTACAGCAACGTATACTCAAACATACACAAGGTGACTCTCACAGAAGAAACGTGATTCTTTCGAAATTGTTGGTTTGCTCTTGTTTCTTTAACGAATTGATCTAAAAAGTACGTAATGTTTGATTTTAAAAGACTGCACGGAACCCATCACACACACACACACTCACACCGCACACGCACACACACTTGATCGATATTTTTAATCATCTTTTTTTGTTTATAACTAACTTATTTCTCAGAAACTCCAAAACATACAGTACAGTCCACAAAAGGAGCTTCACATAACAAGTTCAACATCAATCCTAATGCTGTGCAACTTAAGAACGATACAAAGTCTAAACTGGTTAGGTTGATAGGTTAAGCCGTGTTATGGAGGCCAATATGGTTAGGAATAAAACAAGTGCTTTTCTTAAATTTAAATTTTGCTTGTCAAGTGAACGAATCGACTCATGACGAGATCGCGAAAACTAACTTTATTTTTAAATAAAGAACATCGTCAGCTACTTAAGTCTCAGCGCGAGAAGTCGCTTAAGTCGTTTATAGTCGCTGTTTTAGATGTCTTCTCAATAACCTGTTTCTATTGTTAAATAGCTGATGTTTTAAGTAAATGAAGCGTACAAGTAACATGTCACTGTTATCATTGTGTGTTATCAAAAAGGTCAATTTTACATACATTTGATGATAAATAAGCTTATTACGGAGTTAAAATGAATAATGAATTATAAATGTTTTTGTTCTTTGGAGTAATTACCGTTTATATTATTCCAGTAGTTATTGAGACAAAACAGAAATTGTCTAAGTCCCAAATTAAGCAACAGTTGGCTGATGATACTAAACGACGATATACGCACGAATATAGATAAAAACATATTCAAATATGTCGATAAAAAACAATCGTGACCTCAAAGCAAATATCGACGTTCATCATACCGGGAGCCGGGACTCGAACCCGAGACCTCACGAGTCACAGCCAACGGTTTAAGCCGCTGCGCCACGGAGGCCGTCAAAATTTGTGACATGTGATTTGTCTTACAACCCACTGTTGTCCTACTTTCCTATGAAATTTTGTCAAAAACCTATACATGTTATATAGGAACAAAATGTGAGACTATATCTTAAAAACTAGAACTTAAATTGCACGTCGATGTCTATTGTACCGGACCTATTACGTATTTAAAAATAAGTCGGTGTCAGTAATATAATACTGAAACTGTCTGACTGTCTGTCGTTTGAAATTGTTTTTTAATTATGTAAAGTGAAACTTTAATTGCATGAAGCATGAATTTTTTTTTTGCAAAACTACAATCATGAATAATAGTTGCAATGTTTGCAGAAGGGAATACTTGAGTGATATTTTCAATCTTGCCACAACACTGAGCATCAGATAAGGCGGCTTTAAATTAAAAATCCTGACTCTGATAGCACTTAACACAATTGTTTTTATCCTGCATATTTTCATTATTTGCCCTTTATTTTTAAGATTCTATTTTCGTTTTTATTTGAAGTTTAATAATTCATTTCAATTTTTATATTAATTAGTAATTTGGTAATGTATTTATTATGTTGTTCTGTTACGCCTGCACCATAAATGTTGTGTGCATCTGTAATCGGCGTGTACACTAGACTATGCACCCTTATAATCAAATATTGTATGGATTTATGTACACGCTGTTGATGTGCCAATTTCAATAAATAAACCTTGTAACGGGTTCCCTCGAAACATGCTTGCCTGGTGACGGGGAAAAAAAGACATACTGCTTTATATGTAAATAAATATTTTTCATTTCTTTTGTTTTTCAATCACAATATGTTTGGTTCTGTTAAGAATAGTTAATTCGAAAATATGTCTAGAATGTAGTGTGTTTATTTTTATTTAATAAACCGCTGAACCGCTTCTAATAAAATTTTCGAGAAACATAGTTTATTTATAAGTGACACGATTAACTAACAGCCGGTTTCATATTTGGAAATTTCAGAGATTATCGGTTGATTGATTAAATTTCTATGTATAAAGGTAGATGACTATCAATAAAAATTAATTCATTTGATTTTATATAAAAAATAATAGTTAATAATTATTTTTGTATAGCAAAATGTTTTTTTTTTATTCTTACACGTGGAAAAAACAAAACTCTGTTGATACCCAACTCGTGTTATTTTATTTTAAATAAAGTGCGCTAAATGGACCCCTTCAATAAGAATGGCATGTGTATAAAATTATAATGTTTTATATACTCTTTGATGTTTTATACACAAATAAATATAGTAATAAATGATTAATTTTGATTATGATTTATTTATTTACAAAAAAAAAGTTTGCCAAACATAAAACTTTTATTTTTAAAATGGAAATGACAATTTTTAATAGTAAACAATTTTAACCACGCAGCCTAAAATGCACTAAATTGAGTATTAATGTATTTTAACAGACCTTTAAATTGCGACGGCCTCGGTGGCGCAGTGGTGTAAACAGCCGATTACTACGTTAGAAGTTCCGGGTTTAAATCCCGGTGGGGGCGAAGCTTTGTGTAATTTGCAAGACGCATTGTTTCGCCTTGGCTTTAGTTTTTTTTATCTATGTAGTTTATATATCGTTGCTTAGTAAATACGATACAAGATTTTCTTAGTGCAGGACTGAGTTAATGTGTGGTCGTGATGTTGTTATTATTATGATGGTACCATACCCACAAAACATTTTCATTGATCGACAAACGTTTTCTACCAACTGGGCTTAGCAAGGTGTTACCCTTTCTTTAAAGATGCAACTGCGGGGTTTCTTGCCGGATTCTTCCCCGCAGATTGACTTTCCGAGCCGCTTTGGCTGCCTTAAAAGTGACTATTTAAAAACCATAAGTATTTTAGTTAAAAATCATTTTCATTTTGATGCAATTTGTATTGTTTTTTTTTTTTTTAATGTTAAATGTATGCTTTAAAAGATTACAATAAAATAGAAGACATTAAAATTCTTATAACTATGTAACAGGAACAATAAACAAAAGTCCAGAACATCTCATAAAAAAGGCAAAGTGCCACTGAATTTAGAACTGCCTCCTTTTGCCTCCGATATAAAACGCTATTTGATCCTTTATTAACTGATTACACAACGGTCACGCATACTGACGGACAGCATTGTTTTTTTATTTATACATAGATACTAGTGGCGTGTAGTGTAATTTATTAAGTTAATGTATTTTTTTAATGCATATTATATAAAACTATTCGTTTTCTGCACTCCTTGTGAGTAAGTTTGTCAAATTTCGTTCGCGTATCTTTCATTCAAATTCAAAATGTATTTATTAAAATAGATTGAAAATAAGTGCTTTCAAATTGTATTTTTTTATCTACCAACGGTTCGGAATGCTATATACAGGGAAGAAGTCGACAAGAAACCTGCGTAGTTGCTTTTTTTTTTAATTTACTACAGTATTTCATGATAATTTGAACGTAATTACAGTTTAAATTTACAATGACCTACCATGACTTCAGCTGATATAGAAGCCTATATAATAATACAAACATAATTATATGTAATATTTTTCGTCACTAACTAATATTATGATTATTAAGTAAGTAATTAGCAACATTAAAGAAGGAGTCAAATTTTATTTATAAACGAATTGAAAGAATTTCTGATCGTTTAAAGTAATATTTAGTAAACTTCTTCCTCTCTCATTGATAAAATATTATTATTTTTTACTTTAATTTAATTTAATTTGATGATGTGACATGTAAACAGGTAAAAAAATATGTTATTTTCAACGCCATATTTGTTCTTAAATACTTTTAAATATAAGACCTGCACTAAAAAATATAGAGTGGAATAAATCTTTGATCTTACCTGAGCCGTTACAGCAATAATATAGCACATTAGTGTCGTGCCAAACACTAAACCAACGAATCTTGAATGCATTTTGACACTTTCGCACTTTGCGTAAAACAACGAACTTCACTATGAAAACCAATATTCACATCGACTTCGGTATGACATAGATTAAATCGAATTAAAAAGTTCAAAAAACGAATAACGACAATTTGTCCTAAATAAAAACTATTTATTGAAATTCTAACTGTGAGATTCACTTTAGTTAACCTTTCGGTTCGAACTAAAAACATGAAATGTCAACAGCTTAGAATTTAAACTTTAAAATGACACAGTACCGGCACATCACTTAACTCATTAAAAAAGGTTTTAAGTTCAAAGTTGATTCGGGTTTATTCGTTTTTTTTTCCGTAAGGTTGTGTTATTCGAATAAGCGCGCGCTCAGTTCGAGTTATCGCGCGGGACTGGCGTGGTTTTATAAGATGTTGTTTTTTGACTAGCGACGTTACCCTACCCCGGTTGGAATCCTCGATTCGTCCTTGGTATCTACAGCAACTATAGTTGGAGACTCATCGTTTAAGCTTTTAATTTAAGAATGGGGATTTTTAGTGGACTTTGTTTTTGAAGGTTTACTCAAAAAAAACCATGAAAACAATTTTTTTTTTGTGTTTCATAAAAATTATAGTTTATAAAAAAATTTAGCGTTATAAATAATGAATGAAAATTACCTACAAAAAAAATACTTTTAAAGTTTCAAATTCAATAGCAATGGACTATGTGTCTCTGAAAATAAAGCATAACTATACTGAAAACTTTCAAAATTCCTCTCTTTCACTCCAACACAGGAAATATTAAAATTGATGCATTTAACAATACATATATAACCATATGGTAGACTTCGTACTGGACCGTATATACAGAACAAAACTTGCATTCTTATATTATTTTTATTAATCTTTGACGACCTCGGTGGCGCAGTGGCGTAAACACCCGACTGCTACGCTAGAAGTTTTGGGTTCGAAACCCGGCGGCGTCGGAATTTTGTGTTATTTGCTAAAGGCATTGGTTTCGCATAACGGTATTGGATGTTGTGTTCTTATCTGTGTAGTATATACCATATCGTTGCTTAGTGCCTGCGACCCAAGATTATATCTCAGTGCAGGGCTGAGTCAATGTGTGTAACGTGATGTGGTTATTATTATTATATTCTTAGCCTTTTTTTAAGTCGGTCAAAATAAGAAAGATTAATTTATAGGTTTCCCAAGGTCGGGTCAAATGATGATAAATGATTTGATTGCAAAAACACTCACACAAATATTAAACAGCATTATTTATTTATTATCAACGATACAACAGATTCACAATCTTTAACATCTTATAAAGATGATTAATGATCAATAATACAGTGTTCACATGAAAGAGCTGTGATTTTGAAAAAGTGATTGACATCGGTATTATTTTAACATGAAGTAAATTATTGACGTTGGTTACATGAATCACATTTTTGTCTTTAATTTTAAATATTTTCTATAGAAAAACACAAAAGGCAAAAAAAAAACATTTAAATATGTATAATAGTGATTGACGTGATAAACACGACAATAAACATTTATAAAACCACCAGACCGTAACTTGCCCTAACCGGGTATCGAACCTATTTACCATCGCAACGGCATTACCACAATGATCCGATCACGAAGGTCACAAATGTGATGAAGGAAAATTATAGGTATATCATGAATAATCATTGAAAAAAAGGGACAGGGTGTGATAATTTGTATAAAAGTTGAATAAACATTAAAGTTGATATTAACAACAACAATTTAACCGCTATGTCATTTTGTAGACAATTTTTTACACAAAACAAATAATAATTAAATTGGTCTTCATATGGTGGAATTCCTTCTGCCCTTTGCTTTCTTTTTTTTTTCAACCCAATAATGGGGTATCCATGTCCCCGAATTAGATAACTTACGAGTAGGTAAGACTTATTTTATTGTTTTATACCACTAAGATGAGCAGGCAAGTATACGACCCACCTGATAGTAAGCAGTCACCGTAGCCTATGGACATTTGCAATATCAGGTTGGTGCACACGTCGCCGACCCAACTCTATTAAAACGCATTATTATTAGACGCATTGTTTCGCTTAATCGTCTTAGATGTGCTGTTCTTAATGCGAGTACCATATCCTTGCTTAGCACCTGTGACACAAGAGTAGGGCTAAATCAATGTGTGTGTCGTGATGTGGTTATTATTTTTCACTTTATTTTACTTCTTTCCTAAGCTACGTTTTTACAATAAAATAAAAAGTAAAATAAACCCAGGTACAAAATATACAAACGCTACAAAACCTAACCTAGTGTGCCGCCGGCAGCGGGGCAATGCTCAAGCTACCGGTGGTTAGGGCTGTAAAGGAACCTCCTGACACTGCTTACATGCCTACTGCATTCTGTATCTGTCCCCAGCTATCTAGCGAGAGCCTCTTCAGTTGGTGGAGACTTCGCTATGAGACCGTTCGCTTAAACAACTTGTTCGGTACAATGATCGTCGAATCAACATTTTAAAAATTTAGTTTTAGTTTAAAAATTGTAAGTTGTAGTAGAAAATATTGTATTTGAATCATGAAAAAAGCAACTACGGATGTTTCTTGTCGGATTCTTCCACGTAGAAACAGCATTCCGAACTGGTGGTAGTAAAAAAAGGAGGATTTGAATGTGCTTATTTTTAGTATATTCGAATAAAAAACATTTTGACTTTGACTTTGAAACATTCAACGTCACCTCATTATTATAAATCAAATGTAAACAGAGTCGCGTTTCTAACCTGTATTGTTTTAATAGTCTGCGCCTTTATGTACGTAACAAGTAATACTTGGCTGACAATGAACGTACCCTAATTGCTCTGCATAATTGCTTCAAGTAAATCGTTTCCCCTTATCTTAGTCGCAGGTGCAAAACTAATGGTCCTATTACATCCTTTATAAAATTTATAGGTACGTTTTTATTTGCATGAATACAGGATTTTTTTCTATCTATATTCCCAGTCGTTTTTTAAGCAGAAAGAAAAAAGTTGTGTATTTAATTGTGCAAATATAATCTTTTTTAAAACTCAAACACAACTACTGAAAAATGCGCTGAAAAAAATATGAAACAAGAATATAGTCTCATCTGAAATTGTTAAGTAAATTATTCAATTAATTCCTAACCTAACCTTACACAACAAAATAAAAAGAGTGAGTAAGTTTGCCTCATACTTTAGGTAGCACATGACCGCGGCTAAATTGAATAGTTTACTTCACAATTTCAGATGAGAATATTTTCATATTTCATACATTTTAGAGCGCGGTTTTCAGTAGTCGGGTTATAGTTTTTAAACTTAATTTTTCTCTTTTCCTATGAGGTTTTAAGCCTACTGTACAGTAGATCATGTCTTATTAATCCGTTAGAGATGCTTTGCAAAAACAAATTTGTAACTGCTATCACAAGCGGCAATCGAAAGTAAAACTCATGGTTGGTACACAAACCAGTTGCTGTACGGAATCTAATACGGTTTCCCCCATTTAAAAAGGGTATTACCAAGACAGGTCAGAACGATATTTAAATCTCGATACTCATGAGAAGCCAGGATAATTCGCTAGTGCTCTATAAACTATGTAAAGATATTAAAACATTTCAAAGCAAATATTTTAATTGACATCTCGGATTCCTTTTTAAATAAGCCATAACAAGGATCATCAGAGCATATTTCACACATGACTTGGATTTTATAAAAGACAGTCAACACAATTATGTGATTGATAGAAGTAAGAATTCACACAGTCTTACCTACTTGTGACAATGCATGAATAAGGCCGGCAACGCATTTTGTAGCTCAGGCACTTTCCATCAGGTGATCTGTCAGCTCGTTTGCCCCCTATAAAAAACTCAACGTCTTTTTAAATTTTGTAGTTGTTATTCGCAATATTTGTTTTACATTACAAATGTCGCAAACATGCATACGGCCCGCCTGACGGTAAGCAGTCACCGTAGCCTATGGACGTTTGCAATACCAGGGGTATCACGGACGCATCGCCGACCCTGTGAAACCTTTTAACACCATTTTTGAAGAACCCTATGCTTTAGAAACTTTGCCAGGGAGCGCATTCCAGAGCCTGAGCGTTGAGGAATCCTCTACTACACAAAATACGAAGTTATGTATTGTTTAGTTCATAGGAGACGCAGGCGTCGAGAATATGAGTTGATACTTTGTACGTAATTCGATTTCGCAGCGTAAATTAAGCGACTCGACTCAAAAAATTACGCTCATATAATCGTATTAAGTCAAATAGATTTAAAATAAGTACTTTTAAATCGTCATCTTTTATACTTCCACTGGTTTTACGGTAAAGAGAACTTTGATTACTTTTTATATACAAAAACACTAGCGGCAGGTATTTAATCTAAATATTAAAAAAAAAAATATAACCCTAAAGCAATCTAGTCATCAGTGAAAACACAAAATCTAGAAAAAATATTTGATCTATGAAGGAAACTATTGCGAAACACGCAGTTTATACTTATGACGCGATAGGCGATTAATGTAAATTTTATTTTATTTTTTTCTAACTATAGTAACATGTAGTAGAAAATTCTTATATTTTGAATATTGAAAAAAGCAACTGGGGAGGTTTCTAACTATATACTTCCCCGTAGAAATAGCATTCCGAACGGGTGGTATTAAAAAAATTATGATTTGAAAGTCTTTATTTTAAGTCAATTCAAATAAAACATTTTGACTTTTTTAAAAAAATGAATGCAGATTTTTTTCCTGTTATATTTTATATAGAAAAACTTGCTTTTCTAAGAGCAAACTGCTTCGAAAACTATTTGAAGATGTAGATTTAACTTTCATCAACTTGGGTGGTAAAAAAGGAATCTTCATTGATTTTCCTGTGCATCTGGTGACCTGGAAACCTTCGCAGCGTCACATGACTTCCGTTATCAGTGAAATGCCAGGAGTGGAGTCAAGGATGGCTGTTGAAACTCACGACGCGCCGCACCCCGCCATGGTTTACTGCGACAACGACAACCAATACAAACGTCTACGAATGATACTATGAAATAAGTGATACTGGTAAATATTCGTTTATTCAAATTGATAAGTTGTTTGTATGTAGCTTTTGGCCTCGACTTCTTCCGAGTATAATTCGTATTGTAACAAAATGCAGTAGCGGGGCGGTCCGCCCTGGCCACCTTAGACAAAGCTATCAACAGAAAATTAAAATGTATGGAAAAAACACAACAATGACGTAACTCGAGCGCGAGGCTGTTATCATTTCAATACATTTTTGTTTTCTGTTAGCGTTAACGCTTGCCGAAAAATGCCATTTTTCTAAGGGCTCCTGGGTACCAGGCATCAGGGGGGACAACGGCAACCGACATGTAAAATAATTTTCCAAATAAATACTTGATCGGTTTAAACTCGAAAACCCCACATATCTCGAAAATCTTTGACCGATTTGATGTTATTCTGGGGGGGTGGGGTGTTTAATAAAAATTAAATCCGCTCTGGGTGCTAACTAACGCCACGCCGCCACTGACAAAATGTAGGCGATCGATCCTAAAAGATCATTATAATCAATGTCAAAGTCAAAATTTTTCATTCAAATAGACTAAAAATGAGTACTTTTAAATCTTCTTCGCAGCTCTTCTTCAAATCAAATCTCCTTCTTCAGGTTTTCCTAATTCGGGCATAGTTTATTTATAATCTCTTTATTCAAAGTGTTTTGTTAATATTTTGAGTTATTAGAAATAAAACTTAATTATTATTTATTATTATCCTATATATTGTAAATTTAGACCTGAGAAATCTAATAAAGATTATTATTATTCTTCTTTTTATAATTCCACCGGTTGGAAATCTTATTCAAGAATCCGGTAAGAAACCTCCATAGCTGCTTTTTTCAAAATAATTAGGTTTTCTCATTATAAATCTAATTTCCAATAAACATAGGTGAAAGAATATTTAAATGGGTAGTTTCCAAGACTACTTCCTACAAACATAAACTAATCGTGTTACTTGGACGTGGCTGCACAGTTTGTTACGTAACTACCTTGACCCGAACCGACATGTCGAGGTTTCAAGACTCGGGTTGCCGTAATTTTAGCTTCCATGTTCCCATTGTGCATGGATAGTGACAACAGATTCGCAACCTATCACACTGGAACCTCAACATAAACATGCGAAATGCGGTGTGTAACACCTCTGCCTACACCTGTGAGCTTATGAAATATGCTCATTAAAGTAATTGTTTTTTTTTTTTTCGTCTGAAATAATAATAATTTTGTATGCTGTGTCAATGAAACACAATAACAAGCACCTATCAGAACGTTTTGTTTCTGTGTAATTACCACAGAGGTATAATATCTTTACCTCTACATGGTCATGGTAGTACTCTTGGCGTTTCAGACATCAAGAGCATCGTCGTGTCAATCAGCGGCGGCATCACTTTCCATCAGATGACGAGTCTGCTTATTTGACCATGATGTATTAAAAAAACAAAATGAATAACAGGATAAAAAGTCTAAGGGCATTTTTGTAGTTTTTAAGAGAATTTAGCTTTTCAAGGCTCTTTAATTATTTATTATAAATTAAAATCTTGAAAAAATTTACGTCTCTAATAAGAATAAGAATAATTTATCTGCACGAAATATGACCATACAGGAGGTGTTAAGTTTTATAAATAGGTAGTCATACATATTTCACCTGTATCAAGCATGCAAAAGTTAAAGTCAGAGCATTTGTATTAAGCTGAAGAAAGATCCTTGTTAGAGGTTTTTGTCGTCAAAATATTCTTGTTAAAGAATATTTAATATACAAGACATCTTGTATAAAACTAACGAGCAACACAGTTAATTCTCTAATCAATTTATAACAAAGAAATAAAGATTCCGAAACATTTTATTACCCTTATTATAAAATTATTAAAAATTAATTAATTCCATACAAAAGAATGCAATAATTAATTTGTTAGATATAAAATTCGGAATAGAATTAATTTTAGAGTTATCTACTAATCGTTAATTAGGTTGCGAAATTGATTGGTAACCTTTGGAGATGAGTTTATGTTAATAATAAAAATTATAAAAACAATTTACATAAATTTTTTTAAAACAATTAACTGAAACCAAAAAAAAAATACTGAAACGCATTCAAAAGTAACAAACATCTATTTTTAAAATGAATTTTTTAGGATTCCGTAGTTTACGTCCGGAACCTCGACCTCGACAGAATGCTGAAATAAAATCACAAAAGAACAAGTTTTTTGGGGCGCCTCCCCTACACTTAAAGTGGGGACAACTTTAAAGCGCACTTTTTTTAACAGGGCGTCGTCATCGTGTCCTCTAAAGGCCAAACGCCGGACTCGAAAAATGTGAAAAAAATCGTAATATTAGTCCATGTCATGAACTTTGAAGGATAACTACAACGGCTTAGATAACTTTGTTAGTTCAGGAGTTATAGAGGCCTAACTTATAAAATGCACTTACTTGGAAATTTCGTACAAATTAATAAGTAACATTGTAAAATATTAGAAAACAATTATGGGTAACTACGGAACCGTATTCTATGTGTGTTCTGACATGCATTTGGCCGGTATTTTTCTTGTTTAAACAATTAAACAATTTATTCAGAAACAATACCGATCCATAATATATAAAAATGAATATAATGACAACTATTTTTGTCAGAACAAACAAACTAATCGACCAACAATACCGTTATTGATTCAAAGACGCCATCTCGATCGATGGATTATTCATTCGTGTTGTATAATCGATTGATAAAATCGATTAACATCTGTTTCATGTCTTTTTCGGCGACTGCTCGCTTGATCTCTGTTGATATAATGGATTTGTTTGAACCGTATCAAAATATATGTTTAATGATACACCTTAAAGCTGTGTTCACAGTACATAACCACTAGGTACATAACCAAAAGGGTGATTAAAAAAAAAGTAGTTTTTTTTTTTCGTTTGGTACTCTGAAAAATAGGTTCCTAGACACCTCTAAGAAAGCCTCTCCAAGCATGAGTTCTTAATTGTAACGGGAAGGTCCTCCTTCTTACAGTTTTCTATTTTTTCTTATTATCAGATAGAAAAATTTATATCTCGCTTCCAATTACTTGAAAAAATATCTTGTTCCTTAGATTTTGTAGGAAATTGAATGCTCTACAAAAAAGGTCCCTTACGATTTTTTCGTAAACCTAACCGTTTAAAAGATTCATAATGATTTTTTTTCATTGAGTTAGAAAATTCATAAGAAATAAAAAAAAAAATCAAACTTTAACCGTTAAAATAGAAAACTGTAAGAAGGAGGACCTTCCCGTTACAATTAAGAACTCATGCTTGGAGAGGCTTTCTTAGAGGTGTCTAGGAACCTATTTTTCAGAGTACCAAACGAAAAAAAAATATTCTTTTTTTTTGAATCACCCTAATAACCACATCAAACTAAAGTTAATACTTTAAAGAGCTATCATCGACATCAAGTACCTTTAAAAAATTCCAGTCAGAACCCCGCTTGATCCAAAGGTACTCATTATACTGGCAGCATTACCAATTTGAATGGCAATGAAGACCTGCTGAACCAACCTGCACCGAGATGGATCGTCGCCTTTTGTCTGCGACGTTGCCCTATCATTTTAAATAGCCCGCCTCATCACCCCATAGTCCAGCTATCTCCGTAGCGACCGGAACAAAGTCGTACTCTGATTCCAAAGCTAAGTATCTGGTGCGCTTTAACCAACCAGCAAATCTCATGCTTCCGCCACTGAACAAACCAATCCCAGTTTTTATGAACTCAAATTAATTCTTATATACTCGTATTTATTATATAGATATGTCTTAATAGCCATAGAATGCTCCGCTTAAATATTTAATAAATTAAAGATTTATTTAAAATTTTCATTTATTATCTACACTTCAACACTCATAATAATATGATAAAAGTAGAGATTTGATTGTTTGTTAGCATTGAATTTGCTCCAAAACTACTGGACCGATTTGAAAAATTCTTTCATAAATAAAAATGCGGGCCGCTCTCTGCAACCAAGACGTCTACGCTACGCTAGAGGTTCCGGTTCGAATTCCGGCGGGGACGGGACTTTATGTTATTTGCAAGACGCAGTGTTTCGCTCACCGATCTTGGATGTAGTATTCTTATCTAGGTAGTTTATACCATATCTTTGCTAAGTTCCTGTGACACAAGTCCTTACGATACTTACTGCAGGGCTGAGTCAATGTGTGTGTCGTGATGTGGTTTATAATTATTATTATTTAAGGATACACGTTTTAAAGATGACGAAGAAAAACTATATGTAACAAGAAATATTTTTTCTTTACATAACAGTAATATTTTGTTGTATACCCTTAGTAATTTATATGGAAATAATGTTTTTTTTTTTCTTGAATATATATTAATACACAAGTCTATTGTAAACACTATAGTTAGTTAAGATTATTATGTAAATTAATGACAGAGAAATCAATTAAAGATTCTATGATGAATATATCCTTAGTAACAATGATTTCGATCATTGTTTCTCGCAGATTGTATCATTGTTTTATATTACGAAAGCCGCTCGTTGAACAGGATCTAACGTAACCTATTGTTTCGATACCTTAAAAATTACCAGTCGACCCGCCAGGCTTTGGTCGAGTATCCTACAGGAAATACGCTATTACAGACAGGATCAAATGACCTAAAAACCAAAATAACTTTATTCCGTTAACTTTAAGTACTTAGAAAAGACATTAAACATGAATTAAGATTTTCTGAAATATTTCTCAAACACCGGCCCCTTAAACAAATAACATTTTCCGCAACCGCCAACGCCAACAAAAATAAAAATTATATTGAAATGATATAACAATAATCTTAATTTTATCTATGCATTAAATGAGGCTTATTATGTTGTTATTTTTTTATGCAACGCCATGGCCATACAAGCTAACAGTTCTACTAATGAAAGTTCTCGTATTAACATGACGATGCCCCTAACGCCAAGAGCACCGCGTATGCATTGTCCATATAAAGTATTATACCTCTCATGCCGGTAATTACACTAGCTCCAAAATCCTTCGAACCGAAGCACAGCGAACTGCTTCACGTTGTTAATAGAATGGTACGGAACGCAGACGATCTGCCTCGTAGATTTAATTTTCACAAGAGATAATGCCTTATTTACGCAATATTTATTATAATTTCTAAGCAATACAATTAAGTACCTTAAATACAACAATACATTGTGTATTTAATATAGATCGATATGGTCCTTCACAGCATGTAATTTAAATGAATATTTTCAAAGATATTAAGTTTATAGCGGTAGCGGTACCGGCCAGGTGGCAGATTAGAACGTTGAGTGTTTTTCACATGGCCAATTATATGTTACTTTTTCAAGAATAACCTCTAAAGAAAACATGTTTTATTGTTTAATAATAAATATAAAAAAACTGTGATCGTACATAAAGGTTCTGTTGTACATTTAGTATCAGCGTTGCACCCGTGCGAATCCGGGGCGGGTCGCCTGTTACTAATAAATTAATATTGTAATTAAAATGATAAATGTTCGTTATCAATTTGAGACCTAATTAACACCAAATAAAGACATATCTAATTAATCAACTTCCGTTTTTGTTTAAATTGATAACCTTAAATTTCCTTTTATGAAATTTATTATGTTTTATACTATTATATATCCAGTTTTGAAAAACATATATATGTAATCAATCTTTCCGTATAAACCACTTTTTTTTTTGTTGATGACCTCTGTGACGCAATAGTGTAAACAGCCGAGTAGAGGTCCCGAGTTCGAATCTTTGTTGGGGCGGAATTTTGTTTTATTTGCAAGACACATTGTTTCGCTTAACGTACCGGTCTTGGATGTAGTATTCTTATCTATGTAGTTTCTACCGTATCGTTGCTTAGTTCCTGTGACACAAGTTCTTACGATACTCACTGCAGGCTTGAGTCAACGTGTGTGTTGTGTCGTAACTTTTATACAAATATTAACAAAGAGGAGAAATTTTGACTTCATTATGTGGAATGTAATCTTCGGAGCTACTCAACCGATTTAGATACACTTTCAGCGTAACAAAGGCTAGTTTCGTTACGAAAACGCGCGCTAAACCTAATAGACATAGGCATGTATCAAGCTTATATGTTTGGATTTTGTAGCATTCTTAAGTTGTACATCATAAGGATTGATATCGCACTTGTTATATGAAGCTTAACGTGTTGCCGTCTGTACCTACACATATAAAACTGAATTGCATTGCTACTAATTATGGTTTTAATTAATTTTTTTATACTGCAGATATAAAATTATATGGTAAAAGGTATTGTAAAGGTGGTGGTGCAACGTGCAAGATCGTCTGGGTCAGTACCACCCTCCTTTCTTTTGGAATGTGAAGCAGTTCGCTTTGTTTCGGTTGGAAGGATT
This sequence comes from Choreutis nemorana, assembly GCA_949316135.1. NCBI lineage: Eukaryota > Metazoa > Arthropoda > Insecta > Lepidoptera > Choreutidae > Choreutis > Choreutis nemorana. The sequence goes on from OX438609.1 coordinate 9,597,598, forward strand.
AGAGAGCCAGTGTGACTACCGACACGAGAGGTATTACATCTTTACCTTAACATGGGCAACGCATTGTCAGTGCTCTTGGCGTTGCCTTTATTAGACATCAAGGGTACCGTCGTCTCAATAGGTATCACTTTCTATCACGAGAATCGTTTCCAAGCAAGTTTTTGAAATGTCTGAATCTATTTTAAATTTGCATGAAGTAAATAAAAGTGCTTTTCAGGGTGAGGTCAGAAAACATGTTTTTAAATTAATGTTAATTAATGTTTAATGACGGTTAAGTTTAATAATTCATAATATAATATAAATATAATAATGTAATAAATAATATGTAATAGTATGTAAATAATGTAATGTAATGTAGTAATATATAATATACATTATTAAACTACATTATTATATATACATACATACATATACATAGTATAATAATGTTGCAGAGAAATTTTAATATTGTTTTTTTTTCGTATGCATTGTGTGAATTATGTTTTTGACTGCCTCGGTGGCGCAGTTGTGTAAAGAGCCGACGGCGACGCTAGAGGTTCCGGGTTCGAATCCCGGCGGGGGCGGGGCTTTGTGTTATTTGCAAGACGCATTGTTTCGCTTACCTGTCTTAGAAGTTGTATTCTTATCTATGTAGTTTCTATCATATCGTTGCTTAGTTCCTGTGACACAAGTTCTTACGATACTTACTGCAGGGCTGAGTCAATGTGTGTGTCGTGATGTGGTTATTATTATTATTATTCTTTTACATGTCATTTTAGCAATAACGTTTTGTTATTATTCTGAATTCTTTACATCAAGTACTTATCACTTTATACAATTCATTATTTCGAGTTAAATCAATAACAATAAGAATTGATAAGGACAACCTTTCAATATGTCTTTTTCAAGTGGTTATTGTTAAATTTAATGTAACTAAGCCTGAACTAAAATTTAATAAAAATAGCTAAACGAATACCAACTTTATTTTATTGTGATAAGGGTTATTTGTTTTTAAGTTAAGCTTGTTCAATGACGCCTTCAAATTTGGTCAAGTGGTTAAATATCAAAATTATCCTTGACTATCAATTTCGTTGAAGTATACCTGAAATAGTAAGTAATTGTTGTTCTCAAGAATCTTTTGAAATAACACTCCAAGAAATTGATACGCCCCCGGCTTTAAAAACTGACCAAATGGAAGATGATAATCCAAGATGGACGGCTTGTGTAGAGTTCCGTTTACAATTTTTTATTTTTTACTAACGATAATAAACAAAAAGCTTGATTTTTGTATGATTATATGGTTTAATATTTCCCATACGTAAGCAATATAATGTAATTAAATTAAATATAATGTAAAACATTGGCTTTTTTAAATTTAAAACACTAATTTATATAATTTAAACGAGACACAGCCTTCATAAATTGCATGTAACGCAATAATAATTTAGCAACCTCTGTGGCGCAGTGGTGTTAACAGCCGACTGCTACGCTAGAGGTTCTGGGTTCGAATCCCGGCGGGAGCGGAACTTTATATTATTAGCAAGATGCATTGTTTCGCCTACCGGTCTTGGATGTTGTATTCTTATCTATGTAGTATATACCTTATCGTTGCTTAGTGCCTGCGATACAAGATTATCTCAATGCAGGGCTGAGTCAATGTGTGAGTCGTGATGTGGTTGTTAATTCAGTGTACAATTGCACCACATCTAACATTGCAATTTCTTGACTTGCCGTTACAGCCTGACAACTATTTTTGAACAATAAATTTAAATAAACGTGCACTTAGATTAAACATGATCTATAATGTGTTCGGATTTTTAAATAAAATCTGAAATGTAATAAAATAGATATTCGTTTGAAAAAAGAATGTAAACTTTTAATTTTATTTCATTTATTTATTGAGGGGAAAAAAAACATTTACACTTTTAAGATATTAATTAAAACAATTTTATGACAAAACATGAACCAAAGACAGTTTCCACAGACTAAAAATCAACATATAGAGAGAGACAAACAAAAACCAATATATCTGAGATTGTATATGAGTAAATAATAAATAAAAAAACAATTTAGAATTTAGAATGCGAACAAAACAAAAAAAAATAAAGCTTAACTTAAAACGGATGGATGTATGGATACGGCGCAAAATTTTGAAAATACTTTGGATTTAATTTTTTAACTGAACAAGCAAAAATATCAATGTCCTGAAACTTATCGTTATGGGCATGAGTAACATTTCCTTTTTAATTAGCAATCTACATTTCAAACGTATATCATCACTAAAATATATCGAAACGTAATCTTCATCAGAGTGATCCGAGACAGACACGAGTAAGGCAAAAGGTTGAATGTTGATTGACGAACGGACTGACATGCATATGTTATGTAATGCAGCATATTAATTAAATACAAGCTGTTAACGATCTTTGTTAGTCTGCTGCAACAGCCTCCTATAGCTATTTGATTTAATGCAGCGTTTTATTTTAAAAAATGCATCTCACTATCGTATATATGCAGAAACTCATCCCGAGGAGTCGAAAATCTCAAAGAATTCAATCTATATAATAATAACCACATAACCACATCACAACACAACACACACATTGACTCAGCCCTGTAGTAAGTATCGTAAGAACTTGTGTCACAGGAACTAAGCAACGCTATGGTATATACTAAATAGATAAGAATACAACATCCAAGACCGGTAAGCGAAACAATGCGTCTTGCAAATACCACAAAGTCCCGCGCCCGCCGGGATTCGAACCCGAAACCTCTAGCGTAGCAGTCGGCTGTTTACACCACTGCGCCACCGAGGTCGTCCAATACATCTTTTTATTTATATCATTATGAATATACCTAACTTACTAAAACTAAAATTCAATAGGAAAACAAAACAACAACGCACTACAAAGCAATGATCGGATGAGATGAAATAAAACGAAGGCAATCGCTAACAATTGATTTAAAAAATCATAACCCAAAATGGATAGAACTGGGTTATATTAATGGGAAAAATCAATATTACATCCAAGCAAAATTGTTTTGATTATATTATTAATTGTTTATTATCATGTCGGTTTAAATACATGTTTCGTGCTTCTTCAAAAATGACTCCTTCGGAATAAATAAATAATAACCACATCACGACACACACATTGACTCAGCCCTGCAGTAAGTATCGTAAGAACTTTTGTCACAGGAACTAAGCAACGATATGGTATATACTAAATAGATAAGAATACAACATCCAAGACCGGTAAGCGAAACAATGCGTCTTGCAAATACCACAAAGTCCCGCGCCCGCCAGGATTCGAACCCGAAACCTCTAGCGTAGCAGTCGGCTGTTTACACCACTGCGCCACCGAGGTCGTCCAATACATCTTTTTATTTATATCATTATGAATATACCTAACTTACTAAAAATAAAATTCAATAGGAAAACAAAACAACAACGCACTACAAAGCAATGATCGGATGAGATGAAATAAAACGAAGGCAATCGCTAACAATTGATTTAAAAAATCATAACCCAAAATGGATAGAACTGGGTTATATTAATTGGAAAAATCAATATTACATCCAAGCAAAATTGTTTTAATTATGTTATTAATTGTTTACTATCATGTCGGTTTAAATACATGTTTCGTGCTTCATCAAAAATGACTCCTTCGGAATAAATAAATAATAACCACATCACGACACACACATTGACTCAGCCCTGCAGTAAGTATCGTAAGAACTTTTGTCACAGGAACTAAGCAACGATATGGTATATACTACACAGATAAGAATACTACATCCAAGACCGGTAAGCGAAACAATGCATCTTGCAAATAACATAAAGCCCCGCCCCGCCGGGATTCGAACCCGGAACCTCTAGCATAGCAGTCGGCTGTTTACACCACTGCGCCACCGAGGTCGTCAGAAACAGAAACTATTACTTTCTACATATCGATATCGTACTGTGAAAATCTCTGAAGAAGCAAAAAAACTCTCAAACGTTGATCACATATCCACTGAGGTCCGAACTGCAAATTTCTGTTCAACACACCTCTGTTACAAAATCTGTGTTTAGCAAAAAAATCTTACGTTTAAAAGTTTTTCAAAGAACGCTGTCGATATACTTTTCTTATTAAAAATTACTGGATAAGTTGGCATCCGACGTTATTTAAGTATTTTTATTCAACAGGCTTATAATCATACATACTGACGCGTCAAATAGCGACACGATTACCAGTTGTCTGCTCCCACGCATTTCCATACTTTGAATGGATCCTTTTTGACCATCTAAGGAAAAATGTTAATTACATTATGTACGCGTCTCACCTTACATGCTCATAAAACAAGAAGGTTGTTTTTCTATCTCATCACCGAAAGAATAAGTCGTCAAGACCAAAAAAAAAATATCGCTAGTTTCTCGCGTGTATTTACGGGCCACTTTGCCCACCACTGCGACTGTTCACCAGGATCAACAGTGGCATCCTTTGATCGAATAATGCAGCTGTGTAATGACGCACAGGCTGTGCCCGGATACCCTACCGGCTGTCTTGGGACCCGCAACGAACTTAATCAGAAGGAATAGGAGGTAGTAAGAAAGCGGTTTCAGACTTCCTTCCCAGCTAAGCGGAGACAGCAATTGAAACGACCCAGAGGCCAAAAGCCAAAAGGGTGTCGTGTGTATTTGTCATTGAATCCATTTCATTAAAGCTGGCACTCGCAAAGTTCATGTCCCCGAAGCCCACATTTTATCTAGAGTTGCCTCTGTTCCGACACAAAGCGGATTAAAAACGAATAATAGACTTTTTGCATTTTTTGAAGAACCCGCTTGCAATATCAATCAATAAAAACCGATTTATTTCGACATCATAATATTATAAACAGAATTCGTAAAAAGGCGGATTTCGAGTCTTAATTAAGGATCGATTCAGACTCAAGCAAAGCGAAAAAATTTGGTAATAAATAAGGCAACTTACAGACGACCTTGAAGTTGTTTTTTAAGTTGTTTCCTGTTGTTTTTTAAGCTTTTCAACTTGACATAAACGATACCAGTAAAATTACCAAAGCATTCCTATTTTTTAGTTATGTCAAGATTAAGCTTCGCTTTGTAGATAAGCAATAACTTTATCCTTAAAATGAATATAGAATCTTTTATTAAAAGATTAACAACACGCCCCGTCTTCGCACGGATATTATACATACGGATATAAACCTTCCTCTTGAATCACTCTATCTATTAAAAAAACCACGTCAAAATCCGTTGCGTAGTTTTAAAGATCTGAGCTTACATAGGGGCAAACAGCGGGAAGCGACTTTGTTTTATACTATGTAGTGATTACTTTGACGACCTCTGTGGCGCAGTGATTGTAAACAGCCGACTGCTACGCTAGAGGTGCTGGGTTTTAATCCCGGCGGGGGCGGAACTTTGTGTTATTTGCCAGACGCATCGTTTCGCTTACCGGTCTTGGTCTTATATGTGTAGTTTATACCATATCGTTGCTTAGCTCCTACGACACAAGTTGTTACGATACTTACCAACCAGATGACTACGATATCAGATGCTGTGATAAAATCACAAAACAGTACAGATCAGCAATATGTCAACTCTAAAGTTGTAAAAAGGGTAAAAAAGGAACTCTATTATTGAGCCTCCGCTGTTCGTCTGCCAGTCTGACTGTCAGCGGGTTGTATCTCATAAACCATAATAGTAATACTGTACTATACTATATAATAGTAATGCTCCTACAGAAATAGTTCTGTAGCCGCTATAACAACAAATACAAAAAAAAACAAAAAACTTCTTGTTGTTGTGATATTTGCTTTATCAATGATGAGCAAGAATCCGTCGCCATTTTTTTAAAGACCATACAAGCATTTGTCCCCATCCCGCCTGATGTTTGCGATTAAGTCTACCCAGGAGAAACCTCTCTTCCGGACCGTCCGGTTTCAAAGAAGCTTCACCACGAACGATCAGGCTGTCGAACGAACTCCCTTGCATGGTTTTCCCAAATGACTACAGAAGGATCTTGCAGGGTCGGCGACGCGTGCGTGATGCAGGTATTGCAAACGTTCATAGGCTACTGCTTATTATCAAAATCAAAATCAAATAACTTCATTTTAACGATGTGGGACGTGGAGTCGTGGTAGCTCAGTTTGTTACGTGCCTTGGTTAGCCGACCGACCCGACCCGGCAGGTCGAGGGTTGCCGTAAGTTGTAGCTTCCATGTTCCTCATTGTGCCCGAATAGTGGCGACAGACTCGCAACATGTCACACTGGGACTCAACATCAACATGCGAAATTGAGTGTGTAACACCTTTGCCTACCCCTCTCGAGGGATTCATTACGGCGTGAGTTTATTATGTTTTAATGTTATTTTAACTTTTACCGTTTAACCGTTAACTGTTTAATTTTAAAAAAGTACTTAGAGTCGTCAATTGAATTTGATTTTTTCTTATAAATACCTAACTTGGCGAAGACACCGGCAAGAAACCCCAGATTCTGTTATTTAGTACATCAACATGTCTTATACTCAGCCACTTGTACATCTTACAGTCTAGGGCGAGATAATGCGATAAAGCTCATGTCACAATATACGAATTAAAATGAAATTATTTATAAATTCAAGTCACACTAAACTATTGTTGTAATTACTACGAGTGTGTACCTTGCAGAAATATGTGGAGTGAGTTTTATAGTTGTTAATAAGAAGATTTTAAAGTACGTTACTGTTCATACTTCTATTTCATAGAATGTTTTTTTAATAAGGGTTTCTTTTTTAAATTTCATGAATTTTGATGAAGGTGAAATTAATACTTTATCCGGAATGTTGTTAAACATTGGTACTCCTTAGCCATGAATGCATGCGTGCGCTTTGTATAGACAAAGGGACGTTTGAATCAGCTTATTTTGAATCTAATGTTATTATTAAGTACATCTGAGCACGTTTTAAACTGTTTGCGGTTTTTATACATTCATAATGTTAGAATATTTGTGCTGGCTAAATAATGTTGTTAATATCTTTAAATACTTCTCGTATAAATTTCCAAGCTCTAAGGCCAAATATTGCACGAATTCCTCTTTTTAGCAAAACAAAGATGGAATCTATTGCTGCAGCTTTCCCTCAGATCAAAATACCATATGACATGTGAATAGAATAAACTAGACGCGCAGTTGCTACATCTGTAAGTTGCCTAACTTTGTAAACTAAAATTGAATCTATGAAATCTAATTTTTACGTTATTTACCAATATTTCATTTAAAGTGGATTTTACGTTGGGCATAGAAAATTTAATACATTTTGTTTTTTTTGCATAAAGCAGCAAGTTATCTACCTAAGTTTCTTATCTTCCTCGAAAATTAAAGTATCGTTAACAAAACTTACACACAGGTTCTGAACAAAAAATGGTAGGTCATTTATGTACACTAAAAACAAAAAGGGCCCGAGGTTAGAGCCTTGTGGAACATGATGATCTATTATCCTTTTTCAACAATTTTTGTCCTTTGCTCTAAATAGTATTGGAAAAGCTTGAGTGACCAGTCAATCCATTTTGCCTGACCTAATACATTAATGTGAGATAATCAACACAATCGAAAGCTTTAGAGAGATCACAAAACACATCAATGATATCCCTTGAGCTTTTCCATGCCTTAAATATATATATTAGATACTCCTGCATCAGTAGTAGAACGATCTTTAGTAAATCTGGACTGTTGACTATGAAGCAGCTTGTTAGGATTAAAATGTTTTAGAAGTTAATTTAAAATTAATTTTTCAAATACTTTATTTAACGAAAGAAGTATTGAGATTGGTCAGTAGTTGGTCGGATCATTTTTATCGCCCGATTCATACAAAGGTATTATTTACATAAATTTCAAGGCGTTTAAGGGCTGCATTTTAGAATAACCGGGAATTCTCCATAATCAACACATGATTAAAAGTAATATCAAGATGGGGTGCAATTACTTAAATGATACTTGTTATTTTAACATACATATGCTAAGTATCCTCCGTCTTTTAATTTTTTAACTAATTTAAAAGCTTTAATTACATCAACAGTACTGACGAACTTGGCAGAATAAATATTCGGACAAGTGGTGTCCAATGTCCTTGACTAATTCTGGCTCTAGGAAACCCTTAAGACGGATGTGCGACAGCTATAATAAACATTTCTCTGATCTTGATATCATTTTCATTTCCATGTCTCATTTTAAAAAATAAGTTTTGTTTCAACTATCTGGGGTGTCATGACGGTTTGTTTAATGTAATTTAATTTTATCAGTTTTTAGCTTAATTTAAATATTTTTAATGGTTTAAAATTTTTTCATATACTTTTTTCTTTTTTTTTTGCATTGGGATGGGAAGAGTGACAGTAACGGTTTTTGCTCTAATATATTTCTTGTTTTTTTTTGTGTTTTAATATGTCCCTGTTATCATGTTTGTTCTTTTCCTCTATGTATGTAGCGTTATTTTGAGTATTTGTATATTGTGTTTTAGTGAGATATGTTCATGGTTGTCAGATTTATGTTTGTGATATGTTTTCTATTTTTTTGTATTATTATTTGCAATCTGTCCACTGTTTTATCTCCAAATAAAGAAATAATAATAATTTTATTTTCAGTGTTTTAAATATGATTCGCAACATCGCATGCTTTTCTAAAAGATTTGGAATATTTTTTGCATAATTTAGAAATGCGGTTTTTATTATATTGCTTCTCGTCATATAGTTGGTAAAGCTTATCCCTACTTCCAACGATCCAACGATTATCCAACGATTGAATGTTGAAATGGTAAAAGTTTTTTTTCTTATAAATACTACTAAATTCGCTAATTATACAGTTAAATAGGTTCCTACATTGCAACTATGGATTATCCTATACATTACTTACATCCTTAACATGACATCCTTGTACATGACACATGTTTTTAAATAGTTAATTCTTATTAAATATAATTGCATCTACCAAGGTTATAATCTAATCGTTATTATCAGAACAAAGACTAAATATTATTGTTTTGCTTTCAACGTCGAAATCGCAGAAAACATTATCAAGGCAAGACGCTGTAGATGCAGTTACTCTATTGGTTTCTTCAAATAAATGGAACAAATTATAAGAATTAATCAAATTTTAAAATCTGGTTTGAAATTAGTATGCTGTAGTGTTCCTATAATGTCGATATTGAAATCCCCACATGATACAACATTCTTGCTCATTATTCCTCCTTAATTTACTTAGAACCTCCTCAATTACTGACTCATCAGGCGAGTACTGTTTGCCATATTAGTGGTATAAAACCGTCATAAAATAACCTCAAGTTGTGAACTCGTTAGATGCATGTATTAAGTGATTTTGTGGTTTTGAAATAATCGGGATATTTAGTTATGATTCATATTTAATTTGACTTTGACTCATCCTCAATCGCCTCATCATTTAAGATAATTTGGGAAGTACAATGTTAATTATTACAGAAGTCAAACAAGCTTAAAGTAAATTAAATTGTCAGAACATACAGTATGGTGCAAAACTGAGTCAATGTTTTTAAAAAGACAACAACTATTATTTTCTTTTGTTTTTATATCTGTTGTTACATATTAACTTACTACACGCATTTAGAAATGACGCGTACTATCTTTCAAACGAAGCAACAACATGTTTGAACTTGTTATTTCGTTAAATATATGACTCAGTTATGCACCGCAACTTGACAAGAGAACATTATTATTTTATTAACGTTAAAATAAAACAATAATACGCAGATCCATGCCGCAAACTGTTTGTACCTTATTAGTCAATATCTGTTACAAATAAATACAGTTCCAACAGATTTTAAAAATGAAGCGACTTTCGAGTTCCCTTCGTAATACAATTAAACAAATGTTAATGCAAGGCCATAGTACGCGTCAAATTGCTAAACTATTTAATGTGAGTCAAAGTACGATTCAAAGAACAAGAACGACGTGAAAAAATACTTTGAAAAGTAACCTTGGTGGCCGGCCGAGGAAATTAAATACCAGGGACAGTCACCGTCTTATTAAATACTTGGCTACTAAAGAAGCTCTATCGACGTCTCACGCATCTAAATTTCTTCAACGGGATACTGGTAAGTCAATTAGTAAGTGGACAGTACAGCGAGAATGAAGGAGAAATAATTTTCGAGCTATAGAGAAAAAAAAGAAACCATATTTGTGCAAAAAAAACGTAAGATCGAGATTAGACTTTGTAAGAAAATATGAAAGCTGGTCAGAAGAGGACTGGTAGAGGGTAATCTTTTCAGACGAAACTAAGATTAATCGATTTACAACTGATGGTCGCCAATGGAAATGGAAAAGAGAAGGTGAGGCAGTAAATCAAACAGATTATATTCAGACTGTTAAACATGGAGGAGGGAACGTTATGCTTTGGGGGTGCATGTCAGCTTATGGGTTGGGTCCTATTCACAGAATTGTTGGAAAAATGAATAAAGAAATGTATTTAGATATTTTAAAACACAATTTAATTGAAGCAGTGGAGAATATGCCTTATCCGATAAATAATATAACTTTTCAACAAGACAATGACCCAAAGCATACCGCGAAGATAGTGAAGAACTGGCTTGTTTCTCAAGACTTTCAGTTGCTACAGTGGCCGGCCCAAAGTCCGGATTTAAATCCCATTGAAAATTTGTGGTCACAATTAAAACACAATATCCTTAATGATTATGAGTAACCCCCGTCGTCGTTAAATGAATTATGGAATAGAGTTGAAGAACAATGGGGAAAACTTTCACCCGATTATTGTGAAAAATTAGTGAACAGTATGCCAAGAAGATTAGCAGCGGTTAAGAAAGCTAAGGGTTTGTGGACAAAATATTAGAGATTGTAATAACTGACTTTGCCATTTCGGTGCAAAAGTGATTCAGTGTTATCTTGTAATTTTTTGTGACTAATTTTAAAATATTGTGATCTAATATTTGATAATAAATAAGCTACAATAATTAGACCGTATTTTAACTTTCACCTTAGAAAAAGTACATTCTACATTAAAGAACAACAATACTGCTATGTATTGGTTCAGTTTTGCACCATACTGTATGTCAATACTAAATTTTATCCGCGACTTCGTCTGCTTAGAAGTCGAAAATGATTTTAATAAGGTTTTTAGTTAGTTGACATTTACCGTTATATTTTTGAAAATTCAAACTATCTTTATAAATATATATGTATGTATACCTATGTATAGTATATGTGTTATTCTGATGTATAAGCTACAATATTATTAAGTTTCATTAAAATCCATTCAGTAGTTTTGGCGTGGCAGAGTTACAAACATCGATACATCCTCAAAAAACTTTCGCGTTTATAATATTAGTGAGGATTGAGAATATTTTACAATAGGTGTTCAACAATGTTCAAAGTCAACGTCAGAATTTGGAAAAGGGGGAAGGCTAATTGAAAAGTAAATGGCCCAAGGGGGGCAGTTGGCATAAGGAGCATGGTAAAAGTATCAATTGTAGTGGAAATTTGTGGTTCGAGTCATTTCTGAGTGATTGGAGATCTTTTCTAAGTAATCTAATATCCTATCCTATTTCCAAGTAATATAATAATAGTTATAATAAATATCTAAGGTACAAAGCTCCAAAAACATTGGCAAGGCCCTTGTTTGAGTTTTTTATCTCTGTTGAAATAAGGAAACAGTTTTTGCAAAAACTCATGTCATTGCATTATTTCTAATTTTTGGATGTGGATTGACGTTGTATTATAAACCACATCACGAAACACACATTGCCTCAGCCCTGCAGTAAGTATCGTAAGAACTTGCGTCGCATGATCTAAGCAACTATATGGTATAAACTACATATATAATAATACTACATTTAAGACTGATAAGCGAAACAATGCGTCTTGAGAATAACACAAAACTCCGCGCCCATCGGGATTCGAACCCAGAACCTGTAGCAGTCGCAACAGAGATCGTCAAACGAACAAAAAAACGGTATGTATTATTACACAATGCTGATCATTCCATCCTGTAGTTATCAAAGAAATCGTTTCCACAAAACGATTTAAAAATACTGTTATGAAATTAGAGCTTCTTCAAACTGAGGCATCATGGGTCACGACACGAAGTGGGGCAACTAAAACATAGCATATCCGACGGGCAAATTGTTCCTAAACACCGAATCTAATCCTTTAGGCAAAATAGAGAAATTTTATACTAAACGGCTTAAATCCGAACTAACAATTTCCATATGAAATCCTATAAGTTCTTCTACAGCTAGCGCTACGTTTGTTGTCGTACTAAATTTGTATGCCTAAACAATGACCAGAGAAATTTAAAACCACGCGGATAAATTTAGAACTAGCAATTTTTATACAAATTCCAGTCTCTTCTTCAACAGCTAGCGCTTAGTTTGATGCTCTATCGTAATGGTAGGCTTATACAATGATCGCGAATTGTATCGAAAAGTTTCGAAATTAGAACGATTTTGCTGTTGTATTTTTGACAATTGAATTGAACAATATCGAATAGATTTATCAAGTTTCGTAGATAAAGATGTTTATTTGTGACAGGACTTTTAATGTGAACATGCTTTGTGCTGCAGCATCGGTTGAACGATGAAGAGAAACAAGTATTTTTACCAACAAGGAGGACGTGGTAGCTCAGGTTGTTACGTGCCTTGGTTAACCGACCGACCCGACCCGACAGGTTTTGAGTATCGGGTTGCCGTAAGTTGTAGCTGCCGTGTTCCTCATAGCTGGCGTAGCTCATAGTGTTAACAGATTCACAACCTGTCACACTGGGACTCAACATAAACTTGCGAAATGCGGTGTGTAACACCTCTGTCTAAACCTCTCGAGGGATTAATTACGGCGTGAGTTTATGTAATGATTATGTGATGTGATTTTTACCAAATTATGGAAGCTTAATTAATTTATTATTAAGCTATTACAATTTTTTTATAAAAATTCTACTCTCTTTAATGTTATGGCTATAATTTTTTTATAAAACAGATGGCTCGCCTGATAGCAAGTGATACCGCCTATTGATGACGATGCCCCTGACGTTTGTAACGTCAGAAGCACCGCCGTAATTGCGTATCGCTTGGAACAGTTCAGTCATACTGCGAGAGCTGCTGGTCGAGTAGGTTTCTTCTTACTGATGGTTTTTTTGTCTTTCCTCTCCAAGCTTTAATACCTTAATAGATGGATTGGAGAGCTAGTGTAATTACCGGCACTATAGGTATAATATCTTTACCTCTACAAGGGCAACGCATTAGCGGTGCTCTTAGCGTTCCAATCAAGGCTTCTTTGCCCGTGATGCTATATAAAAAAAAAAACCTTCAAATAGTATGACGATGCCGTCAATACCACAAAAATTAACGTGATACTGGATCGCGTTTCGCGTGATAATATTGACAGTTTGAGTTCCAATTGACCAGAGTTAAGCCCTGCCTCTGTGACAACAAATAATAAACCAACCAGTATAACTTCAAAATAATAGGTAAAAATGTTAAAATTAACAATAACCTTGAATAATTATTAGGTCACATTGTTGTTTATGACATTAAAACAATGTGTGTGAATAACTTCACAATGGAAACATAAAAACTGCTAAACACCCAACAATAGACTTATCTAACCTTACTCGTATTTAGAGCTAGGTTTTTTTAACACTAATTTGTCAAAGACTCGACTTTTATATATGTTATTTTTATTATTTACAGATAGCAAATCTTATTAAATATTCACAGGTAGATCTACGTGCGAGATCGTCTGGGTTGGTACCACCCTCCTTTCTATTTACAATGTGAGGCAGTCGCCATTTTTGGTTTGAAGGATCGGAGAGCCAGTGTCACTGACAAGGGAGAAACATCTTTACCACTACATGGTAGCCGCACAACGCATTAGCGGTGCTCATTGGGTTCGAAGACATCAGGGGCATCGTCTTGTCAATAAGCGGTGGTATCTACTTTTGCTCTCCAGCAGGACAACCTTCTTTCTTGTTTTCATTCTGATGAAAATCACTTTTTACAAATAATTCTGTCTTTAGTTTTTTGTTTTTTTAGGCACTGGTAGGCTTACCTACTTTCATTATTATTAGATTGGTATATTAATTATTATTATATTATATAATAACACCCACATTGACTCAGCCCTCCAGTAAGTATCGTAAAACTTGTTTCGCAGATGCTTTGCAACGATATGGTATAAACTACACAGATAAAAATACAACATCCAAGACCGGCAAGCGAAAATATACATCTTGCAAATAACACGAACCGCCCTCGCCAGGATTTCAACCTAGAACCTCTAGCATAGCAATCGGCTGTTAAAACCACTGCACCACAGAGGTCGTCAATATTGAAAAAAAGTTTAATCCTTTTATTTTTAAACTACGAAAGAGGCTGTTTGCCAGAATAAAAAAAATCTATGGCTACTCGCATATCAATAAAAGTGTTTTTTCAAAATTACATTTTCTTTTAAATTTTCCACCAAATGTACATCCAAAGATTTTTCACGATTACAACAATGATTTAAGTAAACAAATAATTAACTAACAACTTCATATCAATTTAACAATTAACCCATAATTAACGCTAACATTTAACCAAAAAAACTGTAATTTTATCTTAGATTTAACATTGTAAATAAAATTAACATTTTATGCAAATTTATTAATTATTTATTTACTAATTGTTAAAACAATTTACTGTTAACCTTAGATAAAGTTTAACGCTCCGATTAAACAATTCAATTATTTTTTATGAATAAACAAATCATTTAAAAACAGAGGTCGACAACATTTTTACACAATTCTTATAGAGACTCGAATTAAACTAGAATAGCTACCGTAATATCAACTATAAGATGTTATAAAACAATTATAACAGCACAAATAAAATATCATATTCGCGTTGCAATATTTGTACCAAACACATTTGTGTGTTGTATGTAATGTAACAACATGGAATAAACTACATAAATAAAATAAATAAATAACCACAACACGACACACACATTGACTCAGCCCCGCAGTAAGATTGAAGAATCTTGTGTCGCAGGTGCTAAGCAACGATATGGTATAAACTAAATAGATAAGAATACAACATTCAAGAATGGTAAGCGAAACAATGCGAACTCAGAACCTCTAGCGCAGCAATCGGCTGTTTACACCAGTGCGCCACCGAGGTCGTCACACCCTACAGTATCTACTACTCGAGTTAACTTCTCTATTCTGGCATCGTTAACAACTTGTAACTATTAATTCCACCTATGACCTATGACCAACGTCCAATTTAAAACGCAAAGTACCGAACAAAACCCCATTATTAATGCAATCAACTAATTACCAAACAAAGGCATCGTATCCACGTCTGTCCGTCCGTCTCTTCGATAAGACAAGTGAAACAAAACGCATTTCTTAACATCCGCACCTCCTGAGGTCGAGAATGGAACAATTAAACGCCCGCTCCATCACCATGACAACGGTGACGTCACAGACCCCATTGTATGAAGGTCAAAATGCTCAATGTAAGGGAGCTGGGTTATTGAGTTCGTAGAAATTGAGGTTTGAATTTTTGTGTTTTTAATTAATTAAAGAAAATTCGGTCTTGAAAAAACGTGTCAATGTTCTGTCTTCCAAAATTTGTAATTTTGATTTTCTCTTCTACAATACCATGGGCAACCAAGCAGATGATTCACCCGATGGAATGTGACACCGCAGCCAATTGACACGATGATACTGTTTATATCAGAGCACCGCCAATGCTATACCCATGTAGAGTTGTACCTCTCACGCCAGTAATTACACTGGCTCTCCAATACTTAGAACAGAAACACAGCGAACTGCTTCACGTTGTTAATAGAAAGGAGGGTGATACCGACCAAGACGATCTCGCACGTAGATTTACCACCTGTAAAACTTATAATATTATTTTTTTACTAGTTTATTGACTTAGTACCTTCTTAGCACTAGAGTTCTTTAAAAAATCTGACCATTTCGAACAAACTACTCAAAAAAATGTACTAGACGATTAGATAATCGTTTTTTTTTTGTAATTCAAACTTAAAGTTCCATACTTTTTGCATCTAAAATAGGATTTGCAAAATAAATTTTTACTCATCCGGATGCTGATACATCTATAATTACGAATCCCAGTGAGTTTTTTGAACCACAAATAATTATGATGACCATAAACACCGCAACCTTGGTTACTGCGTGGTCACATAATCAGATGATGTTCATGGAATTTCCTATGACTGTTATGTTTTGTAAGTCTCGTGGTAATTGGTCAAAATATTGTACACACGGCCATGGATAAACCTCGTCTGTTTTGACTTTGTACCGTTCTTAAGTCGTACAGCATAAGGATTGATATTGCACTTGCGATGTTAAGCATTATGCGTGGCGGTCTGTACATTTTAAACAAATAAAAAAGACAAAAATTTTCGACTAGATTTTATTTCGAATTCATTAAGGATTAAAATGTCATGTAAATTTTATTGTAATCTGTTTAAAAAAAAACATAATTAATAATAATAACCGCATCACGACACACACATTGACTCAGCCCTGCAGTAAGTATCGTAAGAACTTGTGTTACAGTAACTAAGCAACGATATGGTATAAACTACATAGATAAGAATACTACATCCAAGACCGGTAAGCGAAACAATGCGTCTTGCAAATAATACAAAGTCCCGCCTCCGCCCGGATTATAACCCGGAACCTCTAGCGTAGCATTCGGCTGTTTACTGCGCCACCGAGGTAGTCAATTGTGACTTATTTAGTGATCTCTTGCCAAATAAAAGTAATTCTCCAGCTGGTACACTTCGATTTAACTCATATCTTTTCGTTTAACATTCAAAATCTGTATTTTATTTACTACCATTAATTATATCTGTGTATTGAAAAGCAAAATATAAACTGATTGATGGGTTGACTGTCGCTGCTCATGTGATATATTTTGTCCCGGTTATGGTTAAACATAAACCTTTGGTTACACAACGCGAACATGTAACGCCAATTTTTGCTGTGCCAATATGTCAAATTTAATTCCAAAACTGACAAAATAATTAACTATTGATTCTTCTAGTCTTCGAAGCATTTGTATGGCGTTTTTCATGGTTTGTTAGATATTATTGCTTAAAGTAAAACTTTCAGTAACCCAGACTAACGATGCGAAAGATAAGACATACTGAGGTTGTGTAAATTTCATCTTTAATCATTTGGGGCTCTTTTGTGAAAAAAGTTGTTAGGCACCAAAGTAGATATTTTTTGTATGATGTATGTCTTGAAAATATTGCCCGAAGCCGGTTCTACTTGTTATTTACTGTGCAAACTGCTCCAGCCAACGCTGGTGGCGTTGGTCAAAATTGTGGTCCACATCTCGCAGCATCCTTGAGTACTTGCGTACGTTTACGACCAATTTTTCTTCGGTTTCGCCTTGACCGGGAATCGAACTTGTGCTCTACCATTGTGTACCAGAACAAATGACGTGTCGGATGTCTTTATTTATTGTTTTAACCCCCATTTTTACCTTTTGTCTTAACAACTATTGTTTCTTTGTACTGAAATACATTTGAAAGGCAAAACATTTTAATAAATTAGAAAATTAATTAACGGGACAGGTGAAGTGTTGCCTTACTATTACTTCGTTTTATTTTTAACTGAAAATTATTCAATGACTATTTTGATACTCTCTCTTAATCTAATCAGGTACTTACTATCTCTGCCTGTGCTTACTCTGTTACTTAAGAAATGAAACGGACCACATGGAATGCGACGTTACGAAAACATTGACAAACTCCTTTACTTTAGTTAATTAGTGCTTTATATCGCATTTCGCATGTTTATGTTGAGTGCTAGTGTGACAGGATGCGAATCTGTTGCCACTATCCAGGTACAATTAGGAACGATGCAGCTGCAACTTAGTGCAACCTGAGACTCGACCTGTCAGTTCGGGTCGGTCGGTTATCCAAGGCACGTAACAAACCGAGCTACCACGTCCTCCTCCCACGTCATCTCCCGATTAACCCAGTATTGACTACAGTAACCAAACTAGCAAGCCACATTATTCAATATATCGTTATTCATCTTTTAATCAATTCATTCCTCATCAAAACATGATAATAAATATTACTTGACACTGGCAAAATACTAAAACTTATTGCCATGATGATGACAACTCCATCAAAAAAAAAACTTAAACTGGCCAGTATTGTAACCCCAAAATGATCAATTATTTTCTACTTAAGCTTTCATTAAAAAATACATTATTATCATTAAAGAACATAACAAAACAATATCCTTTCATAAGAATCACTTCTTGCTTTGATTTTATCTTGAAATTGCACGTTGCATGTAATAAATATTAATCCTATTTTGTACTTTAAATTAATCGACATAGAGTTCATGTTGTACTGGAGACAAGCTTGAAGTTCTTTTATAGTAATGGAAGAGGTGTGAAAATATTGTATCACGGTAGTTTTGAAAGGTCCGTGTGAAATCATTGAACAAGATAAAATCTTAATCATGTGTGCGTTGGCAATAACCTGCATGAACCTCAAATTTCTGAGGGAATATGCATGGTTCCGTACCCAAAGAGTAAGAACGGGAGCTTATTACTAAGTATTCGGTTTCCGTCCGTCAGATATCTGTATCTCAAGAACCATAGCAGCTAGAAACTTAAAATTTTCAAAGAAAAAAAAGAAAGAATGTCTGTTTCTATTACAAAATAAAATATTTAAGGTGGCTTCCACACAAGAAACGTGATCTTTTCGGCATTTTTGGTTTGCTCTCTTGTTTTTTAAATGAAATTATCTAAAAAGTATATAATGTTTATGTTTAATCTTACAAAGTGTTACGAAACCCAGCATGTGTGAGTCCGACTCAGACTTGACCGGTTTTTTAAATTTATTAAAATTGTACACGACATAAATACACAAATCCGATAGATATCTTTTAATAACTGACTTATTAACTAAGTTCTGAAGCATCAAAGTTGTTAAACGGCCATATTATGCCTGCTAGTGTCCATGGCGTCGGTATCACTTGCACTAAAAAATATTACCCAAAGTGTTATAAACAAAATTTAATTAGCTTTTTCTCTTTTATAACTTATTGTTTCGTATCTTATTTGTTTTAGACTCCTAAGCAGATAATTATTTATCTTCAAACTAAATCCTACTAATTGAATATTATTAATGATTCTTTTGTTGTTGCTAATTACAACTCAGCATTTTTACACCTTTTTAAAACTAGCCGTTTTTCACTGTCAGTTTACAATATTGTATTTTCAATAAAGATTGATTTGCGTTTGTTATTGAAGAAACTTTTGAGATTAAATTTTTTGTTGATTTTAAACATAAATTATCAATTATAATTAAAACAAATACATAAATAATAAGAATAGGAATTTCTACGTCAACAAGTTTATTAATAATCCTTGTTAATTTTTTGTCATTAAATGCGAAACCGTATTAAGACCGTAAAATAAATCATTTAAAATTACCTGAATTGAATTAAATAAAAAGTATTTAAGCATTGTTTAGTTTGTTTCAGATTTTTTACTAACATAGTGTATGTTTTTGTAATTAAATAAAACAATTAAGACGACGTTAAATATAAATATAAAAATAAATTGAATTAATAAATAAATATAAAATATGAATTAATAAATATAAATTGAATTGTATTACTATAATTAAAAGAGGTTAATCATGAGACTATATACACACAGGAGTGTTTTGGCGGCTTCACGCCTTACTGCAGTATTAACCACACGTTATGTGAATAATTATATTCATCTAATGTCCTGCAGTCTGTTGCGAAGTTGCCAATATTTACACCAAAAACTACAAAACATTTAATAAGAGACCATTAAATTTTTATCACACATTACATCATCTACTTAAAGGTATGAGCTATGTGGGAGATCGTCTGAGTTGTCTCCTATCTATTTACAACGAGAAGTAGTTCGCTATGATTCGGTTTGAAGGATTGGCGAGCAAGTGTTTATCGGCACGAGATATCTTTACCTCTACATGGGCAACGCATTGGCGGTGCTCTTGGCGTTCCAGAAATAAAGGGCATTGACATGTCAATAGGCTATATGTAAACTACTATATTTTAAATTAATTTGTTTTATTTCATAACAATAATAAATAACCACATCACGACACACACATTGACTCAGCCCTGCAGTAAGTATCGTAAGAAATTGTGTCACAGGAACTAAGCAACGATATGGTATATACTACATAGATAAGAATACAACACCCAAGACCGGTAAGCGAAACAATGCGTCTTGCAAATAACACAAAGTCCCGCCCCCACCGGGATTCGAACCCGGAACCTCTAGCGTAGCAGTCGGCTGTTTACACCACTGCGCCACCGAGGTCGTCAAAAGGTTAAGGAGATTTATACGAATTAGTTTCAAATCCTTGTTCATTAATTGTATTTTTTTTATTTCCGTCTTCCCAAAAAACAGGCCTAATCAGGTTTTTTTGGGGCAAGTGAAGTCAAGAACCTCATCTTTAAAATTACATAAAAAAATCGTATTACGACCTCACGAATACTTTTACTTGGCCCTTTCTTAAAA
Organism: Choreutis nemorana; assembly: GCA_949316135.1. Lineage (NCBI taxonomy): Eukaryota > Metazoa > Arthropoda > Insecta > Lepidoptera > Choreutidae > Choreutis > Choreutis nemorana. The sequence goes on from OX438609.1 coordinate 9,618,156, forward strand.
ACCTACATGGTATGTGAACTTATGAGTCCATTTTTACACCTTCAAATCATTCTTTATTTAGCTTCAACACATGCAATCCAAACGAAAAGATGCCTTCACCATAATCTCATGACATGACATGGCCAAACACATCACACATGGCAAGATTACCATATCTCGACACCGACTCGAATTACCAATAGAAAAGTTAATTTCGTCCATTTTCTATAATGATTGAATAAGTAACCTGATTGATCTCATTATTCCTAATTCAGTTATATTTCTTTAATCTAGAAAGTACAGTTGGATACAAAATTAAATATTAACATACCCTTTTCTTTGTTATCTAAAAATATTATAACCATAAAGGAAAATTGGATCAGATATTTGTCACTAGAAGGCGTTGATATCATCACGGACTTTAAGACTTGCCAGTGTCAAGTAATATTTCGTTTCAAGATTTGATGAGGCATGAAATAATGATGAGATGAATAATTATAGACGGAACGATGAATCTGCCTACAGTAACATGCTAGTACGGTTACTGTAGGCTTTATAGAGTTACTTGATCGAAATGAGCAGCCAAATCGTCGTATTTCACGTTCTCCACACTTGTACCGCACTACAGATATCACTGGTTAAAACACTAGCATGTTACACATTAAATTCTGATGATATTCAAGAAAAGAAAATCAATAAGAAAATTTTATTGACAATCCTCGTTCCTGCCAAGTAACTCCTTTAGTTTTTTCTTGTCATGAACCCAGAATGAGTTTAGCGGTAAAAAGGTCGGCAACGCATCTGCTGACATTTGCAGGAGTCTACGGGACTCAACATAAACATGCGAAATGCGGTGTGTAACACCTCTGCCTACCCCTCTCGAATTTATGGCGTGAGTTTATGTGTATATATGTCCATGGCAGTCTTTATCATTTTCCATCAGGTTAAGCTGCCTCCCGTTTGACCCAATTGTAACATAAAAACCGATATTGAGCGAAACTTAGCAAATGGATAAGCCATAAATAAACAAATAATATAATTCTGTAACCAAAAAATATATCAACTCCTGTGTGCTGTAGTCATGAAAACGCGGGTGAAATCTCTTTAATATCCAAACAAGTTTTCTTTAAGAGATCAGCGAGAGTTTTCGCTCAATTTGGAGTTTGAAATATTCCCACTTATAGTTTACGTAGATGCCCCCACAAAAGCGCTTCTAAAAAATTTGTCTTAGAAGGTGATCTGTCTTGACTCTACATTTAATTTATTTCATTCACTACTGATTAATAGTGTTAACCCAAAAATTTTCTTCTAGAGCTGATGCCAAAGCTTACATATTTTCAAACCGTGGGGACGTGGTAGCTCAGTTTGTCACGTGCCTTGGTTAACCGGCCGAGCCGACGCGACAGGTAGAGAGTTCGAGTCTCGGGTTGCCGCAAGTTGTAGCTTCCGTGTTCTGATTGTGCCCCGATAGTGGCGACAAATTCGCAACCTGTCTGGAACTCAACTCAAACGCGGTGAGTAACACCTCTGCCTCCCGCTCTAAAGGGATTAATCACGGTGTGAGTTTATGTTTATGCATAAAATTTTTAAGCCACTTACGTCCAGATAAACATCTTAGAGCGGTTTTGAAAGCTAACAAATTCTACGCCAAGCCTTACGTCCACGACAGTACCAGAATCTTAATTTACTTGATTTTGAGCAATCTTTTGTAAGCCCAGTTCATCCTATGTCAGGGTCAGACAATAATTGATTCTAACAACCATACTTAATCTGAGATTCGTGCCTATTTAACAAGTTGTAACACCGTTCCTCGACAATGTGGGAATTTAGTTCAGTTTTGATAATAAATTACTGGAGCGAAGGTTGGATGTCAAATTTTGAGCATCATTTTGATGATTTGCAGCCTAATTGTAGGTTGTGAATTAGCTTTGTTATTTATTATTTAAACAATAAATTATACTTTAAAAAAAAATAGCTCGGTGATGTTATTTATTGATACGAAAGTTTCCAAGTTTCATTAAAAGAATAGATTAAAATTGTTATAAATAAAACCGATACAAGATCATATCAATATCTAATTTGATTGATGTACAATTGTGCATTATTTAAAAACGTATTTGTAGATAACGTTTTAAAATATTTGTTAAACACAATATAAAATCATAGATAAGCTCGACTAATGATAAGCTAATATACGTTTAAATTAAGCGTGGCTAGATATCGATCATTGCGTAGCCCAATTACTAACCGGGCATGGTAACTTTAAGGGCAAACTTTATTCATTTAACTTGGTGCCGTCACCTTTTTGCGAATGTTCAACGTTGGATAATGAATTTATACAAACTGCCCATCACATCTTGTGGGAGTGTAGCCTCTGGCATTACCAACGGTCAATCATGTTAAATTCGATTCAAGTATCTGCGTGTAGTCCTATTTATTACCTAGATCTTGTGAAAACGAAGGGAATAAGATTTAGGTTAGTATCTAATTTATCCCCTGTTAGTTAGTGGCATACCGTGGTGTTTAGACGGTCAGGCGTCTCAAATGCTGTCTCCGCTTTGCTGGGAGGGAAGTCTGAAATTGGTTTCTTACTACCTCCTATTTCTTCAGATAAAGTTCGTTGCGGGCCCCAAGACAGCCGGTAGGGTGTCCGGGCACAGCCTGTGCGTCATTGCACAGCTACATTATTTGTTGATTATTCGATCAAAGGACGCCACCGTTGATCTCGGTGAACAGGAGTTGCAGTGGTGAGACAGAGAGGCGAGTGTGGCCCGAAAGCTAATATAAGTTTTAATACGCTCGCAACGCTAAAGGAGTCACGCGTGCGTTGCACACATTACTCGTATGTACAAAATTTCAAACTACATTGGTATACCATTTATTTGTGAATTTGATAAAACTGGACCGCTGAGATATAATTTTTAAAGGAATTTTAATATCAACATGCTATAATTCTTACGGCCCCTGTGGCGCAGGCGACTGCTACGCTAGGTTCCGGGTTCGAATCCCAAAGGGCGGAACTTTGTGTTATTTGCAAGACGAATTGTTTCGCTTACCGGTCTTGGATGTAGTATTCTTATCTATGTAGTTTATACCATATCGTTGCTTACTACCTGTGACACAAAATTCTTTAATCTCACTGCAGGGTTCAGTCAATGTGTGTGTCGTGATGCGGTTATTATTATTCATCGTGTTACCCTTTTTAATTATGGGTGTGTTTATTAACTTGGATTTTTGTCGACTTAATTATTTAAATATAAATAACCAAAAATATTAACCTTGATAAACAAACGAACAATTTGACTATACAGTATTAGTAATAAACTGTCTTAGGTATTTTTTAAATACTTTAATGTTTTTTCATTAAAATTAACAACAATAAAACATTATAATAAGATTCATACAAAAGGTATATAACATAACAAACAAATTATCAAGCATAGTAAGTTAATTATTGCAATTAAAGTTGCGTGTCAGATATAACCTCTCGGTCGCAAGGTTGTATGTCCGACTGTCCGTCAGTATGTTAGTTACTTGAGTAATTAAAACAATTTAACAATAGTTTCGGAAGTCAATGCCGAAAGGTTACCATTTAATTGTTACATACATATACGGTTATTATTTATTGTATAATACTTAACTCATGTTTGTTATTACATAAGGAACTAATTTAAGATATTTATAGTTCTATTTTAATTCAAGACCAGGCAGGCATTTTTTTTTAATAATAATAAATAACCACATCACGACACACACATTGACTCAGCCCTGCAGTAAGTATCGTAAGAACTTGTGTCGCAGGTGCTAAGCAACGATATGGTATATACTAAATAAATAAGAATACAACATCCAAGACCGGTAAGCGAAACAATGCGTCTTGCAAATAACACAAAGTCCCGCCCCCGCCGGGATTCGAACCCGGAACCTCTAACGTAGCAGTCAGCTGTTTACACCTCTGCGCCACCGAGGTCGTCAAACCCCAAGCCCGTCTGATGTTAAGCGGCGATGAGGTCTAAGGTGGATCATGCCTGCCTAGGAGAAACCTATTCACTCTTGCCTTAAAGAGGCCCAAGTTATATTGGTCAGGGAACACATCGGCAGGCAAAGAATTCCACACCCTTGCAGTACGCATTATGAAGGAGCTATCGAAGCGTTTAATCCGGATGGTCGAAATATCAACCACAAAAGAATGCAACTTCAGCCTACGTCTAGAATTGAGATATTTGTATTTTGGTGTTGCCATATTATATACAATTTGCTGTATGTATAGTACAGGAGGACGTGGTAGCTCAGTTTGTTATGAGTATTGGTTAACCGAAAAACCCGACAGATCGAGGGTTCGAGTCTCAGGTTGCCTTATGTCACATTGAGACTCAACATAAAAATGTGAAATGCGGTGTGTAACACCTCTGCCTACCCCTCTCGAGGGATTAATTACGGCGTGAATTTATGTTTTATGTTATTTTAACTTTAACCGTTTAACCGTTAACCGTTAAATGTTTACGTGTTAATGTTTTTTATACTCATAGTTTCAAAAATCGCGCTTTAATCTCTGTCCCCCAGCCTTAGACTATTTTACTATAAGAGTATTAAAAATTATAAATTAAAATATTTTAAAAGCAAAAAGAAAGGTTTTTGGTAAATGCAAAGAAATGTTTATAATCACAAATAAAGGTGCACTTATAATTTATACAGTAATAAGCTGACCCGGTGAACTTCGTGCCCGAACCCGCCATGCAAATTAATAAAGGTTGTGTTTAGTTACTAGTAGCGCCACCTACCTGGTCCAATTGTGTTCTCAAACCATCCAGGAACCCATTGAAATATACTGACAAAATTTCATCAAATCGGTACAGCCGTTTAGGAGGAATTAGGTAACACACATACAAAAGAATTATACATTGTTCTCAAACCATCCAGGAATCCATTGAAATATACGTACAAAATTTCATCCAAATCGGTACAGCCGATTAGGAGGAATTAGGTGAGAACACACGTACAGAAGGATTATATAGAAGGATATGTCAAATCGTTTAAATGTCTGAATCGCATGTCGCAAAAAGCGAATTTTTATACGTCAAATTAAAAAAAAAAAGCTTTCTAGAATGCTTAAAAACTTTTTAACGGGTATACCATAAATATATATATAGGTACACCATTAAAAACATCTCCGGAAGTAATTATTTACACAATATTTTTTATTTACAACAAATCGCCGTTATACCTGAGTAAATACGAGATGTTATCAAAAACACGACACAAACGTGTTATTTATTACATCGAATCATTATGTTACATAAACCGCTAAAGATTCAGTATATAAAACAATACATAGAGTTAGAATATAACATTTTACAATTAATTTCTCAAAACTCAGACAAATTCTATTTTCCTCAAGCGTTAATGCCGATAGAAATAAATGCATTCAAATTACATTACAATGACGTACATCGATCACGAGGAAATGTCTTTTTAACACCTTTTATTGTCGGTTAGCGTTAGCGCCTGCGGAAAACGGATCAGTGATATCGTTGGGTCTCATTGCAACACGCATGTGATGCAGTGGGTCTATATTGTAACTGCTCAGTCGGTTAAAATACTTGCTTGTTTTTAATTTAACTATATTTAATTATAAGTTACTATTAATTATAAACCATTTACTACAAATATTATTATTATTCATTGGGTAGTACATTTTTTTAGGGTTCGGTACCTTTAAAGGAAAAAAGGAACTCTTTTAAGATCACTTCGTTGTCCGTTTATCCGTATGTCAGTCTAGACCTTTTTTTTTCAGGAAGGCATAGAGATATAACTTTGAAATGTAAACAAAATTATTAGTCCTGTACTACCCTCTGCACACTAAAAATTTATGGCGGTTTATGTGGCTTTCCGCATACATTCACTAATCATGCAATGTTGCAATGAATCAAAAGTAATATCTTTTAGGTAAAATTCCATAAAATTGTAATTACATAACAAACAAATGTAATTTAATAAAAAAAAAACTGGAATTAATCTTCCAGGCTCAATTCTCGTGATAAACGAATTTTTTGTATAACTATGAAACGTAAATATATTTTTTTCTAGCGAAATATGTATGAACTATTTTAAAAGGACGTAAACATCTGTAATGTACCATATTTCTAGTAAATAAATTACATTTATAATTGTGATCCTTGTACTGTTTAGCTTGCCTTAGTAAAATAAATAAATACAATTTTGTACGGAACCCTCGGTGCTTGAGTCCGACCCGCATTTGACCGGTGTTTATTTTTATGTGGGTTTTGTAATAAAAATAAATAAAATCATTTATATGCATTTGCGATAATTTTAACAAGTTATTTACCTGGCAGCGGCGTAATTTAAATGGAAGACCACCTGATTTACATAAAAGTAGGTATTTATTACATAACAGCTTTAATGGTTTACCTATATACTAGATAGTACTACTATGTGTAATTGTGGGAAGATGATACGTAATTAAATATAGGTATGCGGATGTAATACCTTATTTACTACAATTTATTCTTACAAATTGATCTTTTACATAATGTTTTTGTACATGATACATGTCATAGATAACCACTTTGTAGTTTAATTCTAAAGCTTTTTTTTAAATCTTAATTCCAAAGCCTTTAGTCATGGTTTAATTAAGTGAAAAAAAAAACTAATTAAATAATAATTATAACAATGCTTTAATAAACCCTTTTTTGGTAATTTTAAAACAAAAATTCAAAATAAATCGTTTTACTAAAAATATTTTTTTTAATACAATATCACAGGACAAGCAGGCGCCTCACCTGATGGAAAGTGATACCGCGTGTTGAGTGAATTGATACTGATAAATCAATTTATCGACCTACCAACATAACTTATTTCTAATAAAGCATTTACCTAATGCTTTGATTAATCTAGTGTTAACATGCTTATGATGTTTTAAGGATCCCAACTGTCTCATATACTTGTATTCTACTTTAGTCAGAAGCATTCTAGAGTGCAATTTAGTTATTTGGTCTCCCTTTTATAGTATTCACTTTAACCGCATAGAAAGAATTCAAAAAAGTTTTTAAAAATTCTTTGTTTTAGGCAACGCAACACTCGAATGCTCCCCCATTACAGCGATAGACTTGCAAAATACAATATGATTACACTTGAAGATCGCGGAAAAATTCAAGATTTTCTGATCTTGCATAAAAATTTTGCACTGTCATATAGATTCGTCTAGTTTACTGTCGCAAATAAATATTAACACCTACTATCGTTCGCGTAACCCTTCAACGTTTGCTTTAAGGGTATACTTTAATAATACATCCTTTTATAGCCCTCTTGTACGTGTGTGTCGTCAATATAATGAGTTTGTAAAAAATAAAGCAGATTTAGACATATTTAATTCAAAGTTTAGCTTTTTCAAACGTAAAATTGTATCCTGTTTTACTTAGATGTAAGTTTTCTTTTGTTTTTCTTTTGTTAGTAATATTTTCTTTTCTTTCACAAATTATTTTCATGATTCCATTCTAAATTTGCCGCTGATATTACACTACTACTATATTACACTACTAGTCACACGAGTTGTTGGACTACAGTACAGTCATAGACTAAGAATATACTGTCAATTTTTTTTATTTTATTTACTGTAATCTGTTTCGTGTGTAAATAAATAATCATATTACGGAATAAATAATCGAGATGATCCATGTATTATATAACACTACTGTTTACATAATGTCAGTCTCACGATATGATTATCTACGATGCTATGTTATATTTTTATTTATTTATGTCAAACGTTGCCTGCCCCTTCAGACAAATACCACTTTCCGCAAGCATTTACGATAACAGACAAAAAAAAGGAAAGGAAATGACATTTCCTCGCGCTTATGTAACGTAATTAATAATAATCACATCACGACACACACCGACTCAGCCCTGCAGTAAGTATCGTAAGAATGTTCGTCACAGCAACGATATGGTATATACTACATAGATAAGAATACAACATCCAAGACCGGTGAGTGAAACAATGCGTCTTGCAAATAACACAAAGTCCAGCTCTCGCCGGGATTCGAACCCGGAACTTCTAACGTAATAGTCAGCTGTTTACACCACTGCGCCACCGAGGTCGTCAAATTATAAAGTTATTTTCAATACGTTTTATTTTCTGGTACGTGGTATTTGTCTAAGGGGCTGGTCTCACCTTAATCCCGCCTAATGTTAAGCGGCGATGGAGTCTAAGATGGAATATGCCAACCCAGGACAAGTCTTCACTCTTGCCTTAAAGAGCTCCTGGTTGTATTTATCAGAGAGCATTTTCTCCATATAATACACATTACACATTAGGTATTTGTGTGACTTGTTAATAATGGTACGCTAGAGGTTCCGGGTTCGAATCCCGGCGGGGGCGGGACTTTATGTTATTTGCAAGACACATTGTTTCTCTTACCGGTCTTGGATGTTGTATTCTTATCTATGTCGTATATACCATATCGTTGCTTAGCACCTGCTATACAAGTTCTTACGATACTTACTGCAGGGCTATGTCAACATGTGTGTCGTGATGTGGTTATTATTATATAAAAGGCACTCACATCGAGTTATTTAACTTCATCTACTGTATTTGTTTCGATTGTTTGTATGTGTGTCTATTTATTAAATAAACAAACTAGGATGGTACATAAAAAGTATTTTCTTTTTTTCTAGCTTAACAGATTACGTACATGTTTTTAGCACATTTTGAAATGCACAGATTGACGTTATCAAGTTGTTTAACTTCTTTCAAGTACGTTTGAAAGAATTTAATTCAATTTGTTTTGTATGAAAGCAATATATTATGCGGAAAAAGGTTTATTGTTTTTTTTTTTTAAGTATTTGTTTCGGTGATCGGAATAAAATGATGTTTTTTTTTTTTTACAAACGTAAAAAAATAACATAATTCAATGAACCATATAACTGATAACATATTTAAACACAAACGACTTTTTATTTCAATACTCGAAAGGGATCACAAACCGTAAGGCGTCAAAGTAACCCTGTTTTTTATATGGAGCTGAACATTTTTCTATTAAAGTGATCGTACTATTTAAAACATATCACCAACATTTAGAATGGAAAAGTTCAATATCAATCCTGATGCTGTACCGGTTAAAAACTGTAGGTCCAAAAAAAATAGGTTGATCCATGGCTTTGTAGAATATTTAAAAAAAACGGTCAAGAGTCGGACTCGCACAAAATGGGTACCGTACCATCGTATGTAATTAAGTATTATAGACTAAGATTTACTCATTATTTATTGATTTAACAAATAATCACAAATGGTACGCAGGACATGACGCTGTCGTCATTATTTTTAATTATAAATGGTATTATAATCTAAATCAGACAATACAACTTAAATAATAAAGTTCGTATACGCAAAAAAAAAACTATAAAACCACGTTTTCGCATGGGATCCCCTTTATTTCAATTTGTTTTTTTTTATTTTTATAGCGGCAACAGATATAGACATTCTCTGAAAATTTCACTATTCTGGCTATTATGGTTTACGAGATACAACCCACTGATATACATACAGACAGACGGACAACGGAGGCTTAGTATTAGGGTCCCGTTTTCCCTTTGGATACGGAACCGTAAAAACAATAAACATTTCAGTAAAATTCAGCCGACAAGAATCTACACGACTATATGTTAGTTTTTTTTTGTGTTTGTTTGCCTGTAATTTTATGACTTTATAATTAACTACTTCCGAGATAGAAAAAAACAAGGTATTTTGAACCGCAAAGCGCGAGCGTTAATTTATATAAACCACAATTTGTTCTTAACCAGACATACTTACATAACAAACCATCTTTATATATTATATAATCTATAATTGTCACCTTGAATAAGATCATCAAAATATCATTAAACTATGACAATAACAATACGCTGGTATCACACGTGAACTTCTTATTGAGGTTAATGCTGAACTGTGTCGATTCTGCTAAAGCCGTCAACGGTCAAGCTGAGATTGACGACGGTGGCGCAGTGGTGTAAACAACCGACAGAGGATCCGGGTTCGAGACCCGGCGGGGGCGAAATTTTTTGTTATATTAGGTTAGTCTATTGATACCAGTCAAAAATATAATAATCGATGCTTTCTGTTAAAGAGGTAATAAGTTTGTCTTACTCAGTATTTAATAAGTAAATAAGTAGGTACTTGTTTATTGTTATATTTCGTCTGTATTAAATGTTTTAAGTGACATAAGTAGATATTATTTACCTAAATATTTTCTGTTGTAACATTTTTTACTATAACTAAGATTGTAATGAAAAATTATTATGATATTGAAAAGAGCAACTACGGAGGATTCTTACCGGATTCACCCCCGTAGACAGGCATTCCGAACCGGTGGTAGTTTAAAAAGAATTTTGACGATTTAGAAGTACTTATTTTAAGTCCATTTGAAAATATATCAATAAAAATTGTTAGATTGTTTTGAGCTACCAAGTCCTGAATTTATGAGGTTAACCACAGTGAAATAGTGTCCAAATAAAAAAATATCTGAACTAAATGATGCAACTGCTCCAAATGGCCCACGATCGGTAGGGGGCGTGACTGTAGATCTCTAGGCGTGACTTCCAAAATACCAACGAAGCCTCCAGGGCACTTCGCATTACACTCATTCTTACTATGTATTTCATTATGCGATACCTTAACACTAATTACTATAATTTCTTAATCACCTTATCAATAAGAGAACGTATTTGAACTTGTTTTTCTAATCTAGTGCATCAAATATGAGTCTCAAACCCAAGTAGGTCATACTAAAAATGATACGGAGAGAACAGAAAAAATAGTTTAAATTAATACATTAAAAAAATCTTAAAAACTCACGTTTTCACTCACGGGGCTGAAAGAGGGGCCACACAAAACTTGGGGGCGTATATAATTTAAGGGATTATAATGGGATATATTTACATGTCGCGTATAGATCGTGGGTGTAACTTGCAAAGATACGCCCCTACGTTTTGAGTGGCCCCTCTTTCAGCCCCTTTGGGTTATTTTCTTATTTTTAAGGCATTTAAACATGTGGGTTCTTAGATTTTTTAAATCTATTAATTATTTTTTTCTGCCTCAAAAGTCACTCTATTCAAATTTATTAAAATCGGTCAAGCCGTTTTTATAGTTGCATTGTCATCGGATTTGAAGCTATTCTGAAAATTTCAGCCTGCTATCTTATCGGGAAGTGCCTCAAAATTGAGTTGCAAAAATCCAACCGGAACGACAAAGAAACAAGAAAGTGAGTGTATAAAACGTAAAAAAAAAAAAGAATACCGCGCTCTCGCCGTGGTCATGTGCCACCTACAGTATTAGGCAAACTTACTCACTTGTATTATTTTGTCATGCTAGGTTAGGTTAGGTACAGGCATATGATCACGACCAAATTTAAAAGTTTACTTAACAATATCAGGTGAGAAAATTTTCTTGTTTCATATTTTTTAGAACATGTTTTTCACTAGTCGGGTTTAAGTTTTTAAACTCATTCTTATTATTTTGGAGTACTACTGGTACTAGTATTTTTACGTGTTTTGGATAGGGTTAGAGAGAATATACGTTTAATTCACATCTTAGGCGTGATATTATTATAAATTATCGGTTTCATGCAAAGCCGCCAGTAAAAACTAACAATGGTTATATATTTTAAATATGCTCATTTCCCCCTTTAAGTTGATATGTAACACGGCCACATTACATGAAAAAATTATTTTTGATCATGACTTTATGTCCTATAGAGGGCGCCCTACTCAATTTAATGTGACCTCATATAGCCTATAACCGGACAAGAAGCGGACAATCATAACACGCCCAACGATACCGCATTTGTCAAATAATGAAAAGTATTTTAAAAGTTATGAGGGAACAGAATAACATACATACATACATACATACCAATCAAAATCATAACCCTCCTTTTTGCTTCGCGTTAGTCGGGTAATGCACAACTCTTCATCTTTACTTATTTTGGCTACATTCTCCATATGCTAGTTTCAAAGGAATTTTAAGACTTTAAAGTACTTACTTAAGTCCATTTGTATATAAAAATACTTTGATGTCAAGTGACGATGCAGCCGAAGAATTTAAAGTGGTATTCCACTATGTTACCAGAAGTAGTTATTCCATTGAGCAATGCCAATATTAAAAAAAACAATAACAACTAGATTGTCTATGCCGCAGCGACACACCTACACACTTTACAAAGGATGACCTTTTTTGGTTCATCTTTAAAATTCCGATAGATCCGACCTCTATAGCGGTGATACAAAAACACTTAGCATAGCACAAAAGAAAAAAACCGGCCAATTTCAAGTCTGAACTCGCGAGTTGAGGGTTCAGTACAAAATTTTGGGTACGCGAATGTAAAAAAAATTGGTAACATTTCTAAAGCTCCAAAAGTAGGAAAGCACTGAATATTAATCTAACAAAATTAAAATGAAGGAGGGTTCTGAAGTGAAAACCTTGGGCCAGAAGGCGTACAATTGAAGGCCCTCCGTGAGGTGGACGGACGACCTTGTAAAGGCTGCAAGGAACCGCTGGATACGAGCGGCCCAGGATCGCTTCCAGTAGATCTATTTGCGGCAGCCTTATGTCCAGCAAGCAAGCAAGCAGACGGAGCAAATAAAAGCGACTGTTGGTGGCCCTCTACATGAGTGCACCTGTATGACGGAGAGCAGGCAGAGGGGGCGAGAAGTACGGCGAGTCCTAACGGTTGCTGACGACGTCATGACAACAACGACCACTCTGCCAAGAGTATAACATCGAAGAGGAAGATGTGCAGCAGTGAAAGTCTTCCAGCTGATGATGAAATGGAAATCATTTGTTTTCTGTGATTTTTGTCTAAAATCTACGATTTCCAAAATTTGCGTGCTCTGTAAGACATTTCTTTTATCCAAAATTCTTGGTCAACAGAGTTAAGAACTAGAAGTTTTTAGAAGACGAAAAAAAAAGTCCATAAGACATTTTAATTTTGAGTTACAGAATCCTAAAAATACTGTCTTATACTAGTTATAATCTCTTAAGGTTTTTTTTCCTATTATCTCTTTTTTTAGTGATTTAAAAAGTAACTTTACCATAAAAAGTACATGGGTGGGAGCGTCAGAAACAAATAACTTTATCAACACTATATTCTGTTCTGATCAATTCGTTTGTCCAAATTATTGACAATTTAATAATAAAGTTTAATCAAATATATAAAAAACATAATCTTAATTAATAGTTAATTAGCACTAAATTGAAATTCAAAAATATTATTCAGCCAAAATGAATTCGTTCAAATTCAAATCCTTTATTTGTTAAATTTTTGGTAAAATTTTTCATTTATTGTGTTTTGCAAAGTTCCATAAAAATCTGCCTTTTAGGCGTATAAATATGTAAATTTAAAATATGTATTAAGAAATTAGCTACAATTATAAAATACTTAATTTGACTCGATTAATACAATTTCAAAAATAAATCAATTAATAACATTGAAAGTGGTCATTAAAAATAATACTTTAAATCCACAAATAAATTAAAATCAAACAATAAAAATTATAAAAACACAATCGCAATATTATCCCTCATTGATGAATTCAAATTCAAATTCCAAATGTTTTTATTTAAATAGACTTCAATAATTGCAAATCGTTTTTTTTTATCTTGATCAGTGACGTGTTAATGTTAACCACTTGACGTTTCTTGATGAGATTATTTTCTGAACTAAACTATCATGTTCCAATATTTAACCTGAGGGGCTTTGACAGATATCCGTGATAAATTTGACAATGAAGACATCAAATGCGCACGCGCCGGCGCCCACTCTCTTCATTATCAACTGGCAACTCTATGACCTATCAACTCAAACATACCTCTTTAAGGCCTTGACATGACAGTTATACTTGCATTGGTAATTGCATGAAAGATACCTACTAGCTCTTGCCTGTGATTTCGTTCGCGTAGATTAAAAAAAAATGTAGTTTATGGCCACCATGAAAGTTGTTTTCAACATAAATCCCCTGTATTCATAAAAGGAAGACATTAAAAAAAATAGTCACCAAAATTTAAAACTTAAAGCTGATCATAGGCTACATTTATCCTGAAAAGTACGAATTTCACACGGGCAATGTCGCTGGTAATAGACACTAACTCGCAAAGTAAAGTTCAATTTTATGAGGTTACATGCATAAACATACAATCACAACGTATTCACTCGAGAGGATTCGGCAGAGGCGTCACACGCCGCATTTCGCATGTTTATGTTGAGTCCCAGTGTTACAGGTTGCGAATCTGTCGCCACTATCCGGGCAAGATGAGAAACAGGGCAGCCACAATGTACGGCAGCCCGAGACTCAGTTCCAAGGCTGTCGGCTCAGATCGGTATGTTAACCATGACACGTAAACAACTGAGCTACTACACCCCACGTAAGTTGTTTTAAATATAGGTAGGCGAAAAAAATGAAGTTGTATTTCCTCCTACATACTAACTTTACCAAAAACAATTTCAACTATGTGTTTGTAGGTACTCCTGCTGTATGACAAAATAAATTAACAATAAAGGAATTGGAATAGGGCAATTATATAGATTTACAGGCGGTAGATCTACGTGCGAGATCGTCTGAGTTGGTAGCACACTCCTCTCTATTTCCAACATGACGCAGTTTAATTAATTTCAGGCATGAGAGGTATAACATCTTGACCTTTGCATGGGAAACGCATGGCGTCTTCAGACATTAAGGACATAGTCGTTTCAATAGGCGGTATCACTTTCCAACGTCTGCTTAATTGCCAAAAAAAATAAACAAAGACAAAACACCCTTATATCTAAAAGTTTCTGCGATGGTTTATTATCAAAAATGTATCTGAAATGCGGAACTCATACCAATTTTTTTAATTTAATTAAACAAATCAAGCAAAGGCTATTTGTAACTTAAAAATAACGACCACAAAATAAAAAACAAAAGTGCTTTGACTTTGAAATAATAGAAACAAATTACATCCTCAATTTAACAAAATTCTACCATTTACTTGATCAAACGAATGTAATATCTGTTATTAATTAGGCACACCCCTGCAATTTGACAGTAGCCCGAATTATTTACCACAGCATTTGGCACAGACAAAAGTGAATTTTATCGTCATAAATTTAAAAGTCATGATTGCTTTCTTTGATAACTGTATTAGAGTCATCTAATCTATGAAAAGAAAAGGTCAAGGTATAGCATTTCTAGTTCAGATCCCATTGTTTGCTTTGAGACTGTCAATGAAATTTAGATCTTATTAACAGCATTCCTAACGAGTCAATGATGAATGGACAGGCTGTAAAATTGATCGGATAATTTAGAAAATTAGTTACAAATAAGATTGAAATTGCATTGTAGGTCTAATTAAAACTATGCACACATTTCTAAGTCCGTAAAAGTAGTAATGTCTTGGTGTGTTGTCTTTATAAAGACAATACAGCCTGATCGATTTTATAAGGGACCGGTAGCCACCGTAACGCTGCTAAGGCCTCCGGGCCGCAGTACTCGTCGTTTAGGATAAAATATCTTAATTTCACATTAAGCAATGTTGCATTTAGTACTACAGCAAATTTCGAATGTAATAAATTCAATAAGTAAATAGTATACAAAAATAGAATCAAATTCTCAGAATTAATTTGTATCACAGCGACGCAAGCGCGTTATTTTTAATCTACATGATTATTATCAAAATACATGAATTTTTGTGATTACATTTGGATTAGTGTCGTGTTTCTTGTTTTACACATAATTACGAAATACTAGTTTAATTAAGATATCTAATTTAGAGAATCGATAAGATTATCATATAAAGTTCCTATCATTGGTATGTATCGTGTTATACATAAACAACGAGAAATATATGTACTTAATAACATATTTTTTTCAAAAGAGAAGCAGCAAACGGGCAGCAGCTCACCTGATGGCGAGTGACACCGACACCTTCAGGCAAAAGATGACAGTCAGATTTTTATTTTAACATGGGCAAAACGGTTCCCCTGATGGACACTATGGACAGTGATACCTATTGACACAACGATGCCCTTAATATCTGGATCGCCAACAGCACTGCCATTGTGTTGCCCATGTAATGGTAAAAATGTTAAACCTCTCGTGCCGGTTATTACAATGTAAAATTAATTGGTAATTATGTTAAAATTCATGATTCTACGATCATGCAAAAAAAAAAAAACTTTGAGTCATTAAGTTATTGTCCAATTTATACCAACTAGTTTATACTATACCACGTTCAACATTTTTGATAAAAAGGTTGACTAATTCAGACAAAAACAATTCAACATAGACTTAAACTACATAGAAATAGCTCTTAATATCGAATAAAAAATTGTTGTTCTGTGCTAATCACGTGTTAAATTAAAATCGTTTGATTTTTAGCTCTAAACACTGAGGTTTAGAGTGCATTTTAGCAGTTTTATATCGTCATATCTAAGAGATGGCTCAACTCTTATCTTACAATAGCATGATAAGGGCTAGTAGTGAATAAGCCTGCACAGGCTGTGCTAGTGACCATGGTACTTTTCAAATACCCATAAACTATGGTGAGTCTAAACCTAACTAGATGAATACAAAAAATACTACTCCATCAATGATTTGGTTCTCACAGTCCTAGGAGCGTCCTATCCTCACTTATAAAATGGATGCGTCTTACATTTGGAGTTGCTTTGGAGCTATGGAGCTTGTTTGCCAAACCTGTTGATTTCCCGTATTTAAAGGAAATATACAACAAATTCTAATATAAAAACCCCATACTATTTATTCTGAATACAGCGGGTAGATGGATAAATTAAAATCAAAATATAAAGTAAAAAAATGTATGCCGTACCTATTCAATATCTATAATTTATTCAATTTTATTCCTTTAGATAAATCAGTTTTTTCCTTTACCAATTCACGGGGACTTGTGAGATAGCGAATTTGCAATGCTCATTTCAGACCCTTTTGCCCTCAATTCCTTAAAATCTTCTAAAAATGTCTGGTGAAATCACTTAAGAAAATATAGCACAATAAATGTTGGTTCTCCTCTAATCTCTCGAGGGACTTCTCACACATCACAAGCCTCAGGTTTGTTCTGTTTCTTATTTCCTCGGCAGTATGCCCGGACACGTAACCAGTGTTTCAATACATAGATATGTAATATCAATCCCTCAATCCTCAATCGTACGCTAATAATTAATAAGGACGCTACTGTTACCTGGTTACAAGAGTTGCAGTGGTGGGACAGAGTAGCGGGTGTGACCTGCAAGGTCTCAGGTCTAGAATGTTATTGTTGTCCTATACTTGGTCGCAGCTGATCTCAGTTCAATATTAGCTCGGACTTTCTCAATGAAGACAACATTGCCGACGAATGTAAGACAACAATTGGGTCTATATTAGACAAGACAAGTGTTTAGCCACAATACCTAATGGTATGTAATGTAGCCGAAAGTCGGAACAGGGGCGCCTTGACTGCGTCTTCGTATTCTCGCTCCGCTGTCTCCTTTTGTGAAATGTCGGATTCGCAAAAGGTGGCCACTGCCTACCATGACCTCTCAGTGCACAGCATTGCGGTGATTATGCTGTGCAGAGTAAAATCCCTCGTTCTTGTGGTAACGGTCAACGCTTGGCGTTCCTAGGCCCAGCGACTGCACATTTCTAACATGTGCTGCGTCGTTTCGTCTGGGTCCCCACATTTATGACACCGTGGATCCGGTTACCTTCCGGAACACAGGTAATGACCGAAACTGCCACGTCCGGTTTTTACTGTCTCATTCAATACCCCATTGTGCCGTATTGTACGTTGTAGATGGCAACCTATAAGGAGATATCAATCCGCATTCTTTCAAAAGTACTGTTTCGTTTTGGGCAAAAATATTAAAAACTGGGAAAATCCCTATTATGTAATTGCATGTTCCTATTGAAAAGGAATCAGAGAAGTTTATTTAATAATTACTTATTAGTTTGTCTGTGTGCACACAGTTATTTTTACTTTTACCTACATTATTTTGAAGATTTCTATACAATCTAAGCATTCTAATATTTTAGTACGAGCACTTGTAGGTACTAAAAGATCATAAAATTCTTAAGATAAACCGTGATGCTTTTGTAATGTTATCATTATCAATATTATCAATATTATTGATAACAATAAACCGGTATAACTCATGTTCAGGTATCTTACCTTTCATATACTTACATCTACTTACAACCCGACACACATTCCGATTAATGCGAGTGGTGTTGAGCTTGCAAAAAAAAAATCCGAAAGAAAATCTAGTTTTATTGATGAACTTCATGATCAAAGTTTTCTCTTCTCTTTAAAACAATATTTCAATTTAAACGCAAAAGCAAAAAGAAATCTTACTATTATTTAAGACAAAATAAGAAATCAGTTTTCAAGTCCAGCATAAAAAATTATATTTTAAAACATTAAACCGCCTGCGAAATGTTTAATGCAATTAAGTGGGAAAATGGTTTATGGATTGCTAAACGACAGGCACTTATAAATGTATTTATTTCAAATTAAATAGTAATCATTTTATAATCTTTTACGTTATTGGTATCAAGAAAACCAAAAAAAATGTTTTTTCCAGGAGCAAGAAAACATAATAATAGTGTCTGTTCTTGGTGCGGCGTGGCTGATGCTGATGGTTGTGGTGATGGTGGTCTACTGCCAGTTCAGCAGGCTGAAGAAGGTAGTCCACGAAATGCAGGTCACAGGCAGGATCAGGGTGCAGTGAGTGAACGTTTTAAATATAATACTGGATATCATTTGCTGCATGATAAAGTTGTTTCGGTATTTTAGCGTGTAGAACAAAACTTTCTCAATGTAAGTAATGCCACGACGAAAGTTAATTCATTCATACACTTGCTTGTTGGTCATCAAAAAACTTTATCGTTCGGTTGCAACCCTCAGTAAACACAGGATTTTTAAAAGTTTTCTAGCAGAGATATTTTGATCTTAGAAAAAAATATCATGAGAAGAGTTCAGCAGTCATTTTCTGCATTTTTCTCGAACATTTGCCCTTCCAGAAAGCTGAAGATGGTTCCGGATAAGAACCACTCGTACCAGAACCCGACCCTGACCCCTGATGAGGAGATGTCCCGACGAGGGTTCTCCATGTACCCGCCTGATGATGTCGAGAGCGGACGTGGAAGCGAGCGGTAACGTACGCTTCACAACATAACTACATGACATATTTAGTTTTTCAGATAAGTTAATTAAGTATTTTTGCAATTCCTCATTTTGACATAAATTTTTATTCTGACGCCTACTATTTCATAATGTTTCTAACTTTTTAATTTTTATAATGTAACTATTTAATTGTAAAATGGTCCAATTTAATTTAATTTTGTTTTAATACATTCAACTAATTTGTGTTTTGTTAGATTTTATTTAAAGTAAGCTGGATTTAATTGGATAAACACAGGGAATGTTATTAGTCCCTAAGTTGTATTGCAAGCACGTGTATTATTCGTTGGTAATCCAAATAAATAAATGAAATGACCAATCAATCAAAATTTGGATAAACAATAAACTCGTGATGCCATCGGTATTAAGCTGCGGTAACTTACCGTCAAGTATGAATTAAGTGGTTCAAAATAAGAACAGTTACACTGATATATTATTCCTTGGCATTAAGTATTTTTCTATTACCCAATGATCATCAAATGCAATTCATTCTTAAATAATATTTTCTAATTATAGAATGGTTTAAACTGTTTTAGTAATCAACTTACTGACATCGTGCTTTTGTAACTTTTTATGGGCTAGTTAAAATCAATGCATTTATATTTCAAACTGAAAAGGTCGATTCCTGCCGCAGCCACACTGACAAAATTGGTTCAATCCATTTGTTTGGGACTTTTTTTTATTTATTGATTAAAAATATTATGGGACTAACCCTTTCTTATACATAGAAACCATTTTTTTAAATCTCCAATCTCCTAACATTGATTTGTTTCAGGCAGACGGGCGGGCAGTTCGTAAAGGAGCTCTCCTCGGAGTTGGACAACAGACAGCAGCGTCAGTCCACCACAGCACCACCCTTCCTGCTGCAGGCCATCCAGGAGAACAAACGGAAGAGCCGACCTTCGCTCTCAAACCCAGTAGCCAACAGAAACAATACGAGGCAGAGCGAAACCAACCCTAACTTTATTTACTAATCTTGCTGCAAAGAAGGTGATTGTGCATGACATGATTGCAGTAGCAGATAACGATACTAAAGAATTTAATTATCATGTCTATTTACAATGAGTTTTACCGCCTAAAGTTACTTTCATTTCTTACGAATAAATCTATTGTATTTATTATGTCTAACTGGCAGAAATCATATCCGTACTCATGGTAGACAGACTAACTAACCCAAGGTAAAACAAAGATTTGAAAGAAATAATCTAAATAAGTCACGATTCGACGTATTCCTACTTCATAACTTCCAAAAATACGTATTCGTAAGTACGTAGCATGTAATATAGGTAACAAAACAATGAAAAATGTATTGTTCTACATTACTTTTGTCCTCTATAATTTTCTTTCACTTTTCAGTGTTGAATATGACAAAATTTTGTCTTTGCACTTAAAAAGAAGCGATCACTTCTTTGACGATTGCTTTCAAAGTTCTTTATCCCAAAATATACCTATTCTAACTTTTATTTGTAACTAAATCTACCTCTTTTAGTATTTAGTAGATATTGTTCTGTCATTAATGACGAAGAGGACGCATAATTCGTTTTTATTGACATCACAATTTCGCTTCTAAAAACGTATCTTCGTGACTCGATGAGTGAAAATGCATTGGAATCTTTCAAAATATTTTCGATAAAGAAAATATTATGAAACGAACCATTATTTATATTTATTATAAGCTTTTAGTAATAAACGTTTAATCAATATAAGATCTTTTTATTAAAACATAACATTTGTATCGTACAAACTTGACATAACAACTTAATTCTAATAAATTCAACTGGCATTTATTTACCTTTAAAACAAATAAATAACATGGTAAACATTACATTTACAATCAGGCGATTGTAATTAAATATGCACTTAAATAAGTTTGCTTTTGTTTAATATTGATTCGAAAACAAAGCCTTAAACTAAATGGAGAAAACAGAGATAGAAAATTGTTATTTTATTCAAGTTTTCCATCGGATCTATGTACTTGTCTGTGTGTGTGTGTGTGATAGAACCGAAAATTCTTAGATTAATGTGCCGTCAATTTTTTTTTACTGTACGAAGCTAGCAGAACCTAATATGATTGATTGATTAAACCCGCTTGCTCACAATAAAATGAATAGAACATCAACAAACATTCATATCATTGAATTTATCTTTCAAACGTGAAAACGAGGACGTGGTAGTTCAGTTTGTGACTTGGATAACTGACCGACCCGACCCGACAGGTCGAGGTTTAGAGTCTCGGATTGCTGTAAGTTGTAGTTGCCATGTTCCTATTCGTGCCCGGATAGTGGTGACAGATTCGCAACCTGTCGCACTGGGATTCAACATAAACATGCGAAATGCGGACCTTTGCAAACTGTTGAGGGATACGGCGTGAGATTATGTTGTATTTTTCAAAACGTGTTGAAGTGAGTGTCTGAGCAAAAGCTCAATTAAAAAAATGTTTATACAAAATTCTGGGCAAACAAGCAGACGGTTCACCTTATGGAAAGTGATACTTCCCCCTATTGTCAATCTACTCATAATTTCATACGTATCAGATTAAACACAAGCAGACTCTCTTCTATTCTTTATGGTTAAACTTATCAGTGAGTAGTCACAAACCTATGCTTAACAGATCTTACTATAGGCCTGGATCGAAGACGACCAGGGTTGGTTGACCTCTTCCTACATCTTCCGGACCTGCAGCGAGGGTTCGTGATATAATTGCTTTGGACCAAACGAGATTTCCCTCTGTAGTTCGAAGCACCGTAGTTCAAGTATTTAACATCATCTTCTTCTTCTTGCTTCCTCTTTTTCTTGCCCTTATTAGATTCATGGGCATCTAGTATGTCTTGAATGCTTTTGTACGGGTCAGTTTCCCGAATATTCGTTGGAGCAGTACTCAAATACGGATTCAACCCAGTAACCCCTTCATTGTATTCCAAATTCTGCTTGCTGTCGAGTTGATCCAAATGTTTTAGATACTCATAAGTTTCTGGGTCATTGGACTTACTGATCGGCTTGAAACCAGAGTAGCCATAAAACTTGTATGACGGTTTGGTCGGTTTCACGACATTATCAAAGTCTATAAACGATTTCTCGAAACCTTTGAACGTTTGTATCTTTTTCGCTGTATCTTTCAAACTCTGTTTTGATAGGAAACTGGAGTAGGCGTCTTCTGCGTAAGGGTCTACTGGAGTTTCTTCGTCTGCGTCGATATATCGCTCGTTCTTTTCGGAGGCCTGCTGCCGGAATTTTCCCAGGTCCTGGATGCCGTAGCTGATGGCTGGTGGTAAGGAAGCACCGTAGAGTTCTTTGTCTGACGTCTTCCCGTAGACTTGCTCGAAGACTTTGTAGTCGTCAGTCCAGAATTGTGAAACTCCTAGAAAGAGAAGATTAGTTGGTGAGGATTTCACTCAAGTTGAGCTTCGCTATACCGCGTAGAAATGTAGCCAGTGCCTACCATGAGATTAACCTTCGATTGCTGCTTGCGACTGCAGTTACAAATTTTGTATGAATCTTTGTAAAGCGCCTCTAACGGAGTGATAAGGAATTAAGATAGCCCATAAAAATCACTGCAGTGATCTATGTTTCCTGTGTGCCTACCATAAGTTTTACATTCGATTGCCGCTTGCGACTACAGTTACATTATACGAATCTTTGTTTAGCGCCTCTAACGGATTTATGAGTAATATTCATACTAAACCACAGTAGTAATCTATGTAAGAGAAACTATACGAACTCATGGTAGGCACACTGAAGTGTAGGAAAACTATACGAACACGCAGTACTATGGGCACACGCTCTTATACACATGGTTAAATGAGTTTTTCATTCTTTAATCAATTTGTAATAAATAAAAAGGGAACACAAGACTAACAGATGGCAAGACAAACAAGAAATCGCAGTTGTAACACTTTTTGGTTACAATGAATTATGACTTGCTAAAACTTGCAGATTATGAATTTATGACTTGCCAAAATAGTTTCCTAATTTAACATTGTCGTATACCAGTATCGAATTGCGCAAATCTTTACTTTGACAAGTAAATAATAAAATACAACGATTCATACAAATTGTTGCTTTCCAATATACTTAAGGTGAAATTTTTCAACCAATTTCGAATTCTCGAACATACGTTAATGGTCATTGTTACGCGATTTAACGATTTGTTTAACGACTGTCATTTTTACTTAGTTGTTACTTGAAATCTGCGTTTTATTTGACTTTTGCTTGAAGTAGGTACAAAAGTACTAAATCAAAATTCCGTTAACATTTAAAAAATAGTTCTTCGAATCGTCAAATGAATTTGACTTTTTTTTAAATGGTTCACCACCGATTCGAAAAATTCCAGTTAGGGAAGATACCGACAAGAAACCCCAGATACTGAGAAGGGGACAGAGAACTTTTTTTTTTAATCTTTAATCCTATTTGAAATTAAAATGAAAATATTTTAATTCAAGTTATTAAAGCTATTAAATTTTAAACTACCACCGGTTTGGAAAGCAACGGGAACGAATCTGACAAGAAACCTCGTAGTTGCTTTTTTCATAATTATTTTAAAAATAAATTTTTAATTTTGATTTTAAATAAAATCATAATAATTAAAAAAAATATAAAAACAGAAATCAGTGTGCAAAAATATTCTTTAAAACACAGAAAAATTCAGATAAAGCGCACCAAGATTTGTTTAATCAAATTTACAGGGCTTCAAATAGAAATAAACTTACTACTGGAAGTACTTCTAAATTAAATAAGTAATAGCTCAATTGATTTTTAATAACAATAGTTAATTAAAATCAAGAATGCGTTACAAATGGGTATAAGCATGTCGTTTTTAAAATTCATCTTCCGTTTTTCTTGTTCCTATCTTCCAACATGATGTAAGAGTCATGTACATACTTCTTCGTATTAATAATGAAAGTTACTTCCGTTGACTAACAATGGTGGATAAATTGACAGGTAAGTAAAAAGTCATGGCATAAACATATGCTTTTCATGCCTTCTGACGGGTATCTTTAGAAAAAAAAACTACTTAATTGTAACATTTTTACAAATAACCCGGGTTCGAATCCCGGCTCAAACAAATTTCTCGTCTCCTTAAACCTGTAGTTTTGTATGTTTTCTATTTTTACTAACCAAAGTTTAGCGACCTCCATGGCGCAGCGGTCCTAACCGCTGGCTGTGATAAGTTAAGATTCGGATTCGAGTCCCAGTGTGGGCATGTATTTTGGTAATGAACACTAATATTTTAGTTCTTGGATTTAATTGCACGGAGAAACATTTATTTGCACGAAATCTGACCGTAGGAGGTGTAAATTTTTTATAAATATGTAGTTATACCTACATCTTTCACTTATAGCAAGCATGCAAAATTTCAAGTCAGAGCATAAGGTAAATTGAATTAAAATGAAGAAACCACCTTATTAAAGGTTTTTGTCGTCAAAATATTCCTTAACACGTTAATAACATTTTTCAGTTAGTAGTCTATATAACTTTTTAAAAATATTGTATAAATAAAATAACCACATCACGACACACACATTGACTCAGCCCTGCAGTAAGAATCGTAAGAACTTGTGTCGCAGGTGCTAAGCAACTATATGGTATATACTAAAAAAATAAGAATCCAACATCCAAGACCGGTAAGCGAAACAATGCGTCTTGCAAATAACACAAAGTCCCGCCCCCGCCGGGATTCGAACCCGGAACCTCTAGCGTAGCAGTCGGCTGTTTACACCACTGCGCCACCGAGGTCATCAAATAGTTACAAACACCAGATGCCTTCGAGACCTTTTCTCGGGTTAAATTTGTATTAACTGAGAGATTTGAAGTGATCTGTGTTTGTGTTGTATTACCTTTGTTCTTTGTATTACCTTTCTTGGTAACCCCACCGCCGCTGCACACCGACAGAGCTGAGACCACCGCTATCCACCGCATCTTAACACAATGAGATGGTTTATCAACAAAACTGAACATATTTAATAGAAATGAACTAACAGACTTCGTGATGGTTAGAAAAATACTCTCAGGTTAATAAAATATGGCTGAGGGATGAAGACTTACGTATGAAGTTAATTAACATCCAAATCACAGTTACAAATTCCAGATAAGTGTACAACAATTAAATAATTTTAATAATTTTTGGATACGGGTTCAACGATTAGAGAAGGGAGATAAATTTTGGAAAATCACTTAACGAACCTCTAAATTTTAATTTCTATCTTACAAAACAAAATATTGTCGCTTTTAAAATTAAGATAAGCACTTACCTTGTTATCACTAATCACAACACATAACTTTAATTAAATTTATTTTTCAGTGACGGAGTGACCACGTCTTGTTGCCGGCGTGGTCACGTTGAAAGTAAACAGAGATTGTTAGCAACACCCTATATAAACTCGCTAGTGGTCACCCAACACTTCATCTTAGTCAGTGACTGCCTGTACACGACGAAACAGGAATTCTAATTGTTATCCTGTCTTTTTAATCGTATGTATAGATAGTATTAAGCCAATACTATTCGTTATTTTGGGCCAATACTGTGAAATCAAATCAAATGTTATTTATTCGTGACCATATTCGTAATGCCCGTAATTTTTCGTAATTTTAAAACTTAACCCCTTGTACTGAAAAAATACGCGAAAGTTTGATTTTGAGAAGTAAAACTAGGTGCTTATGCGTCATGAAATGCGTCACCAATAATTAATTAGGTATAATTTAATATTGTACTAACTATGTTTTAGAGCTCGGCATTTTCTCCTCTTTCATTTCAAAATCAAAGTCAAGATGTTCTTTATTCGAATAGACTTAAAATAAACTCTTTCAAATCGTAATTTTTTTTACTACCACCGGTTCGAAATGCTATTTTTACGAGAAAGAATCCGGCAAGAAATCTCCGTAGTTGCTTTTTTCAATATTCGACATCTAATTACACATTAGACGATTATAATTTTACATTTATAAGCTACTCACTTGTTAGGCCAATTCTAAAAATAAAGTAAACTATGTATACCCTTTACCACACGATAGTTTTGCAACTTTTTTTTTCCTTAACTACCTACTATTTAGATTTTAAATATTAGGTAGTAAAGGGAAAAAAAAAGTTCTAAATTTTTGAACTACAAACATGATTCTTATGTTCTTAGTATAGGAGACCCCAGAAATCAAACTCATGAAAAGTAATATCAACAGGATTATTTCAAACTTATGATTCAACTTTCAAGACTTATTAAACCTGCAACATTCCAGTCTATTGTAATTCTAATCTCAAGCAAAACGTAGCGTAGCTTAGAACCCGGGCGGATTTCAAATTCATTTGTTTAGTACACAATACTTCGGGTACATACTGCAGATGTTGTGGCAAGATAAAAGAGGTATGTGCAACCGATTAGCATACGAAAGTCATTTCATAAAAATACAATCAAACTTTTTTGGAATGTAATTATAGTTCAGACAATAAAAATTTCACTATTATTAAGCACCCACCCCCCCGGAATAACATCAAGTCGGCCAAAGATTTCCGAGATGCGTGGGGTCGCGAGTTACCAGTTCAAACCGCTAATAATTATTTGGAAAATGATGTTATGACTGCGCGAGTCACGTGTCCGTTGTCACCGCCCCCAATGCCTGGTACACGTCGGTTTAAAGTTTACCATGAACTTACCTACCATCAGTGCTATACAAGAATGAAACAACTCAATATGTCTTTCGATTCGACGCAGCAAGACCGCCAGGTATGGGCAGCAGTGTCCGAGGGAAAGTCAAGTTCAAAACCCTAACAGTAGACGAGACCAGCCCCACCTTCAACACTCCAAGCTTCACCAGATAACCACAAACCTTCCAGATAACACCACGCAAAAACAACCTTATTCCCATCATATAAAACTTTCGCAGGCACTTTCGACTGACTGTAATGGCCGTAGATTACCAATTTTAGCTGACATTGGGTTTTAAGCCTTATTTCTTGAGCCAAAAGAATGTAGATATTAATTAGTGTTTGTTGCTAACTGTACACATGTACATGATCCAGATTACTTTTATAAAGGTAACAACTTCCTAAAACTTTTACTTTTCCTGTATATCCTGTGCGTTTGAAATGAATATTTATGCATTTCCTTCTATGTATGTTTTCGTTCTAGCCAGATTCTTGCTTTGAAGAAATTTTCTAATGGTAACCTTGTTGATGGTCATATAAAACCCAATCAATACGCAATTTTTCTTCTAAACTAACCAATTCTCATTGATAAGATGACATAAAAAATTAAATCACTGAATAAAAGGCTCCCAATTTGACATATTTGTTCACCCCCACACAATGTTGAATGGGGGATCAAACATAGCTAAAAACACAGTCGATTAAGTCACCTTTCAAACAAAAAAAAACTACATCAAAATCGCTTCATTCGGGAGTTATGATGCCACAGGTATACTCGTCAAACTTATAACACCCCTCTTTTTGCGTCGGGGGGTAAAAACAAAAGATGCAACTGACTTCACAAAGCCCAATCAAACCGCGATTTTGTGTAACCTAACCCAACCTGATGATATTTGATGAACCTAAAAATGCAAATGACTTTACCAACCCAATTAACCCACGTTTTGGTCCAGAAAATGAAAGTTAAAAAGTGTTTACAGAGTTAAATAAGAAGGTAAAATAATAGGTAACACTTTTATTATACATGGACAATGCATAACCGGTGTTCTAGGTTGGCTTTCTTAGACATCAATGGCGTATCAATAGACACTTTCAATCAGACATTTCAGTGACATCTAAAAGTACCTAGTTTTTCCCTATAACGGATCCTTGCTTGATACAAATCAATCAAAAGCTGGACACATAGCTCAAACCTACGCATTTTATTTGACAAGCAAACGGCTTCCTCTTGGCAAGTGGTCATTATGTACTATTAACCAATACTATATAACTAAAGCCTTATCTAACCGGCTCAAATAATTTCACTTTCATTCAACTGAATTGCATCTATTACATGGGTAGGTTGAGATGCAAGTAAGTAAAGTAAGGCCGGTCGCA
The DNA here is from genome assembly GCA_949316135.1 of Choreutis nemorana. Taxonomy (NCBI): domain Eukaryota; kingdom Metazoa; phylum Arthropoda; class Insecta; order Lepidoptera; family Choreutidae; genus Choreutis; species Choreutis nemorana. Next base: position 9,646,367 of record OX438609.1, read on the forward strand.
CGCGAAGCTACTTAAGTACCTAATACTGCAAAGCGGAACTGTGGAATCATGTTACTGGCTTACGAACGTTGTTAAAGCTTTATTAGCTTAGCTGTGAGTAATTTACGTAGATGTTTTGATATGAGTTACATGACGTTGTTGTTAGTATCGGCTTAAAAAATTTTAGCTCTGTGATTCTCATGTAATAAAGTTACACTGCGAAAAAGAGACCTCCACGATGCGTCGCGGAAACTTCCGTATTTGAAAACTAATATGAAACAAATATTGACAATCAATATTTTATGTTAATGTAGATTCAGACTTTTTTTTCATTGCTTCTTGAAGGAGACATCTTTATAGTAGTCGTAGTTTTTCAGTTGAGAGAGTCGAAAACTAAACTTTTAATCCAATTTGTCCAGCAATGTTGCGTCGACATTGGCAATATCATAAAGAATATAATCGTTCTTTTCCTTTAGGTTAAGGTTTCCTTAAGGTAACAACATCTTCATGGGCGCCGGTTGGGGGTGCATATACAACCCCCAACCAGGAGAGAAAGTATCTAGAAAAAAATACATATTCTTTACCCGACGACACCAATACATTAGGAGGGTAATGTAATTTAATATTGGTTAGTAATGTGTGTAGTTACATATGCACCTCCCAGAAAATAATCCTGAACATCGACAGGCGTCTTGTGGTTTAGTTACTTAAGATTAAATTACAGTTTAGTATTATTAATATAAAGTTGAAACATTACTTTTGTTTCCATTGTTCTATTTATAAGTTAGAATAAAATTTTCCTTACAATAAAGTATCGTCGACTTGAGTCGCCGCTAAGCGGTTCACCCTAAGTTTGTGATATATCCAGTATTTAGCTGACAGAAAAGGCGGACTTAATAACATCCGACTTCCTTATGCGTGTGCGCGGGTTTATTACACTTGCAACTTTTATACCGTTTACTTTTTGTCTTTAACAATGTGATAAAAAATCTTTTACCGAGAAAAATGCATGTCATTTGCAGATAGCGAGTTTATATAACTGTAATAAGACCGGATGATAACAGATGAACACTTTTTGCTATTTCGAAATGGAGTACCAGCCACGGATCATGTGATCAAATAGGAGCTCATAGGATTTTCAGGGAGTTTCTTAGGGGATCTTTCCTTTAGATCATGTATTAAGATATGGTGGTACATTTGACTATTCAAAAGTATTAATGAGACTACTTGAATTTTCTGAATTTGAATGCAAAGTTCTTAATGTTTGTACGGGGTTCAACGGACGACCAGCGTCAGTCCTCGTTACAGGTACTGACATAATGCTGAGTTGCACGCCTTTTCATGGATGTAGTAAAATATTTTTGAATCATATGTTAAATTTACGCCTATTGTTTTTATTCATGTAATTATTTAGATTAAGAAATATCTTGTTACATTTTTAGTAAATATTTTTTACTTTTACCTATTTAGGTAGTGGTGAAAGTACCTATTTAGGTAGTGGTGGGTGAGCCAAGATGGTTTAGTGCATTGCTATTCTAGCCGCATCGATTAAGTGTATGGCCAGAACATAATTAGTACATAAAAATTGACATAACATTATAGTTGGTATCCATGTGCAAGATCGTCTAGGTTGGTACTACCCTCCTTTCTATTTCTGCCGTGAAACATTTCGTTGAGTTTCGGTTCCAAGGATTGGAGAGCAAATGTTCTTACCGGGACGAGAGATATAACATATTTACCTCTCCATGAGCAACGCATTAGCAGTGCTCTCGGCGTTCCAGACATCACGGGCATCGTTGTGTCAAATAAGCACCACTTTCCATCGGGTGAACAGATAAAAAAATAAAACGTTGGTAACTGTTTGTAGTCTGTAGTTTAATCAAAATAATGTAAATAAGAACTCGATGATAATATTATTTTATCAAATCCATCGAAAGTTCTAAAATTAATCATATATAAAATTTAATTTATAATCACAATGAAATCACTACACAGTATAAAACAAAGTCGCTTCCCGCTGTCTGTCCCTATGTATGCTTCGATCTTTAAAACTACGCTACGGATTTTGAAGCGGTATTTTTAATAGATAGTGATTCAAGAGGAAATTTTATACATTTATAAATATACATACTAAATACATACATAATATCCGTGCAAAGCCGGGGCGAGTCGCTAGTATATTTATATACCTAAATATGTACTCTGAAAAGGATCAGATGAACATTACAGAAGAAACATCAGATAAATAAATCAATCTTGACTAGTTCTAGAGAAAGTTTTTGAATTAAGAATGAGAATGGAGAATCTCAATCTCAATTTGTACTGAAATTGGCAACGAAAAATAGAAATTTATACAAGAGTTTCAACCTCAAATTGTCATTTATGAGACAAACTTTTAGGGTTTGGGGTCACTCTAAAAAGTTTTTAGTGCCATAAAAAAATCAGGCATTGTATGAAGGTCCACTTAGAACAACATGGAACTAAAACCTTATTATTGTAGAACCTATTTCTCCAATGATGAGAATATTTACAATGTATACCGTGGTAGCTTCCATTTTTAAATGTTGTTATCTAATCTCTGAAACCTTGAGCATGAGCATGCTAATCAATGGTAAGCACTGAAAGGATCTAAGATCTAAGATCTAGGATCTAAGATCCTTTAGGAGGCACTTGACTATTTAATATTTCAATTTTGATAGAAGACCCGTTACTGTTGGAAGTATTAATGTCAATTTTGAGTTCCCCGAGACCCAGAACTGGTTCTTGCTTTATATGCTCCATCTCCTTCTCTTTAAGGAGCTTGCACCCTGACATATCCTCCAACGCCATAAGAGACTTAATCCACCTTTGATTCTTAATCATCGGATTTTCATCAAGTGCATCAATTTCATGCATCTTCACAGTCAAATCTTTAATATCCTTGACATTCCTCATCATTTCCTGCCTCTCAAGTTTTTTCTTTGCTTTTTCTTCATCTAGTATAATGTTCTGCTTGAAATCAGTTTTGTTATAGTCTTTGAGGTCTAATGATTTGATGTCAAAGGCATCTTCAGTTTCAAAAGCTTTATTTATCCGGTTTATTTCTGACCAGGCGGTGGTGGAGATCATGGATGTGGCAGTAGGTGACGGACTTCTCTTGGTCTTGATACTCATCACCTCTTCATCAGGGTCGATCTCTATGTCTTCTCGCAAAAACTCCAATTCCTCATGCCCAAACGGATATTCACACTGGTAGTTCTCACACATAACCATTTTCTCATTGAAGTTTATGAAGAAAGGCCTAACTTCTGATTGGCAAAGCGGACAAATCTGAAAATTAACAAGGCTACTTTAGTTTCTATAAATTACAATTTAAGTATTCTTATAATCTTAGAATCCCAAATAGTTTCAACCAACCAACCTTTAACCTATCACCAACGCCTTTGCCATCACCCTGATCAACCTGAAATACATTTAAAACTGATATTACTTTAAATTAAAGCAAAATTACTAATCCTAAATTATTATTATTTTAAATTAAATTTTACAAAAATCTCGAAAACTTACTTCTTTAATCGCTGGAATATTTTTTAAATTAAAATCCTCCATAATGAGTACAAGCTTGAAATTTCTAACAGTGGTCTCAGTTTTTTTAAGGTTTTCATAAATTGGAAATTGAAAATATTTGATGAGTTTTTTGTTAGGTATTTTTAGTTTTTCACTCACTCACTGTCATAATAATAATTTTCAATGTCAATTCGACGTGTGTCGACGTGTGTCATTGTCAAAAAGTTTTTTTATGTAATTCTTTTGTCAAAAAGTTTACTCTTTCTTGACTTACAGTCACACACACAGTCGACAGTCGTAACTGTCGACAGAGATCATATACGACCAAAATATAATTGTTCTAAAGCTCACTTAATGCCAACGTAGGCCTATACGAACAAAATTAATTAATAATTTATCGAAAAGTGCACAAATAATCGCAATATTTATATTGTCTTAACTAAACAAAAAAATATGGCAACACTAGACATAGTAGAATTTCAGGAGTAGTAGAACTAGAAAAGAAAAGTAAAAAATTAATTTATTTCACTCATTCATTTCAATCGATTTCAAAATCATTCAATTTCCGAAGTCCGCCGGATTCATCTATTTACAAATCTACAACAAATTGTTAGTTTAAATTTAAAAATTCTAAGTAATTTAAATATAACTGGTGCAAGAAATTCTTATTTGGATAATATCGTTTACAGGTAAAATGCCAGCCAAAGCAGTTTGTGTACTAAAAGGTGATGTCGCAGGGACAGTCTTCTTCGATCAAAAGGTACTTAGATCAATTTAATAAAATACCTACATTATAAAATAATTTTAGTATTACTTGAAATTTAATTTTAACCTCGGCCTTACATGTCTATTTCATTATAAAACAAATTGTTATTTCATAGTGTCCTTGAAACCTTATGAAATATTTACTGGAAGATAACCACTGCTTATCAAACCGGTCTCTTGAGATAATTCTAGAACTCTTTAATTAATGTAACACTAATCATATTCTTACCTATCCACTTGATAACCTGCATTGATTGTGATTTATTTCATAGTTTTTTCCCCCTTCATTATGGCAACTGAAGATCATATAGTTTTTTCATGTATCCCAAAAAACAACATGGTAATTTGTATTTTTCCCCATTTTAGGATGACAAGTCACCAGTAGTGGTTACTGGAGAAGTGAAAGGTCTTGGTGAAGTAAGTATACCTATATTATGTATTTTAAAAATGTTAGTTCTGTCCTATTGATTTAAATAATACTACCTCTAGTATATATATCCATAAGTTGAGGCTTGTATATAGTATATATAATCCATAAGTTGAGGCTTGAGATAAAACTTACAAATAAATATGAAGTAAAACAGAGTAATCAACCAGTATCATCTTGTCTTAACAAGACTTATTAAAAAACGAAAAGGTTTAAGAATTTTTCATGAATAAAAAGATATCAATAGAGTATCACAATTTTTTTGAATGCCTAATTGGTCCAAATTTTATATGTAATGCTTTTACCATCAAAAAGTATATGATTTTTATCATGTACCTTAATATTAAATCATCTTATGATTTTTTTCATATATATATGTACATGAAGTGAAGTAAATACCACAAAATTGTAGTTAAACATTTTAAAGGAAATAAATTGTTTTGTTACAATTTTGATTTAATTTAAGTCCTTGGTTTGGTAGGCTTTAAAATTTGGTACAAAAGTTTTCTTCTGATAGCATGAGAAAATTAGAGTTCCATAATTTAAAAAATATTGTAATTTATTCTTATGACATCATATATCAGGTTTTCTTCAAGCATGTTGTTAAGTGGCACACATACCTACTGACATCAAAACTGACCTTGGTTATTATTATCATACATTATGCGGAGTCATACTGTGTCACAGAATATTTGAATAAATACATTATGCCACTGAAAAGGTGAAAAAAATAATGAGTATTTTTTTTTTGTGTATAAAACTGGTTTCATTTAAATATTTTACTACTTGTTTAAAAGTTGAACTTAATTTCCCCTAATCACTGCCACTACATAGTATTAAACAAAATCGCTTCCAGCTATCTGTCCCTATGTATACTTTGATTATTAAAACTATGCAACATATTTTGATGCGATTTTTAATAGATAGAGATTCAAGAGGAAGGATTATTTGTATATAATACATGCATAATATCTGTGTGAAGTCGCGGTGGGTTGGTCTTATTTTTATATATTGATGATTTTTTTAGGTAGAATGGTTACAAACAAGAATAAAATATATATGAAGATTAAGAAGATCGTTTATAATCTCCAATCCTCTCCTTTCCAGGGTAACCATGGATTCCACGTTCATGAGTTTGGAGACAACACAAACGGATGCACATCTGCCGGTCCCCACTTCAACCCTGAGAAGCTGGAGCACGGCGGCCCTGACAACATGGTCCGTCATGTTGGAGATCTTGGAAACATTGTCGCTGGCAAGAATGGTGTGGCCAAAGTAAGTCAATGGAAGATTTTTTTTTGAAAATTAGCTTTTCAAAATAATAAACAAGTTTTTTTTTTTCTTGAACGTTTCCTTATTTGTTAAAAGAAATCAGTTGAGCCATTCTCAAGAAATCATATTAATACATGAATGTAGCAATTTTATGGAATTTGTTTTATTTGCAACTTAAACGACTCAAAAACATTGTTCACACAGTATACTAATTACAAATCTTATTTTCCAGGTGTGCATACAGGACAAACAGATCTCCTTGATGGGACCCAACAGTATTCTGGGACGCACCTTGGTCGTCCACGCAGACCCTGACGACCTTGGATTAGGAGGACATGAGCTCAGCAAGACCACAGGAAACGCCGGTGCTCGCGTCGCTTGCGGTGTCATTGGAATCGCGAAGATCTAAACCCACTCCCTCCATCCATATCTATGCTGAATAGCAATAAGACAGAATTCAGCCAAGCATAATGTCGCTTTTGGTTCCCTAAAACTTGGCCCACCATTAATAATCTCGGCCAAAAAGGGACCAAGATAAATATTCTCAAAATCTGTTATCTTAGTGCCTATTGTATAGTATCTTAAATCCAGTAGCATTTTGATGTTGTAAGCTTAAATTGTATTTAGAAAGTGTTTGACTTATAGTTATTATGTTAACTTTGGTGCAGGGAATGGTCTGTGCAATGCAACATCTACTGCAAAATGATTTGTTTAAATAAAATTGGTTATTTTTTTTCTATTTTTCTTTTAATTTTTTTGATCCATTTTAGATGTAGATTTTTTTAGTATTATTTTGTCATGGACCATCTTATACTTTATTGAGGTAGGTATGTTGGTTTTTATACTCAACTTCTCTATTGTATTAGATAAGAACTTTAATCAAAAAATATATTTCATATATTAAAACTTTTAGCAATAAATATCCCTAAAGCAGGTATTCTATGATTAGTTAAGCCGCAATAAACAATTCAATGTTATGTATATTTTAATTGCCCCACAGAATGTAGAATATTACATTTTTGAGTGAAAAAAATATTGGTTGAAGAATTATGTGCTTGAAACATTTTGGGACTGCTAGGTGTCCATTGCCAAAGGCTATCTTCAAAACTTTGAATGCTAATGCAAGTCCAATAGTGGTCAATATCCCTAGCCTTAGCCAAGTCTGATAACATATTACACAGTCTCTTCAGAAGTAAAGTGGTAAATAATCCTTCAGCTATGAAAAGTGACATTCTACTCGATTTTAAAGAGAAATCACTGTCAGGTTGGTAGTATGAACTTATGTAGTCTTCTTTTGGACCTAACTCGGCTTCATGTGCTAACATGCCGACCCATTCAACCATCTCGGCGGGATTGGTATCTTCCAAAGATGGTATCTCTGTCACCTCAGGAGAAACGGTTCTTATTTTAGTGGCTTGCAATGAAACATTTAAATTCCTATCACAGAAATATTTAGCTATTGATGATGGGCAAACATTATCATCACTAGGCTCCCATGACACGTAAAAGTTAAATGAATGTAATCTGCTCAAACAAGTTTTAATTTTTTTTGTATTTGAAATGTTTTTCAGGTCTATCCTCACCTCAAAGTAGTTATAAGGTCTTTTTGTTCCTTCTAAACCAACAGTTTGAAAGATATTCTCTAAAAGATGAAGAGTTAGGATTCCATCTGGAGTTATTGAAGCACAGTTATCTACAATACAGTTGTTGTCAACTGACAAACAGAATAGGTTTCCTTTCTTCACAAAACTCGAAATGAAACTCGGCTCAACAAACTCAGTAAGAGAGCAGTTGAGAATCTTGTAAAAATCAGTATCATCTGTAATTAGCTCCCGTAATTCCGTCGGTGTAGTCAATTCGTCTGGGCATGTTATAATTACACTTTTGTAGAAACTGTTCCTTTGTACTGTTCTTAAAATCTCTTCTAAATTTTCTGTTTTCTGATTCCTTGTTATTACTTTAGGTTTGGGGAAGTTCCATACTTCCGGGCAGAGCATTTTTGTAATTATTCTTTGAATTAGTTAATAGCTTAATTATGTAACTGAATCAAGAGTGTAAAAAAGTATCCTAAATAATTTTTGTTAACTTAAATTTCTAAACATAACCTCACTATTGCGTTTTGTTGTTCTAAAATCTTTTGAAGGTTGAACCGAATAAAAACATATTTGACATTGACAACAATAGCAACTACGTTTGTTTTGGAAGAATTTAAAGTGTTTTGGTAGTGACGGGCTTAATTTCTAAAATTTTCAATCTTTTTATTATACAATGTGACAACTTTTAATGAAGAAAATGAAATTAGTACTTAAAATTAAATCATCATACCTACTACCCTATTTTTCGTTCCCCATACATGTGCAGCGTACACAATCAATTTTAATCACGAAACTCTTTTGTAAAAACCTCTTTTTTTGCCGTGGGTAAAATAACAAATGTCCTTTTTAAAAGTGAACATGAAAATGGGAAAATGAAAAAGATCTCTTTTAAAGGTTTGGGTTCAACTTTATTAACTTTTATAAATATCTGTTTATCAACAAATTAAACTATTGACCATTTTATTTAATAGCGAGTTCGTCAGCTGGTACTGCTTTGTACAGGGTGTCCACTGCTTCTAACACCTTTGCTACGATCTCCCGGACGACTGGTGGTGCGATTTCGTTCATGACTTCTGCCCAGTTGTCGTTTGCAAATTTGAGGACTGGCTCCCCTAAAACAGAAAGAAAAGCCGTATTTAGTGGCCCTACTTACCTTAATATTTTGGGACAATCCACATAATTTGCCCTACCAAATTGAGGCACTTTCGGGCGAACCGATAAGACTATATAAATACATCATAACCCCATAAACACATTTCGGCCGGTGCCGGGTTCTCGAACCTGGAGTCTCACGTGTCAAAGCCGGCGGTTTATATCTCTAAGCCACAGAATTTGTCAATAAATAAATGTTATTCTAAGCAATTAATCAGGTGACAAACGGTTCAACGGTTGTGTAAAAAATATGTATATGTGTTAAGTAAGAATAACACATAAATAAAAAAATAGGTAAATTAAACTTACCTAGCACTTTATTTCCATTGAAGAGGTTATCAAATTGAAAATGCACACCGGTTTTGACCTGGTACGCGTGTTTCCAGCCAGCAATATGCCAATGTTCCTTACCATCGGCACCTTGCACAGTCACCAAGTTTGCAGAGGTTTTGATTACAATGTCGCCTGAGAAAAAGGAAACGCAAACTTTATTTTTAGTTATTTGTTGTTTGTTTCTTGTCGGAGAGGCTCTTATGTTCAAGAGCGTAGTTCTCAGATTAGTTTATAGCTGAGGAAACTTAAATTTACAGTCAGCTGACCCATAAATAATATTAAAAGTCTTATGCCTTAAGTAAAAACCCAATTTTAAACATTTGGGACGAGCAACATGGTTGGTTTTTTTTTTTGGTCAAAAAGATAATAACGAGATTCGTAATCGCATCTGTGCATCCTCTCTCCTTCTGAAAAAAATATTTAATTTTAAGTATTTTAAGCAATGTTACTTTTTAAAAATTTTGTGACACAATGGTTTGTTTGCATTTATACCTTATACTGTTTATGAAACGTTTTGTTTGTGTGAGAACTTCATGCTGTGTACATGTTTTTTTGGGTCCCATTCTTGTTGTATACATGTAATTGATCACTGTATATTGCTAAGTTTTTGAATGTCACCTGTTGTGTATGCCTAATCAATAAAATAAATAAATACTCTAACTACCTACCTATGATATACCTGAATAAGAAAACAAAACGGAACTAAAATACGTTACGGTTCTGCGAATTCTCATTGCTCCAGCTTGTGCAAAATTCTAAACGATTTTGTATACACTAGCTCACCAATCCTTTGAATCGGAACACAGGGAAACTGGATCGAGGATGGTACCAACCTAGACACAGGAGGATCCAAGGAAGCTAAGAAGCTAAAGCCACCGCAAAGCAACTGAGTTCTTTGGAGTAGCCTTTACTTTGTCAAAACTTAACGTTGGTGTGGTCAAGAAACCCAAAGCGTTTTCCTAAAAAAACTTTACCAGTTTTGTAGACGAAGAGACCCCAAAATGACAATCCTGAATCGCCGATTAAACCCAGAGAATCTCTTACATACATCTACCTGTAAGTGTGTAAATATTTATGTATTGTACATACGTATGTTAATGTTGTATCTGCCTTCACCCTGTATCGGCAGCACCAGCAGTTGACCAGCAAGTTTGTAGTCTCCCACTAAGTCCACACTGCACCTCATGGTCACGATTTGCTTGCCCTTTGTTATGTCATGTCTGAAGGAAGAGAAACCAGCCGAGTGTGAATCGGACTCACAAATAAAGGGTGACACAGCATCGTTCAAGTTAAAACAATTTGTTATTAAAAAAATTAAATGAAGAATAATAAACAAAAAATTACAAAAAGTCACGTTTCTTGTAGGGGCTCCCTATAATGATTAATTTGATTATATATTAGTACTATTTGTTGTTATAGCGGCAATAAATATTTTGAACACTAACACCAAATACTACATTCTCTGGAAACTTAGAGTCTAGCTAATAGGGTTCATGAGATTCCTACATCCCGTTGTTAGTCGGACGGACGGCAAAATCGGCTTTAGGTATTTGGATGAATTTTACCACACAGATAGTTTATTTATTACCTTGGTAAAAACATAGGATACTTTTTACCTAGAAAAATGTATGGTTCCCTAAGTTATCGCTAAAGGATAAACCATCGAAATCTATGCAGATGATGTTGCGGGCAAGAGCTAGTAAAAATTATTTGTAATTGATAGGCATAAGTCGGCAACTAATATCTACATTAGTGCTTGAGGTACCTATTGTTAAGCAATTTTTAATTAATTTATCCGATTACTTGGAATTTATTATCCACTTAATTTTTATTTTGCTTAAGCTGAAGGTAACTTGCAATTTTCATTTGAAACGTTATCTTGCGAGTGACGTGATAGGGGTTTGTTTTTAATTTCCCTGAGTGACGTCAATGTTACCGGGGCACACCCTGGCTCACCTGATTGTAAGTGATACCGACGCCCATGGACACCTGCAGGCAAAAGAGTCAGCAAAGCTGACGTTCTAAAAAGAGTAGGCCCTTTTTTGAAGGTCCCTGTTTTCGGGGTCCACCCACCAATGCACCTATTCACTGTTTATCAGGATCAACAGTGGCGTCCTTTGATCGAATAATCAACGAATAATGCAGCTGTGCAATGACGCATAGGCTGTGCCCGGACACCCTACCGGCTGTCTTGGGACCCGCAACGAACTGAATCAGGAGAAATAGGAGGTAGCAAAAATGCGGTTTCAGACTTCCCTCCCAGCAAAGCGGAGACAGCAATTGCAATGGCCCAGAGGCCAAAATACTAACCGGGAGACAGTCAAGAGACGCCTGACCGTCAAAACATCACGGTATGCAACTAACTAACAGGGGATACATTAAATACTAACCTAAAGCTTACACCAGTAATATTGGTGACAAAACTGAAGTAAATGTATTAGGATTGTTGTAACTCCCCCTTAAATCTACTCCTCAGAATTTTTACTACTTAAAGAATATAAAACCCACCGCAACTGTACGAATAAGATGATACAAATAAGTTATTATTCCATGAATAATGAGCAGAGCAAACACAATACTTAAATACATAGTTTCGTGTTGTGGCACCCATTTAGAATCGAATGACATACTACAAACATGTACCTATTGAGATGCCATCCGTATTTGTCGTATTCAAATACAAATATTCGTACCTAAGTGTAAAAAGGATTTTTAATATTTATTGTTTTTGTATTTAGGAAAATTATGACTTTATTGTTACATATTATTTAAAATAATAAGTAGGTATAAATGCCCTAACTGTTTCCACTAATAGTTACTACAAACAAGGTGCTCAGAGATAGGAACTACTCGTAGTTGGTATTGGATAACTTGAAATATACATACATTTAATAAACCGACCAAGTGCCGGCAGGCCACGCATAGAATAGGGTTCCGTAGTCACCCATGATTGTTTTGATTTTATTTTAAATATTTTACATGTTTACTTATTATTTCGCTATCTTCGTACGAAGTTTTCCAAGTAAGCGCATATTACTAGTTAGGCCTCTATAACTTCTTCTACCATCTTTCGTTTATAAAGTTGAAATAAATCAGCCATTTAAATATAAAATTTAGAGAATCTTACTTCACAGCTTCAACTTTGCATCCCTTCATCCCGGTGACCTCGGAGTTTTTAAAGGTAAGCTGCAGGCCGCCCTGGTCGCTCTTGATGAGGTCGATGTGCATCGGGTCCAGGGAGCTGATGCCGAGGGCTGGGATACCCTCAGCCATGACAGGAATTGCGGCCTGAGCTGACGCCACCGCGCAGGCGTTGTCAGCGTTCTTGCATGGTGTTATGAAAGGTGCTACGTGAAGAAATTGGAAGGTTTTATTTATTGAAGCAATATGTACTACGTACCAGAACAACCGTCTAGAACAAAAAGTGTGCGCCAAAACTTACATGAGCCACAGACTACTAAAAACAGCTGAACAGAGAGAACAGGGTTTAGGTTAGGCGCAGAATACAAACTACTGCAATATCTCATTAATATACATGAAGGGCTTAATAAATTCAGACTATAAAGCATCTAGCTTTGTTGAGTGTCCAAAACATTCCAGTGAAAGATGCTAACATCCACTCTTCCTTAGTGGTACAAAAAGTCAGTTTGCAATGTGGTCTCTATAGATAAATAACTCAATGTATTTATTCGACTTTTCTGGAAGGAAGAAAACTTGTTGACTAGATTTGATTTAACAATGTTAGGCGCTGTGATAGATTTAGGCAGTGAACCAGTGAAAAGGTAGCTAACACATGTATTTCTAATAATAATAACCACATCACTTGACTCAACCCCGCAGTATAATTGTACATTATTGTGTCATGCGACATGGTATAAACTACTTCGATAAGAATACTACATCCAATACCAATAAGCGAAACAGTACATATCCAATGAATAATAAATAATAGGTTTACTGACTTATTCGTTTAATTTCTACATTAAGTTTTGACATCCGTTTGTTTCCTATAATGAAGTAAGTAAGTATACACACAAATATAATCAGTAATGAATCGGTGCTTCCGTTAAAATTAATAATAGAGCATAAATTTAATAACACATCTTAATATATAGAAACGATATTTTAGAATTCTATTGAACGAGGAGTCCAATTATTATATAATTATAATATTTAATAGTTTTTTTGTTATTTGAACCTGATTAAAATAAGCTACATAACAAATCTGAAGTAAACCTAAAATAAGAAGTCAACGCGAAATCAGAAAGATCACTACTTTCGTAAGTTAAAACATTATTCAGAAATCAAAATCAAATAATTTTTTATTCAAACGGACTTAAAATAAGTACTTTTAAATCGTCAAAATTCTTTTTAAACTACCACCGGTTCGGAATGCCGGTCTACGGGGAAGAATCCGGCAAGAAACCTCCGTAGTTGCTCTTTTCAATGTTAATTGAAATGTATTAACGTTTGACTCACCTGACGCCGATTGAACAGCCAAGCCCAACCCCAAGAAGTAAGCAATCCTCAACATCTTTCACTCTAAAACTGAACAAGGAAGTGGACAGCGGCGACACACGCCAAGATCTACCAGTTACAAGGTCGGCAGTACACTTTATACGGTCTTTGATGACGCTTTGAATCACCAGTGTCAATAATTTCATCTAGTGCTATGCGGTAATCATATGCAATGTTTTAAGGCGATGCACTGATGCTATTAAATAAAATAACTAAGCAAAAAAAAAATGGCGCCGGCACAGTTGTTTAGAATCATCCAACCTAAAAAAAATATGTTCTTTACATAGGTAACTTGCACTAACTGACACGAAACGATTTTCAGCAAGTTTAATAAAGAACACAATAATAAATTAATTTGTACCTCACCGGAAATCTTTTACACCTTTTTCATTGTGCGTACACTTGGATCTGTAACCGGAGACATGGCGTTTTTGGACATGCTCAACTTTCAGCCATATCGAAACATACGATCAGGTGTGATTGTGGCTAGCATGAATAGTGATTGCAGGACAAATTCGCACATTGAAAACCAAACATGAAAATGAAAAATGTATCGATGACGCTATTGGTTTCAATCGATCTCATCAATTCATTTTAAACAAAATTGGTTGCATCGAAAAGCATGTTTAAAGCTACGTTGCAGATAAAAAGAAAAAAAAAACTTGAAACTATTGGGAATATCAGGGAAATGAGACTAACAAAGATTGAAACTAGTGGGAATACAAAAAAAAAAAATATTAAAAAACAATAGCTTCGCCTTAAATAAAATTTGCAATGATTTTACGAATTAATACATACACAATAAACGTTTATATTCTTTTAAAGGTTATAATTTGTAAGAAAAAAATGTGATTGCATTTGTAAACTCAATTTTCTTCATATAAAGTTTCTCGGAAAAGTTTTATGATCAAATTATATATTCGTAAACACTAAACGTTGTTATACGAAGATGAATAATTAGGTTTTAATTTTCCTCGACAAACACATTTACAGGTAGGTAATGCGTGGTTATAGCAACATTATCCTGAAGAAATACTGATTCGATTTTAATGTGGTCTCATGAAGCGCTTTCTTCTATATCACCATTCACCATCAGGATGACCAACACTGATAATGTGTAATTACCCACTTCTGAAAATATCATTCTTCTTGTCAACAGCATGCCAAAGCGTTAAATAATGTTGGATTGTTTTTGTCTCCGTTAAACAGAAAATTTTACACGTAACCTATTTCATCTAAAGATATATTTAGACTACGATAGAAACTGCGACCTTAATTTTAGTCACAAATTTCATTATAGTCAAGTGCGTAATCAGTCTTGAAAAAGCAACCGGATGACTCTTGGTATTTTGAGTTCCTGAGGCAATTTGGAAACATTTTTGTAAAGGACCTGATAACCTCAAAGTGGACTGATTCCGAGAAAAAAGCATGGGTGATAAGGAGAAAAAAAATTGCTTAGCAACCGACTGGAAAGGCGGTAGCATTTAATTATACATACTTAATAATAGTTACAATTGTCATCCGAAACGTACGGACGATTTGCGATTTTTACCTTTCGTGGTTTTAATTACGGCGTGAATTTATGTTTGTGATAAATATTATATATAAAATTCTCGTGACACAATATTCGTTCCCGTACTCCTCCGAAACGGCTTGACCGATTCTCATGAAATTTTGTGAGCATATTGAGTAGGTCTGAGAATCGGCCAACATCTATTTTTCATACCCCTTAGTGATAAGGGTTGTCCGCCGTCAACATTTTTCTTTAATTTTTAGACATTTCTTTATTTTTTTATTATGTCGCATAAAAAATACAAACAACCCTAAATTTTTACCCTTTTATCACCAACCCCTATTTTTTAATAGCCATTTTAAAATTATTAATATGGCAAAACAACGTTTGCGGGGTCAGCTAGTGTTTATATAAGATTTCGTTTAACCATCTAACTCTCGACCGGTGTATTAATTTCAAAGATCTATTGGCCCTAGAATACTCGTACGTATATTGATGTGTGTCCTCAGTTCTCAGAAACAATCGTAGGTCGCCATTAAACATTGACTGTGACATTAGCAAATAACCTCTACTTGTGTGATGAATCTATTAGAACTACATTAGTTACCAATTTCTGTTTATATTTTCGAATGACTATGAAGTTATTGAACAAGTTTTGGTGTATTTTTATAAGGTACATGTTTTTGGTTTTCTACACTAGCTTTTCTCCGCGACTTCCCGCGTTTTTTATAAAAGAAAATATAGCCTAGGCGTATCCAATACTTTGATTGTTGACAGGTAAATAATCAAACATGAAAGTGCATTTAAAATTTTGGTAAAAGAATGTTAATCAGATTCGAAGATTACAATAACCTTCATAGATAAACTGAACGACTTAAAATTTTTGTAACTTTTACTGAACATCACGGGAAAACAAGCGAACGGTTCGCCTGATGGAGAGTGACGCCGCCTATAGACACGACGATGCCCTTACTATGTATTTTTACGAAATTTATGCTTTTTTTGTAACAGAACACCATTTTAAAAGATACCATCATCGTTCGAAGTTAAAAAGATATTACTTTGAAAACGAAATCTGGTGTTACTGAATTTTTAGGTACTTTATAATAAAAAACTAAATCTTTTAAGTAAGTAAGAACTTTATTCATTAATAACACGGCATCTCACATCACAGTGTTTTAACAATATGTATTAACGTAAACGATTACATTAAGATGCTGTGTTACAACCATGAAAGGGTATGCAACTCAGCACTGTGTCAGCTCTTACGAGACCGACGCTGATCTTCCGTTGCACCCCGATTGATTCCGAAGATAAATTAAACATAACAAATAATTATGAATGTCTGTGTGTGTGAAGATTTAAAACTTACACTCAGATTATATTGATATTAAATCAATTTTACACAAGTTACAGGAACAAAATAGATTGAAATTAACAAATAATTGATTAAAAGTATTGAAAAATTTAAATAAAAATGAATTAATAATAATTCGTCATTCAGTTTCCGTCATGGCTGACATTTCTGTTTTTTCGCTAGTGTAACTTTGAGCTGTTTCTTGAATATGTAAATTGACAGTGTCCCTAAGGGGCGGAGGTAGATCATTCCAGCACTTCGTTTCAGCTAACTTCTCACTTGAATCATACATTTTGACGTTGTTTGTTGTACTTGCGTCAAACACAATATGAAGTTCAACAAACAAAAAATTACGAATTATTCTAATAATAGTTCTAATTTACAATCGCAAATAATTTCATATTTTATATGATGTATTTTTTTTAACATTGAAAATTTACTTTTGAATGAGTCCCCAGAGAATTATTAAGTAGGGGTAAGGCATTAATTATAGTAATAACAATTTATTTTACAAGTGAAATTTAACATTTTGGTATTAATACAAATGGCCGTCACACTAGGCGTAAGCTTGTGTTGTGAGACGCTAATAGATTAAAAAAATGTTATAACAACAAAAATGCATGTTAAAGTCTACAGTTCAATACAATACATTCTTATGAATATAATTTTGTGTGTGTAGGTACCTATTATATTTATTTATGCAACAACATATTGTTGTCTTTAGTACTACGTAAGCAGCTGCCTATTGAGTACCTACGTTGCATATGCAAATCATTGAATTTATAGCAGCATTTAATACATTAGCATTTGATCTTTGACTTCAGTTTACTCGGTTTTTCCATTTTTAGGGTTCCGTACGTCGAATGAAATCATTTTACGTTGTCCGTTTTTCCCTCTTTCAAGAGCCTTTACTCAGGAAGGCGTAAGTATCAGGCTGAAATTTAAATCAATTATTCGGTATGCAATCCCTTGGGGCCGTGAAAAAATCAAACTTCTATGTAAAGGCAATAAAAATGCGGCCATTTATACTTCATTTCTGCTGCATATTTTCTTATGTTTAGGGAATCAAAACCTTTAGGGAACTTCCTGTTGACCTAGAATCATGAAATTTTGCAAAAAGGTCGGTCTTAGAAGACTAGTAAAGGAAAAAATCCGAAAACCGTAAATTTGTGTTACAACACAAAAAAAAAACAATCCGAATAAAAACGATGTTTTCGTTTCACGACTCGATTCTTGTGATCAACAAACTATTAACATCATTATTATGTATTTATTACAAGTTTGTACGGATCCCTCGGTGCGCGCTTCGACTCTTACTTGACCGGATCTTTCATTAACACCTCTTAACTGGTTAAAATAGATTTTCCGTTCCGAATACAGTCGTCTCGGTACTACAAAATGAATAACTTATACAATTACCGTCAAATTAAGATTTATTTATGTTAGTTAAAAAAAATTAGCCTGGTATTTTATTATCAAATCGTCATTTAGTAACTGCTTTATGTATTATTACAATTATAATTGCTCGATTTCAAATGGGTTAGGGAAGTCTGTAACCGCTTTCTTACTACTTCCTATTTCTTCTGATTTAGTTCGTTGCAGGTCCCACACGGATTCCCTCACAGCAATATTTCAAGCAGGTAAGCAAGAGATTTTGTTGGCAAATCCTACACTGGAACTGCTGTAAACCAGGATCAACAGTTCTTTGGAGCACTTGCCAAGTACCAAACATAACAGCACTTGTATTTAGACCCACAAAAAAATGTATGAGAAGAAGTTGGAAGAAGTAACTGGTCCTAGACTTTCCTCCCAGAAAGAGGGAAATAGTCTCCTTTGAACAGACAAAAAAAAGAGGCTGAAGGCGTCAGCCATGAGCGAATCACCCATCATCAGAATTTCTTGGAACAGTGTGTCTACCATGAGTTTCTTAATTTTGATATGTCAGATAAAATAGATTACTACTGTGATTTGTATGAGCAATATTAATTTCTCGTCAATCCTTTAGAGGCGCTTTACAAAGCTTCTTACAAATTTGCAACTGCAGTCAGAAGCGGCAATCGAATGTACACAGTCAGGTCATAAGTACTGTCACACAGTAAAAACTTTTCTTTTAGAATGCTGACCACAAAAAAGTTTATCAAATTCGAATTTCGAATTGTTTATGAAAGTAAAAATGTATACTTTTTTTAATTTTGCTCATTTTTTTAATATGGAGTGGACGCTTATAGAAGACCGTGTTGCAGTTATTGCGTTGCATAGTTGCGATTACGCGCCAATTCAAATTTTTGACATACTGAAATATTTTAATATAACCAAAAGATTCGTTTATCGTACCATCAAACGATACAATGAATACTCTAGTGTAGATGACAGGTCAAGAATTGGTCGCCCTAGGTCTGTTAGGAACCCAGCAGTGATAAAAGCTGTGAAGGCGCGAATTGAAAGAAATCCCAAACGTAAGCAGAAACTGTTGTCCCTTATTTTTTTGGATGTTTTTTTTTTACCGTAGACGAGAGCTACAACAAACAAAATGATGAAGGTTAAGGTACGCATACAGTAGTGAAGAAGCGAGCAACCGTATTCCGCGTGTCCAACGAGGTCATTTTCCATCCTCGCTCATGGTATGGTTGGGAGTTTCTTATTGGGGCTAAACAGAGGTACATTTTTGTGAGAAAGGTGTAAAAACGAATGCAGTTGTGTATTAAAATACAGTCCTGACGAACCTTGTGGAACCTGTTTCTCATGCCATGTTCAATAACAGGCACTGGGTATTCCAACAAGATTCGGCGCCAGCTCATAGAGCGAAGAGCACACAAGACTGGCTGGCGGCGCGTGAAATCGACTTCATCCGGCACGAAGACTGGCCCTCCTCCAGTCTAGATTTGAATGCGTTAGATTACAAGATATGGCAACACTTGGAGGAAAAGGCGTGCTCAAAGGCTCATCCCAATTTGGAGTCACTCAAGACATCCTTGATTAAGGCAGCCGCCGATTTTGAAATGGACCTCGTTCGTGCTGCAATAGACGACTGGCCGCGCAGATTGAAGGCTTGTATTCAAAATCACGGAGGTTATTTTGAATAAAATTTAGTGTCATAAGAATCTATGTGTTGTTAAGTTCATTTTGGTATATAAATGGTTACATAATGAATAAACTTGTTTCAATTATTTTATATTAAATACCTGTATGTGACAGAATTTATGACCTGACTAGGTATCTGTATAGCCTATGGTATTCACACTGGTCGATTCTCCTACCTCCTATTTCTTCTGATTAAGTTCGTTGCGGGTCCCAAGACAGCCGGTAGGGTGTCCGGGCACAGCCTGTGCGTCATTGCACAGCTGCATTATTCGTTGATTATTCGATCAAAGGACACTACTGTTGATCCTGGTGAACAGGAGTTGCAGTGGTGGGACAGAGTGGCGGGTGTGCCCCGAAAAAAAGGTTTAATTTAAACTTGAAATTGTAATTAAATAAAGAGTTGTAAATATTGAAAAAAAAAACTTTATTATACCAAAACGAAGATTATCACAGAACTTGGCTGAATGATTTTTTTATTTTTATTTTGTGACAAATAGTCCCTTACGTCTCAGGAAAAAATATTTTAACAATATAATATAAATATACATATTATTATTATTGTTGTATATTATATTGTTTTGTGTACTGTATATTATAATTCATAGCGTATTAAATTGGACGCCTGCGATACAGGCTCACCTAACGCAGGGTCCACGATAAAATATTTTATGTTAAATGTTTTTAAGTAAATAAAATAAATAAAGATAAAGATATTATATATATATACACATATATTATTAAAATATTCAAAAGTTGTTAACCCACTGGCATACAATAAATGTATATTTTTTAAATTAAAGGGTTGAATTAAAAAAAGAGAGTCGTGACCGTAACGCTGGTCTGCATTTCGTGGAAACGCAGCCAGCGCTATGGGCACACTCCATTGTACTGTATTATTATGTTAAAATATAACAATAACATTAGGAAACCAAACAAAAATAATAATAAGTGTGTATGTATTTATATTTTCTATCTTCGAATCAGTGAAATATTATAGATAAATAAATGTTTTACTTTCAATCATTCATATATGGCAAATATTTTGACCAATTTTAGCTTTAAAAAACAGCAACTGGCTCTCCTACTTCTGGATCATTGTTATTGAATAGAGAGCTGGTTAAGTGGTACTCTGTCGAAAAGTTTTTTCACTTCGTCTACGATCCCGGCGACGATTGCTTTGATGATGGGAGGCGCCACCTCGCGGTAAATGTCCCTCCAGTTTGTGTTCGCGAATTGATGCACGGCGTCCGCTGGAAAAAACATCCAATAATTAAAAGATAGCATAAAACAAACTCAATAGCTCAAGAGAGGTTGGCAGAGGTGTTATCAACGTTTCGCATGTTTGTGACAGGTGGCGATTCTGTCGCCACTATCCGGGTACAATGAGGAACTTACGCCATACAACTTCCATGGAAAAGTTTGTTCTGATGAGAGATATACATATATTTACATTTAATGTGATAATCTCCCTAGTTTATCGTTCAATTCTAATCACTCACTTCACTTCAACTATTTCCACATACTTTATGATGAATAGATTGAATAATCAAATTGAATTTCATGCATATTCCCTATTGCAGGTGTCAACTCAAACAGACAGGCGGCCATCTTGCAAAAAAACGATTTAATTGTCTATGACATACGATGTGATATAAATAAAAATAATCCGAAATGCTTGATATGTCCACTGGATAAGTAGCAAGTTTTTAATCATTACTCACAAAGCTGTTTGTTGCCATTGAACAGGTTCTGGAACTGGAAGTGTACTCCTGTCTTGACGTCGGTAGAGTGATCCCATTTCTCCAGCTTCCAGTACGTCTCACCATCCACCACACGCTCAGGAGTTTCCAGGGTTATCTTCACTATTATGTCACCTGGAATTTAATTAGAATGTTTGTTTATTTTAATTAGGCTATCCAGTTGGACTACTTGAAGCAGTCACTTCAGATTTAAGCGGTTGTCATTTTTATACAACATCATGTATAAACAAGCAGACGGTTAACCTGATGGAAAGTGATTCCACTGCCTATTGACACGACGATGCCCTTGATGTTCGGAATGCAAAAAGCTCCACCTATGCGTTGCCCATGAAGAAGTAAAGATGTTATTCTCGTGCCGGTAATTACAATGGCTCTCCAATCCTTCAAACCGAAGCACAGCGAACTGCTACACGTTGTAAATAGAAAGGAGGGTGGTACAAACCAGACGGTATCGCACGTAGATCTTCCACCTATAAAACGCTATTTTTAGTAAGGACTGCAATCGAACTGCTTGAGCGATCTGTGCATTCATATTGTGCATTCGTCTGTCAATACCTTATTGAAATTTGAAACTGCAGATCCCTAAACGTCGCCTGCTGATCATGCATGCATGATCTTCACGATTTAATAAATCAACCTTAATATAAGTTAAAACTAAAACCCCGACTACGCTATTTTTCATCACCTTAAGAAGTACAACAGCCGTTATTGTTTTTAATTTAAAAAGTAACAATGTTACCCGGACTATTGAGACCTATCTGACGATACCTTATTTTTCAAAATCGGATCAGTAATTTTGAAAATACGAGTAATTTTGTACATACATACAGACATACGGAGAGAAAATCATAATCTGGCAGTAGTTGGAGTAAAACTAGAGCGCGTTCTCTTTCCACTAGTTTAATTTTTACGATTTATTGCGATACTCAATCTTTTTAGCCACTTTTATTCAATCTTATATAATGTTGGGACTCACGGATCTTGATCTTGTATTTTCCCTTCCCCTCAATGGGCATCACTAGCAACCTTCCGCCGATGGTGTAGTCTCCAACCAGCGTCGGTGAGCACTTCAGCTCCAGCAGAGTCTTCAAACCCTGGCGTCTGGAACAAACATCAGAACAATATTAAATTAAGGAAAATCTTTGGGGCAAAGCACCTTAGACTCCACCGCCGCTTAATATCAGGCGGGATTGGGGACTGCTTGAGTTTTAAATTAAAAAATCTGGCCAAGAGCGTATCAGGCCACGAATATTGCTGCTAGCGGTACTAAGAGTTCGATGGCAGGAAGTGACGCAAATTTGATCTCCTCACCATAAATTTTAGGTGTTTTGTTATTTTGCGGGAATAATATAAATATATTTATTCACATATATTCGTTATATAATTCGATCCTGGAAGTATACAGGATTTTACAGGAACAAGTACAGGTAATAAGAAGTTCTACATGCAAGATCGTATGTGTTGGTTCTTTCTGTTTCTGCTGTGAAGCAGTTTGCAGTTTCGATTGGAAGAATTGAAGAACCTGGTAATTACCGGAAAGTGATTCATGAGCAACGCAGTGGCGGTGCTCTTGGCCATGTAAGACATCAAGAGCATTGTCGTGTCAAAAGGTATCACTTTCCTTTAGGTTGCTTGTTTGCCCGTGAGGTTGAATAAAAAAGAAACGTAATACTTAGATTTTCTTTTGCTTTCCGTTGTTTTGGATCTTTTACTAGATAAGTAAATTAAAAATAAAGGTAAAATCCAAAGCCCTATTAGGGCTTGGCAACTGGTTTCCTTGCGACTAATGTTTTGGTTAAATATTCAAAACCAAAAACTAATTGAATGGACCTTTTTTATCAAAAACATACAGGTATCTGACGAGATAAGTTAATCAGAAAAGGCCACTAACCACAATTAGCAGACTTACACTTTGTTTTTGAGGTTATGTATTAATTGGTGATAATTACAGATCAAATGACTTATTAATTTGTTCGAAAATTTAAACAACTATACGGATATAAAAGAAATCTAATCGATAGATAAACGATTGCAACACCAGTAGCAACAGATGCTCGTTGCTACCCCACAAACTGCCAAACTATTAAGTCAGCAAAACTTTGGCAACCTCGTAGGTCGCCGGAGTGAGAAAAATCAGGATCCCCCACCTGAGGTCGAGGAACCAGTGTGAGGAAAATTAGGAGCTCCCACCCGATGCGAGAAACCTTGGGAGACAAAGAAATTTGTAGTTCCAGATGCGACGTAGACATTTTCTGCATCTGGGCAGCATAGCTATCCTTAGCCCATTTCTACAATTAAAAACGTATATTTAGGATTCATTGATTAATAAATGTTTTACACTTCCTTTTAACCTCTGAAACTCTCTTTTCTTTTTCCTTTCAAAAATTTATTCTTGTTCTCATCTCTATCAACCACCTCCCGGAATATTTCCACGAGGGCTTAGTTTCTTTCCAACCTTACCCACTAATTAGAGTCTAAGACTGTGTCTGTTTGTTTTATGAGGTACTTACTTAGCCGGGGTCCCTTGATAAACATTGCTAAGCCCTACCTCTGTGTATTTGGTTCTTGCTTATCGATTTTTTAAGAGAAAGAATGAAAAGATGATAATAAAAAGCAATCTTTGTAAATAGAGAAAAATACTTAAACGCCTCGAAAAACATTTTAAGCAATTTTTTTTTAATTTTCACCTCACAGTATACATCGCATTTTTGACCAATATTTGATTATCAGTTCCAAAACCTGGCAGTGGATTTAGCTGTAAAATGAGACGTTAATTGAAAATAAACCAAGAAAAAGACTTTTATTTTTTATTCCTATAAAATTTATTTTTTGAAATACGAAGTTATAACGATATAGAAGTTTTAATTCGTTGCATATATATGAGGCATAATTAAAACATACCTATACATTCCAAGCTCTCTTATCACTTGATTAATTAATAATCAATTTAAGATAACAAAACAAATCTTGTGATCAGTCGACCTCAGTAACCCGGCAGTTTTTCCTTTACTCTTTCTTAACAACCGTTGGACCGATCGTGATTTAATTAGCTTTTAATTACAGCCATTATAGACCACAGGTTACAGTGATCATCGTTTTCCTCGTAATTTTGTTTCGATAAAAAAGTAGATTAGGTTAATTTTAAAGTATATGTATATGAGCATCCTCCCGAGTTCCATCAGGTCAGAAATGTTTGTGCAGGGTCGGAAACGTGCATACCTCTGCTGTTTCAATGTTTGTATACCGTCTCATTGGTATACTTACCGTCAGAAATGAGGTAGGAATTTGAAATAATAAACATTAATTATTAACAGTGGTTAGGTGGGATGTGGTAGCTCAGTTTGTTACGTGCCTTGGATAACCGACCCGACCCGACAGGTCGAGGCTTCGAGTCTCGGGTGGCCGTATGTTGTAGCTGCCATGTTTCTCAATGTCCCGGATAGTGGCGACATATTTACAACCTGGGACTCAACACAAACATGCGAAATGTTTGTAACACCTCTGTCAATCCCTCTCAAGGGACTATGGCGTGAGTTTATGTTATGCTATGTAAATAGGTTAACAGATTTAAAGACAGCTAATATAATACTAAAATTTTAATAAAAACCTGATTGAATGGGTATATTTTAATAGATAATGTATATGAGACATTAAAATTTCACTGCAGCGGTCAAGCGAAAACAAATTTCATTGGTTTTAAACCTAAAAGTTTGATTATTCGTGGTATTTTCGTCAATAGCTTGTACGGAACCATTTCTGAATACTCTACAATTTTCAATACCTACATAATTAATAACATACACACTTGTAACTAGGTAACAAAGTCTAACAATACATATAATCATTGGCAATCAATAAAATGACATCTCCTGAACTAATTAATATAGAATTATAAAAACAACTGTCATTCCCACGATAAACAATGCAAACGATTTCAAGACAAACTGTAGTCATTTAAATGTATGTCCGCTTTTTCTTCTGTTATTAAACTTAAAAATCAACTTTTACAGACTTAAAATCAAGACAAGAGTTAAGGCAAGAGTGAATAGGTTTCTCCTAGGCAGGCATGATCCACCTTAGAACTCATCGCCGCTAAACATCAGGCGGGTTTGGGGTCAAATGCCTGCCTGGTCTTGAATAAAATAAAAAATTATTAAAAGTGACGAACAAGCAGACGCTTAACCTCATGGACAGTGATTCCGCTGCATATTGACACGACGATGCCCTTGATGTCTTTTTTCCCACCACTGCAACTCCTGTTCACCAGGATCAACAGTGGCGTCCTTTGATCGAATAACCAACGAATAATGCAGCTTTGCAATGAAGCGTGCATGCAACTGTGCAATGTGAATGATAGGCTGTGCCCGGACACCCTACCGGCTGTCTTGCGGGTCCCAAGAACAAACTTAATCAGAAGAAATAGGAGGTAGTAAGAAACCGATAACCTTTGATGTCATATAACGGAAACGGTACCGACATGCGTTGCTCATGTAGAGATAAATATATAAAACCTCTCGTAACTACGTTTTCTTGACTGTAAGCTATACATTTTGATCAATTTGCGAATAAATTGCATCTTAGGCAAGGACATTCTACGTCGATGAAGTTGCGAGCAAAAATCTGGTCTTGTATTTTTAAAAAACAATTGTGTGCGTCTGTGAGTCCGTCCTCTACGCGGGCAACGCATTGGTGTTCTCAGACATCAAGGGCGTCGGCGTAGGCGGTATCACTTTCTATCAGGTAACCCGTCTAGTTGTTTGTTGAATATCACTTGGCTCTACAAAGGCTGACATTTTTGTTTTTTTGGATATGTTTATATACGAAAGATTATTTTCAAGTATCCACTGAAAACACGGCAACAAGTACAGTCATTCTCTTTCATAAGACCGTTCAGCTATATATGTATATGTGACATGTACGTACACGGGCGCGCACGCGCTACCACCTTAAGGTCGAGTTTTGCTTGCAGGTTTTGCGGCTGGGGGCTTTCATACTATATTTGTGAATGGATGAGATTATCATACTTTTAAAACAACATCATGATTTCAATGAATGATTTGCTTCCTTTACCGTCATTGGTAATAGAGATTTACTACGGCCAA
Source organism: Choreutis nemorana (assembly GCA_949316135.1). Lineage (NCBI taxonomy): Eukaryota > Metazoa > Arthropoda > Insecta > Lepidoptera > Choreutidae > Choreutis > Choreutis nemorana. The sequence goes on from OX438609.1 coordinate 9,672,767, forward strand.
TTAGGATGGCGCTTGCGATCCAACCCCTAAAACGTAGTATTATCGCGTACAGAGGAATTTCGATGGCAAATGAAACTCCGTGGCAGACCTCGACTGTACATGCACATTGTTCTAGTGCGCGTGTCGTCTGCTTAGCGAACTCGAGGTTCCACACGTTGAAATAATGAGCACATATACTCCTGAAGAAACTACCAACCTTAATCGAACAGTTTTGGTAAGATGGAATTAACTGAGTGAAATTCGGGTAGCACTTTAGTTTTAAATATGTGTATTTATAACCAAATCTGACCAGACAGGTCGAGGGTTGTAGATGTTGTTGTAGCTTCCATGTTCCTCATTTTGCCCGGACAGTGGCGACAGATTCGCCACCCTTCTCACTGGGACTCAACTTGCAACAGGTGCAACACCTATGCCAACCCCTCTCGTGGGATTACAACGTGACTTTATACTTTTAGATATAACCCTACTCACTTCAGCTGGAGAATCTCGCAATTCCTCAATCCTTTCACAACCGTGTCTCTGAACTCGAGCATCAAGCCTGCCTGGTTGGCCCTCACCCTGTCCACCCTCATGGGATCCAGCGGACTGATGCCAAGCTCTGGTACTCCAGCAGCGAGGAATGGAACCGCCTTCTGAGCTGAACTCTTCATACACGCGGAGTCACCTACCTTGCATGGTGTTATGAATGGCGCTGCAAGGAAATTAAAAATTTAAGTGTCTTTTTATATAAGAACTCGAGCAGAATTATTTGATAAAAAGGTTCCAGCGTATTACCATTACGAGGCTTAATGGTAACGCGCTGGAACCTTGTCATATTAAATTCGAAATTTAATCATCAGAGACTAAAAAGAACAAATATTATACGGTAAAATGAGTTTAACTAATGCCATGACGTCATCAACATGGCCGCCAGGCGCATTACCATTTGACTGGGGTTATATTGAAAAATTAAACATTTCCATTTTTTTTTTTAACGACTACGAAAGAGGGGGTTCTATATTAGATTGTCATTTAACGTTAATAACGTATATTAACACATAACACATAAGTATTAATATGAAATTCTTGCTTAGATTAATCCGTTATATCTTGCCTTTCTCCTGTCTCAGTAAAATCCATCAGAATATTTCATCCAACTAGGATAAAAATAAAAAGTAACAAATGTGACAATAAAAACTTTCATTTAGAAAAACACTTTTAAAGTCCATTTGATTGGATAATAACCTCATGATTCCCAAAAAAAACCGTTCCCGGAAAAACAATATTTTTTCCGTTCCCTCTTAGCCTAATCCGTTAGATCTGAAGGGAAATCTGTCTAACTGGCAATGCAAAAGAGAACAATACACCATATTGAAACTGATAATTAACGTTTGTTTTTTTTTTTAACTTCATTGCCAAACAAGCAAGCGATTATCTTTATGGAACTAAGGAACTTCATGGTCACGGCCACCTTTAACATGACGATGTCGTTGGTGCCTTAGAACGCTAAAATATAACGGATCTGGCACAGAACCGTTGCTATATAACCCTCCTTTTACTTCGTAGTCGGGTAAACATTGCAATGTTGCATAAAAACTAGCCTTCCGGTTACCTCCTCATCGAGGACTTGCATTCAATGATGATACAATTGTTTCTGACAAGACGGAAATTATAATAATTTATTGTTGACTTGCTTTTGTTCGCCGCTTTGTTTGCATGGAGAAGGTTTCATTAACTACTATAATTTGCGGTTCCTACATATTTTTTTTAAATAATAAATCACATCACGACACACACATTGACTCAGCCCTGCAGTAAAAATCTTAAGGAAGAACTTGTGTCACAGGAACAATATGGTATAAACTACCTAGATAAGAATGCAACATCCAAGACCGGTAAGCGAAACAATGCGTCTTTCAAATATCACAAAGCCCAACCCCCACTGGGATTCGAACCCACAATTAAATCAGACAAACGAACGGACAGCCAGCATTTGTTTATGTTTCTTTTTCGTGCAAATAAAAATTAAACCAAGGGAAAGGTATTAATTTGATTACATACAATTATTATTTATTGTATTATTATTATTTTAATTCGGTAAACAATTATTTTTAAAGAAAATTTATTAATCATAACCACTAAATAAATATATCAAAACGACTAAATGGGTATCTAAATTTGGTGACATCATTAATTACATTCGTATTTTGTTATTAGACATCCATTGAAGATTTATTTTTATTTAAGGAAAAATATCAAGAACTATCGGTTCACAAATACATGAGAAATTGTTATTTAATGTTTAACTATAGTGATTACCTTGAGATGCAAATGCGAAAAACTTTAATATTCATTAGATGTTTTTTTTTTTCTCTGTTAATTCTTTAAAAAAGTATGCAGTAATAAACAAATTAAAAAATATAATCGAAACACACGCAAAATTGATAAACTAATAACATGTAACATATTTTTAATTTTAATAATACGGAAACGTAAATTTTTTCTAATTTTTATTAAAGAAAAAAAAAAAAAAAAACAAGGAGAATTAAAACAACAGATCAAAACGAACAATTCATACCCATTGCCTATAAAGTTAACACGTTAAGCATGCTTTGGAAATTAAAAAAAACTTACCAAGCTGCCCATTAGACTGCACCACTAACACAAAAACACCCAAAGCTAAATACACCAACATATTTTGGTATCTCCAACCCTACTTCTTGACAGTGGAACGCGACCAAAGGAAATGCCTGACGTTAATATAACTCCTTCATTATATACATAACCACAATAACAATAGCACTCATCAACATCTCAGTGTAAGGGTTTTGATATTAGGCCACCAACACACAAGCTGCAAAAGTTGCTCGACATTTAAGCCTGTAACCGTCTAAAATAAAGTTGACGAAAGACAAAATAAGGTTTAAATCATGCTCAAATGTCATCAGTTGGCAGTTTCCCGCCAAAACAGTATGCATTTTTGTATTAGAACTAACTACGAAATTCGAAATATTTCTTGCTTTAGTCTGGGTAACCCTATATGAGGCTGATAGGGGATCTTTGTGGACTTAAAAATATACAAAGATGCCCTAGGATAGGTATCTACCCGAGTGATCTTAGTAGACATCGCCGCCGTAAGGGTCAACCTGCCAAAACTGTAAAGAGAGCCAAAAAAAATTATGAATTTATAGGCCTTTAAACTTTCGTAAATCATCGAAAAAGATCATATTGTATTGAGAACTAATTGTTTTTTTTTTTTTTCTTTTCTACCGCGACCTCAAGTCAATTGAATATTTTTTCTCCGTTTTTCTGTGTTGTTTTCTTTTTTCTGTGCTAAGTGTTAAGCCAGCTAAGTGTAAAAACAGTGCTAAGCCGTGATTGACTAACTGATTTGTCTACAGCTCAAAAAACTGATTTCACGAACGTCACATATTTGAAAATACATCCCCAAAGCAATAGCAATGGGTGATGAAAGTTCATAAGATACTGCTGAGCTGCGCGGTTATCAATTTTTTATTACATCCTATAAAAATCTGTGGGTTGAAACAATAATTGGAATTTAGAGTGGACTGTTCGTGTGCGCCCGCCCTGACAAGATTTATCATGATTTATTTGAGGTCATTACACAGTTTTTAATGAATAATTATTTTAACTCGGAGGCAATGGTTGGGCTCTAGTTTTATTTTTTTTATTGGATTTTGAAGAGTGATCTTCATATGAATAATGAATAAAATATTCGATAAATTCTCATCTGATTTACGTATAATGCTTCACATAACAAGTACAATATCAATCCTTATGCTGTACAACTTAAGAACGGTACAAAGTCTAAACAGGTTAGGTTTATCTTTGGCTGTGTGTGGATACTTAGACTACACTTTGTGAAAAAAAACAACATTAATTTACAGATGAAGAAGGTAAACAATTAAAAAGGTGGATGAAACATTTGGTGAAAATCTAGGTCGGAAAATTTGTTTTTATTGAATTTGGGTTTGGAGACCTACGATTTAATTTTATTTTATTATTATTAATCATAAATTTTGGATACATATCATCCATATATAAACACACATCACGGGCGAACAAGCAGACGGTTATTGCTGTGATATCGCCGCATATTGACAAGGCGATGTCATTGATGTCCGGAACGCCAAGAACAACGCGCTGATGTAGAGGTAAAGATGTTATAACTCTAATGCCAGTAAATACACTGGCTCTCCAATTCTTTCAACCGAAACACAGCGTACTGCTTCACGGCAGAAATAGAAAGAACGATGCCTATGCTCAGAAATATTTTAACAAAATCCATAAATATTCCTGAAACGCTTAAATTTACCTAAGAAGGTAAAAAATTTAGTTAAAACTGACTACTATCTTTAAAAACAAAAAAAAAACTAATTAAATTATGATAAATCATAATAATGGAAAAAAAGGTTTTAAGCAAAAAATACCACCTGAATAAAGGATACGAATGAAAATTGTTTTTTTATTGTAATGAGCGTTAAATAATGACGTCTCATTAAAAATTGTACTAAGTACACTTTTTGTGACCGCATTGATCCTTGAACGTTTACGGAGGTAATAAAAACGGACAGTATACTTATATAGTTTTATTTGTATTTCTTACAATACACACATGTATTTTAACTTGAAACCTGATAGGTTCGTTAAATATCTTTCAAAAGATACATAAAACATAAACTGACGCCGTAATCCCTCAAAGGGATGCAGAGGTGTCACACAGCGCATTTCGCATGTTTACGTTCAGTCCCAGTGTGACAGGCGAATCCGTCGCCACTAACCAGGCACAATGAGAAACATGGCAGCCCGGCGCCCCGAGACTCGAACCCTCCACTTGTCGGGCCGGGTTGGTCGGTACAAAGGCACGTAACTAACTAAGCTACCACGTCCTCATAAGAAAATGTATAATCATTCGGGACATAGAAATCATGTGGACTTACTTCTTTTTTTTCTTTATTGGAGATATATCTCATAACCAACTACATATATACTACTCAAAACAAAATAAGGGCCACGAGGTATTTTGTCTGTACCATGAAAATAATAAAACCTATATGTATTTTTTTGTCTCCATAACGTAAACTAATGTTGTTTTTACCGTGTAGACCAATAAACTTATTCCAATAATAATGATTAAAAAGTTTATTTGCTTTTGAAAGAAAAAATCACATTTAAGGTTAAAAATAAAACAATGTAAAGTTACTGAAAACAAAAGAAAATACTCCATGCTCATCTTTTAGTAACGAGTATGCCCTCCTCGTTTCACTACGCACTCCTGAAGCCTGGAGTGCATGCTCTCAATCAAATGCCTGACATTTTCCATTGGAATCTCTTCCCAGGCCCATTTAACAGCGTTGATGAGTTGCTGTTGGTTGTGGATTTCCTGATCACCGTCTCTAACTCTTCGTTTCAACTGATCCCACATGTGCTCTATTGGATTTAAGTCCGGACTGTTCGCCGGCCACGGCAAGACTTGAATTTGAGACGCTTCCAGTACAAACCGAGTCGCTTGAGCCGTGGGTGCACGAGCAATGTCTTGCATCAAGATGAATCCAGGACCCGCTCGCTGGGCAAATGGGATCACATGTGGTCTGACAACTTCCTCAATATACCGCTGAGCAGTAACAGTACCTCATTTAAAATAGCGAGCTCAGTTTTGCCGTGTAAGCTTATCCCGCCCCAAATCATTACATTTGGACCACCAAAACGATCGACTTCATGGATGCAGGCTTCTGAAAATCTCTCGCCGCGTCTTCTCCGTACTCTAATACGCCGATCGTCGTTAAAAATTTAACATTGCATTCGTCTGTGAAGAGCACCATGCCCCATTGGTTTATGTCCCAGTCCAAATGTTGACGGGTAAATCTTAAACGATTTGCACGATGATTTCTGGTTAATGGAACACGGACAACTCGCCTTCTTGATGCCTGCCGGTCTTCATGCAATCGATTACGAATAGTTTGGTCACTGACACGAGTACCCCTTGTGAGCCGTAAACGATTTTGCAGCTTGCGGGCCGTCGTTGTGCGATCTCGGCGCGCACTTAATCGAATGTAACGATCCTCTTGAGCTGTTGTAATGCAAACTCTGCCCGAACCAGGTCTTCTTCTAACACTGCCGGTCTCTTGGAAACGATTCCATAGATTTTGAACAGCTCTTCGAGAAAATCCCAAATGCAAACCCACAGATCGCTGCAAATGACCTTCTTCAATCATTGTAACGGCTCTGCTGTCAGCGAGTCCATTTAGCGAGTATTATATTATTTTAGATATAGTGCTTTGCAAAAGATGTTTCTGACTCGAGATATCAATGAACTCTGATAATTTCTAATAAACCAAGAAGCTAAGGAAAGCAAAACGACAAAGAAAATGGAATCAAAATTTTCAAAAATAATTTTAAATCAAATTTTATTTAAAATTGTTGCCAGCATTAGATGAATACTACAATATTAAAAAGTTTAGGTATCAAAGAGTTTGTATACTCAATATTTTACTACTTTCATTATGTAAATGTTTAACACCAAAATGAAAAAATACCTCGTGGCCCTTATTTTGTTTTGAGTAGTATATTTAAAGTTTCAACATTTATGTACACTTAGCATTAATTTGAAATACATGAACTTATCTCGCTAGATACAAGCGAATACTCAATAAAATATAATATATTTTAGTACTAAGTAAAAGTTTAATTTTTTTATAATTTATTACCTCAATGAATCGGTGGCATACGATATTATTTCACTCAGAAATAACAATGTTTTAATCAATAAATTATCGAATAAAACCGTTCATTGATTATTCTTATTAATTCTTCTTCAATCGTATACTTCTGATGATTGACAGTTTTATTGCTTTTACAAGAATTCTCTATCCCTCTCATCATCATAAGCCAGACCTGAATGAATGAAGATGTCAACTGCTGTGCCTCGACCTCCCCAAAATATTTTGATCACAGGGATCCTGCACCGCTTGGTCAATACTCTTCTAGCAAAATTGTCCACAAAGTGGGGTCCAACCAACGCTACGCCTTCCAGCCCGCGGTCCCCACTTTTCATTACAACGTCATAGGAAAACAAGCAAACGCTTCACCTGATGGAAACGACGATGCTCCTGATGTCATAGAACGCTAAGAGATCCGCCTTATGTAGAGGTAAAGATGTTACACTTTTATTACACTGGTTCTCCAATCTGTCTAACCGAAACACAACGAACTGCTTCTCGGTAGAAATAGAAAGGAGGGTGATACCAACCCGGATGGTCACGCACATAGATCTACCAACTGTGTATTTGTGTCTTGATCGCGTCTTCTTCGACGGTCATCGGTTCTTCGAGCTATACGGCCAGTCCATTATCACCTCAACTCGCTTGTCCTTAAAGCTGCGAGTATATTGGACACCATAACTCTCCTCACGTCAGTTCTATCATCCATTGCAGTGTTTCTTAACTATTCCTACCCCTAGAAAATCACGAACAATTTTCATTTTATTTTATTTTATTTTACTTTATTTGGGAAACAAATAGTTATTTTAATTAATTAAAATCAATTCAAAAATAAAAACATAAACCCATCAAGTTTCCGCTGAAAATTAACAAATAAATATTATTGAATTTAAAAGAAAGAAATTAAAAATAAACATGAAACAAAATCAATAATAACAATACAATAAATTAACAAATAGAAAAAAACGGCAAAATACTATACATAATTACTTCTAACGATTCTCCTAAAGGAAGAATACGTGCAATTAAAAATATCACGGACCCCCTTCTAAACAAAATAACTTGTAACTTTTAAAACAAATTCCTTTTGTAATCCTATTCAAGAACAGCGATCACGATATGTTTGTGACCTTCATTATTGTTAACTGATCCAGAGATGATAATAAACTGGCAGACCACTAGGTGTCCCCGGACCACAGATTAAGCAGTCTTTTATTTATTTTTATTTTATTAAAAAGATCACCAACATAGTGTACATTTATTCATACAATTAAAGAACAATCACAGTATAAAAACAAGTCTAATGTCACTATAAAAACGGTGAAGACAGCGTGCGAGAAAAAAAAAAAGTCAAACATTTAAAACATCAAAAACCGAATAATTTTTTTGCATTAAATACAAGTTTATTTTCATAACTAACCTTTGCCAGTGACTACGAAGTCATTCGCGTAGACTTCAAGAATTTATTCAAGAGAGAAATTAACATGAAAAACGCTTTTGTCTTGTTTTCTTTTTTTCATGATAAAACTTGTTTTCAAGGTATTAAATAGCCTGTATGCATACCAGTTCAACCCCTTGGGTTATTCAGAGCTCTGTCACACTTTTAAATATAATAAGTTAAGTTAAGCTAAATTATAATAAGTTGTAGATATATTAAGGCTATGAGATCTTGTCTCTAATAATCCTTCAAAGCCTTAAAAGGAATTCAAACAAGACCTCATGTTTGCATTACGTGCCGACTTACACGAAAAATAAATGGTATCTACAGCGTAACTAGGTTAATATACATTTTATTGTCATCAGTTTCAATGTGCATTTATCTTGCACGTAGACAACACGAGCTATTAAAAGAATAAGATCAATTAAAAGCATATTAAAGTTCTATTATTCCTAATTAAGTGTTTTCCTTGAGAAATTGTGCATTTTTGGTTTGGATTTTTTGGTGAAAATGTTCCTATAAGGAAAAGTTTTTTAACCGTCATCTATCAGTTATATTGCCAAATTGATATTTCCGAATTGTTGATTTTGAGCAGGTTTGAGGTTTGTAGTCGACAAAGCATAGTAACTGAAGATGACGTGTTGTGGTGACACGTTCCTAGGTAGTTCTAGTTGTTTTATATATTATATAATATATATATATATATATTTTTATTACTTAATATCTCGGGACAACCCACACAAATTGTCTTGATCCAAAACTAAGCCCTAACAGGCTTTCAATAGGGCTACTAAACAAATACATTCGATAAATACATATTTAGATTGATAGAAACCAACCGTGACCTCAGAGCGAATATTCGTGTGCATCAATCATTGCACGAATGCCTGCGAGAGCAGGGACTCGAACCCGAGACTTCACGTGTCACAGCCAACGGATTAAGCCTCGCCACGCTACACCATACGCCACGGAGGGCGTTGTAATGAAATAACTTCCCTAACTAGCGACACAGAGTCTTCATAGAAACACATAGAAACCAGTCGTGGCATCTGCGGTTGCTAGGCGGAGACGGCATCGAACTAGTACCTTAAACCTTTGTGCCTACCATGAGTTTTACCTTAGATTGTAAACTGCAGTTACAAATTTGTTTGAATCTTTGTAAAGCGCCCCTAACGGATAGTTGAGGAACTAAGATTGCTCATACAAAATCATCGTAGTAATCTGTGTGACCTGTCGTGAAGAAACTTTTTTAATACACAGTATTCATGGATTTTGTTTAGTCCTTGTTATCATGTTTGTTCTTTTCCTCTATGTATGTAGCGTTATTTTGAGTATTTGTATATTGTGTTTTATTGAGATGTGTTCATGGTTGTCAGATTTATTTTTGTGATATGTTTGTTTTTTTTGTATTATTATTTGTAATCTGTCCACTGTTTTATGTCCAAATAAAGAAAAAAAAATGCAAGCGGTATGGGGAGAGTTTAATAATTTTTTTTTAGATAAAACTTTTGTACAAAACTGTTCTGCCATGAATTTGTATTAGTTTTTTAAATGTCAGATTAAATTTATTACTTTACTACAAAGATTTGTAACTATTAATTGTTTAAGCGAGCTTAGTTCCTCAAGTATCCTGTAGAGGCGCTTTGCAAAGATTCGTTCGTACCAATTCATAACTGCAGTCGTTAGCGGCAATAGATGGTATGTGGAAAACGAATAACAACTAAAATATAATTAAGCCAGATCGATTACTAAAGCAGAAAAAAGTTGTAGCAAATAGAAAAACTATAGTTCATATTGTATTTGATTTTCAGCTGATTGTGGATCTATGTGCGATATGGGTTGGTACCACCCTCCTTTCTGTTCCTGCCTTGAAACTGTTCGCTGTGTTTCGGTTCGAAGGATTGGTGAGAGAGCTAGTGTTATCACCGGCACGAGAGGTATAACATTGGCATTCTAGAAATCAAGGCCACCGTCGTGTCAATATCACTTTCCATTAGGTAGCACTGCTTGTTGGCCATGATGTGGTAGAAAAATCTTAGTTCATAAATAGCGACATCCAGTGAGATTTTTTAATTTTGCCTAAAGCAGTTTCCTAATTAAGTCGTCAGATGTCGTTATATAGAAAAATCTTGTTGCCAGCAGTCGACCAAAAAAACTTGTAAATCCCTAAATGATGCGACATTCAAGTTTTAGAAGTTGTTTCTCCTCGATTTATACTTAAAAATCGTTTGTCCTGACATATATCTGCTATCTGCTTACAACCTAAACTATAAATATACACAGTCAGATCATAAATTCTGTCACATGTTAAATATAACATAATTGAAACAACCATGTAACCATTTATATACCAAAATTAACAAAACATAGATTCTTACGACACTAAAGTTTATTCAAAATGACCTCCGTGATTTGAATACAGGCCTTCAATCTGCGCGGCCAGTCTTGTCTCCAGTCTCAAGGATGTCTTGAGTGACTCCAAATTGGGATGAGGCTTTGAGCACGCCTTTTCCTCCCAGTGTTGCCATATCTGGTAATCTAACGAATTCAAATCTGGACTGGAGGAGGGCCAGTCTTCGTGAAGGATGAAGTCGATTTCATGCTCCGCCAGCCAGTCTTGTGTGCTCTTCGCTCTATGAGCTGGCGCCGAATCTTGTTGGAATACCCAGTGCCTGTTATTGAACATGGTATGAGAAACAGGTTCCACAAGGTTCGTCAGGACTGTATTTTGATACATAACTGCATTCGTTTTAACACCTTTCTCACAAAAATGTACCTCAGTTAAGCCCCGATAAGAAACTCCCAACCATACCATGAGCGAGGATGGAAAATGACCTCGTTGGACACGCGGAATACGGTTGCTCGCTTCTTCACTACTGTGTGCGTACACCTTATCATTTTGTTTGTTGTAGCTCTCTTCTACGGTAAATTTTTTTTCATCCGAAAAAGGAATTTCCCGCGTACCGCTTCAACAAAGCGCGGCATCTCTTCAGTCTCAGCTCACACGGTCTTCTTTAAGGGTCCACTCCATATTTTAAAATGAGTAAATTTCTAAAAAGTATACATTTTTATTTTCATGAAAAATTCGAAATTCGAATTCAAAAAACTTTTTTGTGGCCAGCATTCTAAAAGAAAAGTTTTTACTGTGTGACAATACTTATGACCTGACTGCGAACACGAACGATGTCGCGGGCATAAGCTAGTATAAAATATTGGTTTAAAATCTAGTCTGTACAATTCACACGTGATTTTGAAGGTCAAACACGTTTCAATGTTAATTTATTATAATTAATTAGATACCTCTCTTCTTCTAAGTGAATTCTGATAGCAAAATTTTGTTGTAACTTTTATTTAAAGTTATCTTATATTAACCCTCGACGCAAAAAGAAGGGTGTTATAAGTTTGACTGTGGCATCATAAGTCTCGAATTAACGAAGCGATTTTGATGGAGTTCTTTTTGTTTTAAAGTTGACTTAATATAGCGTGTTTTTATCTATGTTTGATTCATGAAAGTGGGGATGAACAATCGAATGCATGCGAATATGTCCGATCGGGGATTTTTTTAAATTTGTAATTTAATGTTATACTCGAGTTCAGGGGAACTTCCGACCAGGGTATTGGGAGGACGCTAGTGCATAGTAATGGGATTTTTCCCTCATATCATCAACATACCTCATCCACCAAATGGATTTTATTTACGCAATTTTATTTATAAAAATGTATTCCTCAGTAAGTCCAAAAAAAATAGGTGAATGAAATCGGTGGAAATTCCATCATGGCAATTCGCATTTTTTATAATAAGTTAAATACAATTTCCTATTAAATGGTAATGAGCTATTTATAAATAAAGGTGTAAATATGTGTCTGTATACACTGGCGGATCCAGAGGGGGGAGAGCTAAGGGGCCCAAACCCCCCTCCCTCCTAAAAGCATTAGATATCGTCGGATTTTTACCCCTTTCTTTGTTAATGGTAAAACCCAACTTTAATGAAATTTGGTAAAACCCCCCAAGAATTTGGTAAAATGTCTTCAAAAATAACCATTTCTATCTGTTACAAGTAGAAGTAGTCTCTTTCATTCTAAATTTAACCTATTAAGGATCACCTTTATTGTTTAATTATTTAAAATGTCTGACAACTCTTATTTTGTTATCTATCTATAATATCATAAAAAAGTCCAACGCTGCGTTTGTCTGGATTTATGTACGGTAATCTCAAAAACTGCCGACCTGGTTTTTTTTTTTTGGTTCTTCATCTATCAACATAGGATTCCTGAGGATGAGGATGAGGCGAGCCGTTCATATGAACTACGAAGAAATGGGCTCGCCCCAACATAATTTGACCTTGTAATTGTAGGTGTGTGTGTGATACAACATGTAAAGGATACGTCACAATAAAGGTTTGGGTGGAACACCAACTCATTAATTACTTGCCTGCTTATGTAAAACTATATCCCAAAAAACTGGTTCAAAAACGTTTAAAGATTAACAAAAAAAAAACACATAAGGCGAATTGATGATTGATTCATCGAATTAAAACACGTGAGTTACGTATAAATCAATTAACTAAACAGCTAAAAAAATATATTTAAGAAGTTGGTAAAGCCACTGCTGTTTGAATCTTAATAATCCTTTAATTCATCTATAAATAATTAATAAACACAACACATTTCAAAGTCAAAAAGTTTTATTCGAATAGACATAAGTATGTTTCAGAATGATATTTCTACTTGGAAGAAACCGTCAAGAAACCTCCGTAGTTAATAACACATGTAATTTCACGTGAAATGATAAAAACAATAGTAAAAAGATTACAAGTTCAAAAATTTCACACTACAACTAAATTTAATAGAACTAAATCAAAGTAAGACACAATAAAATTTAAAAACTACTCATGTGTATTCAAGATGAGAAGCAAGTTCTAGTTTTTCCGCTGCTGGTTGTTCTGCTGAGAATTATTTTTTTATCTCGAAGGATCTAACTTACATTTCACTTAATAACGTTTTAACCTGAACAATTAATATGCAATTGCCTATTTAAAAAGTTATTAGTGACTTAGCACATTTACTGATCAAATCCGTATTTACGAATAAAACCTTTTTTACCGAATGAACTAACGATTTTAACAGACGAAAAACGACGGAGGATGTTTTCAAGTCGACCCCTATTTTATTTATCATTGTTATTATATTTTATGTTTACAATAAAATAGTAAAGCAAAAGGCTTAACTTAATTTCCAATAGTTAAACCTCTGTGGCGCAGTGGTGTAAACAGCCGACTGCTACGCTAGAGGTTCTGGGTTCAAATCCCGGCAGGGACGGAACTTTATATTATTTGCAAGACGCATTGTTTCGCTTACCGGTCTTGGATATAGTATTCTTATCTACGTAGTTTATACCATGTTGCTTAGCACCTGTGACACAAGTTCTTACGATACTGCAGGGCTGAGTCAATGTGTGTGGCGTGATGTGGTTTATTATTATTATTATTAATATTAAAGTGCAATAATGAAAATAATTATATCTCTTTTAATTATTAACACGATGGTGAATCCCTGAGCTTTGCTCTGAATTTTAGTCGTAAATGATTATTAATTCATTTCATTTTAATTTAATCAGTACGTGACATAACAAACTGGTGTTTTTTTATATATGTTTAAATAACCACCAAAACTTGAATTTCCTTAGATTGTTTAGCTGATACAGTTGTTGGGTGAAATTGTTATAATGTTCAGATTGATTCATATTATTGGCTGAGTAAATCAATTGTTCCATTTAAATGATTATATGTAAACTGTAAAGGGTTGTCTTCTTTAAAACATCTTGACTTCCGCTGACATGACGGTGAGATGACGGCACGGTTACTAGGTGACCGTTTGGAGAAGGTGTCATTTATATTGAAAAGTAAATAAAATATGAATTAAAGTCGAAAAATTAATGCCTTCAATATGAATCTGTTACTTTTACTGGGCTAACACCTAACCAATGTTGGCGTTAAAAAACAACGAACGGTACTAAAACATTAAAACTTTCGAATATTTCAATTAAATTCAACAAACCTTTAGCCCTCAATAGATAATAGGAAAAAACTTTCCTTGCAATTAGGATATTTAGCTGTCAAACCACGTACTTTCACCTAGATATCCATTCAATAATGATTCTATTGCTGTTTTAATCATATAAATAGGCTACGGTAACACGGTTTCAATTTCAGTCGTATTATAATAACCACATCACGACACACACACTGACTCAGCCCTGTAGCAAATTTATAGAATCTTGTATCGAATGTGCTAATCAACGATATGGTATAAACTACTTAAATAAAATTAGATTCAAGACCGATAGGCGAAACAATGCGTCTTGCAAATAAAACAAAGTTACGCCGAACCCAAAACCTCTAGCGTATCAGCCGGCTGTTTACACCACTGCGACACAGAAACCGTCAAAGCATAGGAAAACTATTTTCTTTTAACATCGCAGATGTCTTCTATAGTAAAAATAACCTATTTTCTTAAGGTTAGAGGAAGAAGTTTGGTTACTTAGCAACTATTGTATAGTAAGTAGGTTCATTATTGTCAATGAAAATATATAAGGGCAAGATTTTTTATTACTATTTAAAATGAGAATTGTAAACCCATACATGTTTCCATCAATACAGGTAGAATAATGTACCTTTTTATATACACTGTTTATTTGCAGTTTCCTATCGTACCAAACAATACGTCATCCGATACCTATTCCCGTGCTGATTTTTTTTACACCTAATTTTTGGCACAGGTCACATACATACACGATGTAGTGTAGGTTTTGTTGTAGCTTCGACGTCAGACGTGTTTTGTTCACGTAATTGTAATAAATGGTAACGAATGGTGTTTTTATGTCGTGACAAGTCAGTGACGACGTGACGCATCGATCGCGTGACGTCTTGCTGACACGTACTGTTTCTTCTTAGTACACTTGTTTTTTAAGACACGTTCTACTGCAATCGACCAGTGTTTTTTTCGGGGCACACCCGCCACTCTGTCCCACCTCTGCAACTCCTATTCACTAGGATTAACATTAGCGTCCTTTGATCGAATTATCAACAAATAATACAGCTGTGCATTGACGCACAGGCTGTGCCCGGACACCCTAACAGCTGTCTTTTGACCCGCAACGAACTTAATCAGAAGAAATAGGAGGTAGGAAAATTGACCAGTGTGAATGCCAAGGTTTATAGGTAGTACATTCGATTGCCGCTTGCGACTGCAGTTACAAATTTGTAAGAATCTTTGTAAAACGCCTCTAACGGATTGATAAGGAATTAAGATTGCTCATACAAGTCACTGTGATAATCTTTGTTATCTGACATATAAAAATTAAGAAACTCATAGAAGATACACTGTTATAATTCTGATGATAAGTAATTCGCCATGGCTGGCGCCTTGTACTGTTTATTGCTATTTCTTTAAGGGAGACTTTTTTCCCTCTTTCTGGGAGGAAAGTCTGCGACCAGTTACTTCTTCCAACTTCTTATTATTAAATTTTATGTGGGTCCCAATACAAGTGCTATTATGTTTGGTACTTGGCGTGTGCTTTACTTGCTCCAAAGACCTGTTGATCCTGGTGAACAGCAGTTCCAGTGTAGGATTTGTCAAAAAAATCCCTTGCTTACCTGCTTGGAATATTGCTGTCTGGGAATCCTTGTTACAACATTTACTTCTAAACAACATCGTACCCAAAACCCCGTAAGTTTTGTTCTCGATAGAATTACGTGAACCACGTGAAGGATATAAATTAAAAACATGGTGGACATGGTAGCTCAGTTTGTTACGTGCCTTGGTTAACCGACCGATCCGACCTGACAGCTCCAGTGTTCGAGTCTCAGGTTCCCGTAAGTTGTAGCTGCCATGTTCCTCAATTTGCCCGGATAGTGGCGATAGATTCGCAACCTGTCACACTGGGGCTCAACATAAACATGCGAAATGCAGAGGTGTTACTCTGCCAACCCCTCTGGAGTAATTACGGCGTGAGTTCAAAAAAAACACTGATTTAACTGGTCAACGGAAGAGGTGTCGTAGTGAAAAAAGTTACACAGTAAAGCCACTTTAAGTGACCTTTTTTTTAGCCGTCTCGCCACTCTTTCCCCTTACTGTTGCTCCTGTCGTTTATTGTTTATTAATTAAGACACGCCACCAGCAAACATGGCAATACACTATATTAAAAAAAATTAAAAGGATTTACATGTTTACCAATTAAAGGCGCGTTCATAATTGTCATAAAACAATACACAAATTCATAATGAAGTATACATAACATGTCACATAAAGTTAGGATAAATATAAAAAAGAAAAAAAAAACGTTAACGTAAGTGCAATATCAAATTATTTTAAAATGTCAGAACAAAATAATGGAATTAGCAAAACCAAGACAGAATTAAAATCAAAATTAAATTTAACTCACAATTAACAGATGAGAGCTTACGAGCGGATCAACGTTACAAATAAGCGATCTAGTTTCAAACCACCTCATCTAACAAAAGTAGGTACAACGAATTAGTTAGCTAAAGATGTCTCACTAAACCTCATTGAGATGCCGGTCGTCAGGAAGTCAGCAAAAAGCTGAAAAGAACTACGTGACTTCGCCAACGTGTTCGCACACGCGGACGTTGCCTTCAAAAGGATACAAAAGAAAAACAGGAATCATACACACAAATGTGATCTCCGACCATACAAGATACGAGGAAAACTTTGAAAATATTCTTTTGTACTTAACTTGTTGATTGATTTTGACCTGGGATCAGAACAAAGCGCTAATGTTTTCTCGTTTGGTTTTTACATCTATGGAAAAATCAAGGAAACCTTTTGAATAGTTTGTACAGTCCATTGATGGCTTTTCATAATTGCAAGGTTTATTTATTTTATTTACTCAATAGACAAACCTACAGAACACATACAAACATTCAAAACAAACTGTACATGAACGATGACGACGACCTCGGTGCCGCAGTGGTGTAAACAGCCGACTGCTACGCTATAGGTTCCGGGTTCGAATCCCGGCGGGGCAACACTTTGTGTTATTTGCAAGACGCATTGTTTCGCTTACCGGTCTTGGATTTTGTATTGTTATCTATGTAGTATATACCATATCGTTGCTTAATTCCTGTGACACAAGTTCTTACGATGCTTACTGCAGGGCCGAGTCAATGTGTGTGTCGTGATGTGGTTATTATTATGAAGGTACATTACTTGTACAACGTTCTTAACAAGTCACGCAAAGAAACTGTACAAAAATGTTCTAAAAACATGATTGAAATAAATTATAATGAAAAGATTCTTATTAAGTAACACAAATATATTAATTAATTAGATTTATAAATTAAGTTTACTTATTTATTTGGATCGCCAACGAATAATACATGCAGCACAACTTACAGAGTAATATCATTCCCTATGTTTATCCGATAACAGGTAACCACAGCTTACAGAGTAATATCATTCGCTATGTTTATCCGATAACAGGTAACCACAGCTTACAGAGTAATATCATTCGCTATGTTTATCCGATAACAGGTAACCACAACTTACAGAGTAATATCATTCGCTATGTTTATCCGATAACAGGTAACCACAGCTTACAGAGTAATATCATTCGCTATGTTTATCCGATAACAGGTAACCACAGCTTACAGAGTAATATCATTCCCTATGTTTATCCGATAACAGGTAACCACAGCTTACAGAGTAATATCATTCGCTATGTTTATCCGATAACAGGTAACCACAGCTTACAGAGTAATATCATTCGCTATGTTTATCCGATAACAGGTAACCACAGCTTACAGAGTAATATCATTCCCTATGTTTATCCGATAACAGGTAACCACAGCTTACAGAGTAATATCATTCGCTATGTTTATCCGATAACAGGTAACCACAGCTTACAGAGTAATATCATTCGCTATGTTTATCCGATAACAGGTAACCACAACTTACAGAGTAATATCATTCGCTATGTTTATCCGATAACAGGTAACCACAGCTTACAGAGTAATATCATTCGCTATGTTTATCCGATAACAGGTAACCACAGCTTACAGAGTAATATCATTCGCTATGTTTATCCGATAACAGGTAACCACAGCTTACATGTAATTTGTTATGATTAAAGAAAAAAACACTAGTTCTAGTTGTCATAATTAGCACACGATAGAAATTAAATTAAATTGGATTATGTTATAAATAAGACAATATCTTTTGAACTTTTCTCTCGACTATTGATTCTATTGTTTAATGACGACCTCGGTGGCGCAGTGGCGTAAACAGCCGACTGCTACGCTAGAGGTTCCGGGTTCGAGTCCCGGTGGGGGCGGGACTTTGTGTTATTTGCAAGACGCACTATTTCGCTCACCGGTCTTGGATGTTGTATTCTTATTTATTTAGCATATTACATATCGTTGCTTAGCACCTGCGATACAAGTTCTTACGATACTTAGTGCAAGGCTGAGTCAATGTGTGTGTCGTGATGTGGTTATTCAGTTGTATTCAATATAATTTTGTCTATTCGTCATTCAATTATAATAAAATTTATGTAATATTCTATATTTTTTATATTTACAAATTATCTAAGCTCGGAAAGCTGTTGACCTTTAGCAATGCTGGACTTTTGAGCTACTTGGACTTTGGTTTTAGTAAATTAATAACCCATTTGTCTTATGAGGTGATTAACAAGATTACATTTCACTTGATATTTATCGATCGTAACATTTGCATTTGCATTTTGCAATTCTAGTGTGCAAACAGATTGTTTAATTCAACCCTTATGCGGGTAGAATAACGGATGAAAATGAAAAATTTATGAAACATAAGCAATAGTTGGTCCAACATATATTATGCTACAAACATTATGAATGCATTGCATATACGTAACTAGCGGCCTGCCCCGGCTTTATACGGCTAGAATTAAACGTTTGTAAAAAAATGCTTACATGTTTTGGGGTTTTTGTATTCCAATGGTGAAATATTTTTAAATCGGTCCAGGAGTTCTTACATACAAAAATATATAGATTTCCTCTTTATTATAGAATTATATATATCTGTACAATATGTACAGTTCGCAAAAACTGAATATTTGGCGTACGTGACGTGAGGAACGTTGTTTCGCAATTTGGCGAATTTGAAACGGGAACGAATTATAAAGTTTAATGGCGATCTGTCTCGACACGAATCATTTTAATTGCTACCCAATAATAAAAAGTTGTTGATTTATTAACTGAAAGATAATTTTAATTATCAAAAATGCCTTTTAATTAATGCATCTGTGAAGACACCATGTTAGGTTATAATGTAAAAAATTTAGGTTTCTTTGTTTTAGGTAATTGTGACATCAAAAAATTGGCAATTTTTGTATTGTTTAATTAACGTTATTATTTTATAGAATAAAAAAACAGTCAACTGTGTGTCGGACTCGCTCACCGAGGGTTCCGTACAAACTTGTTGGTACATATTTAGGTAGTTCTTTCATTTCTTGCGATTTATCGTATTTTTTATGATTTTCGGATTTTTTATTTTACTAGTAGTCTTTGACATAGCTTTTTACTAAGTTTCATTTTAGGTCAACGGGAAGTACCCTATTGATTCTGTTTCCCTTTTCGAATAGTAAATGTGACATAAATCTTGCCCTAATATCTTTTGATTGCGCAAACTTAGAGGGTTAAACAGCTGTAAGGGACTGGAAGCCTCAGTATTTAGCATCAATTTCAACTTCATACCTCTACATATTCTTGAGAAAAAGGTCCTAACGGGCCGACAGACAGGCAAACAGCTAACGAAGTGAACTTATAAGGGTTCCTTTTTTCCTTTAGGGATACGGAACCCGAAAATACCGAATATTAATATTAATAATTATATCTGTCAATTTCATTTATAAAATTCTCCATTTTTTTTTGTTGTAAAAATTTCCATCTTAATTTTTGTTCATAACTTTTTTTTGGTTACATTTAATTTGTTACTTAGTTACGGTATTATTTATTGAATAATAATGTCTCGTTGTAACTACATTCCACGATCAATGTCAAATGTTCGATCAAAGCACTCTTGTGCAACATTTTACACAATTGACGTTTGTATTTTGAAGTTATAAAATATGTACTAATATACTGTATATTTGAGATTTAACGGCCTCTGTGGCGCAGTGGTGTAACAGCTGGCTGCTACACAAGAGGTTCTGGTGTCTAATACCAGCGGAACTTTGTTATTTATAAGACGCGTGGTTTAGTTTTTTGATTTTGGATGTAGTGTTTTTTCTGTATATAGTGGAGACCATATCGTTTCTTAGTACCTGCGACACAAGATTATTCAATATCGGTGCAAGGTTGAGTCAATGTGCACGGTGTAACGTTAACCACATTTATTGTATCATAAATAAATTATTATATTATAAAGGTATTATTTCACCAATGCAACTTAGAATGGACTTTCAGAAAGTCATCATTCAGGAATCTATGATAAAAAGATGTACGCGGAAAAAGCTAGTACAATTTTTTACATAAATTAACTTTAATGTGTGTAAAAAAGAAACAATGACTTATTTATGCAACTAAAAATAACCCACTTTATACTATCGAATTTATTTTGATGATTTAATTGCAAAAATGCAAATCAAATGATCCGAACTTTGTGCCCCCGTCAATGTCTTTTGTTATGGTTTTGAGGAAATGTTCAATTTACCTTAAATTACTGATTAGTTCACAGGTAATTCCCTTAATCTAAGTATAATAACACACTAGCGGTTTAAAAATTGCATTGATGATTCATTTAAAGATTGACTGGAAAAGCAATCCTTCAGTTTCACTTATTTTTCAACTGTGTAGGATAAAATCATGTTCTTCATTTACCTCTAAATCAGTACAAATAGCTTAGCCATCAATTTGTGACAGAACAATAAATTCAAAGAGTATTTAAAAAGTATTTCAGGATATAACCTATGCGATTCTCACGCATTAGCATTCAAACAATTAAAAAGGCGGCGGGCAACAGACCGCTCAATCTGTCGTCGAAAAGGAATCTTTAAATTTGATGTTTTTCGTTAGCCAGCCATATCGTAGCCTTGCGATAGTCGTTCTTCTAAGGCATGATCGCTTTTTTCATTTAAAAAAACCGTGCGACAAACGTAAGGCTACATAACGGGAACAGAGGACCGGCAACAAACGTATCAAGTGAAGGAGACGTTAAATAAACGCCCGTGCGGACGCCCGTGCGGACACTTACAGGAAAGTATCGAGATAATCAGTTATTTCCAATTAATTTACTGATGCGATTTATTATCAGAAATCTCATGTTTAAGAGGAAAATGCATACAATAAATATTTTTGCATATTAAATTATAATTTAGCGGGAAATGTTATTGACATCAATTTTATTTTCAAGAATTTGTCGATAAATTTTGATTAAATTTATGCATCTTTCTGTTTCTATGGTAATAGGTTTTATTCAGTGTGTTAATTGTCTATGTAATGCCTCTACGCTAGGTGCTGGTATAATTAATGTGAATGTACATGTTTTTTACTCAATCACGTAAAAAAACGCTGAATGGACGTTGATAAAATTTGGCCAGAAGATAGTTTAATATCTTATACTATACTTAGAATAGCTTTTTCAGGAAAAAGCTGTTCTTTCTTATTATTTATTTTATTTTAAAAGAGGGCAAACGGGCAGGCTCACCTAATGGTAAGTGATACTGAGGCCATGCACACCTGCAGGCAAAAGATCTCATGAGATACGTTGCCGACCTTTTGAAAAAGAGTAAGTTTTGAAGGCCCCTATTTTCGGGCCACACCCGCCAGTCTTTCCCACTACTGCAACTCCTGTTCACCAAGATCAACAGTAGCGTCCTTTGATCGAACTATGACGTACCGCTGAGCACGGGCACCCTACCTGCTGACCCGCAACGAACTTAATCAAAAGAAATAGAAGGCAGTAAGAAAGCGGTTTCAGAGTTGTGAAGGCCCTATGTTGTACAGGTATATATCAGGGAATATCGCTTTCGGCAGCTGATTCCACAAAGTTGCCTTTCTCTCAAGCAAAATCTAAAGTTCTGACCCGAACCCTCTGTCACGCTATAGTAAAAAATATTTGTTAAATTCATAATAGAATCAGTACATAATAATGACAATAATAATTTTATTTATTACAAGCTTTTGAAAGAGAGCCTAAACTAAAATAAACAAGGCAAATGCCAGTTTGTTAAGAAACAGTCTAAATGTTTAAAGATAAGATAAACATTTATATTAATAAAGTAGATACCACCGAATTGAAAAAAATACACAATAACCATTAATTTAATTATATTTAAATAACAAATGCTTAGTATATTAAACAAGTTTATAAGTATATAAGATTGATTCGAAGGTTGTTTCTATGGAAACACGTAATGACCTTTTAATTTAAAAAAAAAACGTATCCATATTAATCTTAGTAATACGGAAATGTGTGTCTGTCAGTATGAATTAAAACCTAAACCGGTATAAGGGTCAAAATTCTTTGGAAGTTCGGATACTTCTAGAAGAAAATATTTTAAATAATAACATATAAGCTAGAAGTTCTGGGTCCGGCGGGCGCGGAACTTTGTGTTATTTGCAAGACGCATTGTTTCGCTTACCGGTCTTGGATATAGTATTCTTATCTATGTAGTTTATACCGTATCGTTGCTTAGTTCCTGTGACACAAGTTCTTACGATACTTATTCAGTGTCTGGGTCAATGTGTGTGTCATGGTATGTTGGTGTAACTTATGAGCGTGAAGCAAAAGCTTAACTATCCTATAATACGTACGTGGTACGACGGCAAAATGCCATGGAACCCCAGCCGAGAGGGGCCTCCAGCCCTAGTATGTTTGTTAACTATAACGGGAAAAACATTATGGGCACCCAAAAACAACTTTCATGGAAATTAAGACCAAAAAAAATGTGCTTTTTAGGTCTTCATTTCCATTTTACGATAAGCACCATCCGATTCATTCATAATTTACACTATACACATTGTACTTTTTACTTTTTACGACCCTCTTAAGGCAATTTAAAAATTTACCGTAATTTGCATAAAACACACCTGTACCCATACTGGTTGTTCTTAGATTTACTGTTTAATTATATTTAAGTTTAAGATATAAAATGTAATCAAAACATTTGATTTTTTTTTTCTTTTATAATAATAATAATAACCACATCACGACACACTCATTGACTCAGCCCTGCATTAACAACAAACAACAAAAATTCAACACATCAATTTGTATTAAAAATACACCCTTTTAAATTTAAAGAGTCATGGAAGTAATTATCATAAGCAAACCCCTAAAATGGACGTTTAAACCATAGCTTTAACTTGTTAATGTAATTGTCAAATCATCTTCCCTCCCATAAATCAGAACCTCCCGTCAACGTACTGACTTGACCTTCTTAATAAAACAATGCTTCGGCCCTTTCTTTGTGTTTAAGTAAATAACGTAATA
The DNA here is from genome assembly GCA_949316135.1 of Choreutis nemorana. Classification (NCBI taxonomy): domain Eukaryota; kingdom Metazoa; phylum Arthropoda; class Insecta; order Lepidoptera; family Choreutidae; genus Choreutis; species Choreutis nemorana. The sequence continues at coordinate 9,696,413 of OX438609.1, forward strand.
AATAGCCCTTTTATATACTTATGTCATATGTACCTACGAGGCAAAACCCTTTATGAGGAATAAATGCATTTTTACTAATACAGGAGAGGTATTAATTAATTATATATCATTTGTCCTTGAATTCACTACTTCACTCGTAATTCCTAAACAGTTGAACCGAATTTGATGTATGATAATATGTCGTTTTTTATTCTTGACTTAATTTAAAAATTCATTAACATAATAACGAATTTAAAATATGTATCTAATAATTTAGATTTTTTAATTTGTAACTGTTTATATTGAAGACCTCTTGTCGGCTGAAGGCATCCTCCATTTCACCAGAGTTTTCTGTTCTTAAATAATAATAAACCACACCTCGACAAATACAATGACTCAGCCCTGCAGTAAGTATCGTAAGAACTTGTGTCGCGGGCACTAAGCAACGATATGGTATATACTATATAGATAAGAATACGACATCTGTGACTGGTAAGCGAAACAATGCATCTAACAAATAACAAGCAGTCTAACAAATTCCGGGATTCGAACACAGAACCTCTCGCGTAGCAGTCGACTGTTTCACCACTGCGCCATAGCCGTCATGGTGTTCTTCGCTTTTGACATCAAGTCCTATTTTTAATCACATACATGCAATTAAAACTTTTGCATTTACCAGTACGCAATACAAGAAACACATAGTTCCCAAACATTATACTGTTGGTGTAACATTCCTTTATATTACTTTATGGCCTTCGGAATAAATGTTTGACAACAGTCGGACATGCATACATGTGTCATTGGCTGCTTACAAATAATAAAACAGTCATTTAAAGGTACTTTTAACCGATTCCACAAATGATTGGTGGCGCAGTGGTGTAAACAGCCGACTGCTACGATAGAGGTTCCGGGTTCGAATCCCGGCGGGGGCGAGACTTTGTGTTATTTGCAAGACACATTGTTTCGCTTACCGGTCTTGGATGTTGTATTCTTATCTACGTAGTTGATACCATATCGTTGCTAAGCACCTGCGATACAAGTTCTTACGATACTTACTGCAGGGCTGAATCAATGTGTGTTTCGTGATGTGGTTATTATTATTATTATTGGCAACGGTTATATAGAAAATATTGTATATGATACTGACCAAACTGAAAATATTTAAAACTATGTGTAATATTTTTAAAATAAAAAAATAAAACCTAAGAACTCTTTAGATCATCGTTAGGCGTCTTAGTAACAGACGTTCGCCTTTTTCATACAAAATGTTCCCGCATTGTTGTCGTGCGTTTGTCGCGCGGTCGCCGCTCCACGCGTTTTATTTGAAAAATCGATCGTCCAAAGACTGCCGACAATTAACGTCTAAATTGATGGACCTTTAAGGGCATTAAAGCCATTTTTAATATTGGTATTTATTATTAGTATTGGTATACTTTGACTGCTAATATTAAAATGAAAAAAAACTTAAATTACAAAATTAAAATACCTCCGATTGGACATATTTGCATACATTTGATTGTTCACCCCCACTTTTAACCCCCATTACTTTTAATGTGGGAACCAATTTTAACCAAACATACCTAAGAACACGCTCGACTAAGTCACCTTTTAAACAAACAAAAAAACTACATCAAAATCGCTTCATTCGTTCGAGAGTTATGATACCAGACATCCACGTAAAACTGATAACACTCAATTTTTTTCATCGGGGTTTAAAATATAAAATAAAATAATCAACAGACATAATTACATACCTTAAAACAAACCTTCACCTGATTCCAAACACCAAGAACAAAATCAAAGGTACAAAGTTAACTAATGACCTGCTGACGGACGGACGGACACCGTAAATTAATAACCGTAAACAAAGTTTCGAGACAAGCTTCTAGTCACGTACACATTAGATCGATACGTTGAAATTTATTTGAATAAATTAAGTTTTATATCGTTTACAAAAAATATATGAAGACCGAAAGTGGTGCGGTGACATTTTTGTATCACTACAGTGTAAAAAGTATGAAGGAGCTGATGGTAAGCAGTCACCGTAACCTATGGACGTTTGCAATACCAGGGGTCTAGTTTAGTTTACGTCTCGCACTTAGCCCCTTAATTGGGCCAGTGCGTGTCGTTGGTTTGATCCCTAGTTCAGCCATCCCAAGCACTCCAGAAGTCCAGCAGTCCCTTCAGATTGCCGAAAGAGTGATCATGGTTATTTGAGGCAATACCAGGGGTAGTATGAACGCGTTGCTGACCCTGTTAAACCTTTTAATAAAATTTAAATACGACGACCTCGGTGACGTAGTTGTGTAAACAGCCGACTGCTACGCTATAGGTTCCAGGTTCGAATCCCGGCGGGGGTGGGATTTGATTCATTTGCAAGACGCATCGTTTCGCTTACCGGTCTTGGATTTTGTATTCTTATATATGTAGTATATAACATATCGTTGCTTAGTTCCGGTGACACAAGTTCTTGCGATACTTACTGCAGGGCTGAGTCAATGTGTGTGTCGTGATGTGGTTATTATTATTAAATAAAATATATAAGTATCAAACATAACTAATGCCTATGTTTTTGAACAAGTTTGTGATCTTATTACATCCACTAGGCAACTACAGATAGGAAAACTTGGTGACTGTTAAATATAGACATTACAGCGAAGGAGATCATTAATACCTAAATCACGTGCACTTACAACGTATATAATGAAAATTCTAAATAATTATATTAAATTAGTAAATAATAACAAAACTGTGTCCAGATATTTTGTTACAAAATCACGCGTCAACCGCTGAGCGGATTTGAATTAAACTTGACAAAAAGGTAGATAATGTTCAGGATTAACAAATAGGTTTATTTTTTAATCAACATCACGGACAAACTAGCGGACGGTTCAACTGATGGAAAGTGATACCGCCGCCTATTGACACGACGATACCATTGATGTCTGGAACGCCAACAGCATCGCCAACGCGTTGCCCTTGTAGAGGTAAAAATGTCATACCTCATGCCGGTAACTAGACTCCCAATCCTTCGAACTAAAACTCAGCAAACTGCTTCACGTTGTAAATAGAAAACTGGTACCAATGCAGACGATCTCAGGCGTAGATCAATTATTATTACTATTGGGTATTTATAAAATAAATAAAATATCTCCAGTGGGTCATGCAGGTATAGTTACAGGCAAAAGCTAGCATAGAATCTAAGTACTTAGGGTTCAGTATAAAATGACTATAAATTACTATAATTAAAAGTACAATTTTATTTTAAAATAAAAAAAAATATTCAACATCTTATCTTCTTATAGATTATGATTTAATTATTTTCTAAAATATGAAAATGTTGAGCATTAAAATAATTAGGTATATTATTTATTTTATGATACAACGTTTTATCTTTTGGTGTTTTCAAAATTTTTGCGTTTATTTTTCATCATTCTCTGTGTATAAATATTATTAGGAAAAAGTGAAATACAGTACAATAATAAACTCATTTCATAAACCATTAACTTTATAAATGTTTACACAAACATAAAAACCGGCGTAAATTTTGTTTATGAAGAAAAACAAAACAAAATGAATAAACAAGAACCTTGAACCCTAATTTTTTAAATTTCGAAACTGGTTCCTAACCACATGGTATTATCCACCAGTTAATTGAGACCTCTCCCTTCTTTAACTTTTATGGAAAACAAGTATGAGAGTTGAACTTAAAGTCAGTTCTACAGGTCAACGTGTATTTGTCGTTTCTGTAAAGCTTTGCGTATCAGAATATCTTGCGTAATATAAAAGGCTATTCCACAGTGAAGCCGGCACAGTTGAATACAGATTGTCATTGTGACAACACCTACATTGAGTAAAAAAAAATAAAAATGAAAGTGCAGTTTTTTATTTTCGCCGTCAGCTTCGGAGGGGCGCTGGCGAATGCTTTGCGTAAGTTTAAAAAAATATTTTATTAATAATATATAATATTTATCCTATAAATATAATTACTGCGTTACTAAAATTATGATTTTTGATAAAGTTTTAATTATTCGTTCGAAATTTTTAAATACTTTTACGAGTCATTATTTATGTTCAAATATACAATTGTTACGTTTATTATTGAAAATTGTGATGTAATTGTTTGAAATAGTGTTGTGCAGCGTTAATGAAAACAAACAACCTTTCTTTGACTGATAAATAATAAATAATCTTTGATAATAAAATTTTCAGTGTTAGAATCAACGAAAAAGATTTTTCTCTACATTTTCCGTTAAAAGATTTTTTTTTAAAAAATTATTATATCTACATAATTAGATGAAATTTCTTCCTACCAATAATAGACGACATATAGAGATATAATATCTAGTTCAGTTATAAAACTATAACAAAAAATATATATCCATGGTTGTATCTTGTTTTTTGTACAAAAATAAAATAAACGCCTAAAAGGTCGATTTGAATTTATGAATCTTATTCAATTTTAAAAAATCAATAGATTTAAATTGTTTTATTGATTCGTTATTGTATTCTTATCTATGTAGTATATAACGTATCGTTGCTTAGTGCCTGCGATACAAGATTATAGCGTTAGTGCAGAGCTAAGTCAATGTGTTTGTCGTGATGTGGTTATAGTGAGTACTAGTATTTAGTACTATTGTATAGTAAGTAGGTAGGTAGCTATTTCATTGCATTTAAAATAAATATTTCAATTAGATAATCTTAGCTTCATTGTAATTATTAAGAATACTATTTATATTTTTATAACGTAGTGAACATAAAAAGTATTTCAATGTTTTGTTAATAAAATTGAAATAATGCAAAATTTCATCAAACCCTTACAAATAAACTTAATAAGAAGATACAAATATAATCAACATACTTACAAACATGACATCTACTAGTCCATACCGCAAAACAATAATATTCAATACGAAATAAATACTCTTTGAAACCGCAACAGAAGTCTCTGGAACAGGTATTTGATAATCCTGGGAGAGTTACAACACTATGGGACACTATTGTTTATTAATTACTAGCTAAACAATAACCGTGCAACACTAATGGCAGTTAGGGAAATCTTTTGTTTTCCTTCCACATCTACGTAACTCCATTCTTGAATTTTCCCAAGGAATTAATTTCCCTTTTCCTATATGCACTTACCGTATTTTATTTTCATTAACAACAAGATTTATTTAGTAGTAATAATTAATACAACTTTAACATTGAAAAAAAATCGTAAAAAATCCATATATCGTATACCTTACTTTGAAAATCTCTTAAATGCAAAATTTAAACTACATAACTGTGTAACAGAGGTCTATAATCAACAGAGATTTTAATTACCGACATCGATGCACATATACTTAATAAATATAGTGAATTATTTCTTTAATGTTCTTAATATGAGGCATGTTTTCGCTTCACATTACGATGTCTATATTATGTCAAAAATACTGAATCGATATACATAAATAAGTATTTACAAAAGAATTGCATTTTAACCAATAGACTGACAGACTGACAAACAGGGTCATGGTATTTTCATTCGATGCTACGAAACCATAACACCATCCATCAGGTGAACCGTTTGCTTGTTTGCCGATGATCATTGTTTTATACATACTTAGAAAGTAATCCAGAAAGTCTTTATAAGTAGGTCAATTCGGCCAATCAATAAATCAATTCAATTTGGAAGGAGTTCGGAAATTAAGCTTTTTAAATTTAGAAGAGGCATTAAATAATCCCGTATTAAAGAACGGATAATTAAGCATCTAATGTTGAGCAACAAATAGCTCAACAACATTTATCAGACGTGAGTTTTATAACATGGAAATTATATAACCTCAATAACGATCACGGATTATGTAAATAATGTTTCGAAAGATAATTTGAATCGTTGGAGTATAGTTGCGAGACTATGCCACCTAATGCATTATACTAGAGATTAAAATTTATTTGAAACATCCTCTCAAAAGGTCGATTGTGTAACCGTATCATGTCAATGTCGAGCCCTTAAAATTCTTTGTCAAGGTATTTTAATTTATTTGTTTACATTATTTGTTAATGACAACGACGAATTTAGATTGATGATCGGTCTCCGCAGCGGCACCTCAACTACCAATAATTAATGTCGTTGAAATTAATAATTCCGGGTAATGTTCTATTTTATATAATAGTTAATAGATTCTGTTCTATTAAATGGGATTTAATATTTACATTTTTATTTGTAGGTTTAGTAATTAACGCGTCAGCGTGTTGTAATAAAAGTCATCAATCATTTCATCATTCATCAGTTCTTAATTTTCTTAGTTGATTTTTGTCAATAGTGTCATGTAATTTTTTAAAACAAAATGTAGCCTATGTCAGCCAAGATATTCTTAATGTTAGTGAAATAATCATTAAGACTATTTGAGTATGTTATCCTTAAATTGTTTGCGGTATAATCCAAAATCTACAGTTGCACAATGCCCACTGAAATTCTTACAAGACAGTATTTAAGCTCACGCGAAAAAAATCAACTTTCACTGAATTTTATATTATAATTTAACTACTTACTTAAATTTCGATTTTAATAAATAACACATGTCGCAATCGTATCCTATTTGATTTAATTACGTAATATGATCGGACCTTTATAAACCAGCGGTAGGTAAATAATGTTAGTCAATGGACAGTCTACATTGATTGATGAAAATGTGCTTCGTGAATACAAAAGTTTATCGCGTCCCTACTGTTTTATGGCTTAACGGCTAAAGTAAACCCGATAGTAAAAATACATAGATCACGCTTAACATTAAAAATGGAGACATTTAAGGAGATATCTATTGTAGGCTCTCATTTCTTAAGAAAGCTTTATAAAACAACGATAATATCGAACCTATACTGTCCAGTCAGTAACACTACCAAAAATCTAACTCAATTAAGGTATTGCCGTATAAAACGAACTCACCTACACATTAATCTGTGTTCTACTCTAGATTTCGGTCACGTGGAAATCCGTTTCATCAATCAATCAATCAATCCATGTTATTATTCAATATAATCAGAAATCTATTAAAAATGTAGTATACCTTTATGTATGGTCTGCACATCACCAAGTAGTATTAAGGCCATTGCTACACGTGCTTGGACTAGTGATGTGCCCCGGAGTGACGCTCCAAGCCGGGTGACATTGACCTGCCCACGGCTGACAACAAACAAGGTCAAAGTGTCGGTCAACGAGAAAAAATGTTTTTGTTATTGGGGTGCCCTAGCCAGTAGACGAAAATATCCTCCAGGGGTTCAAAAAAATAACTTTTTGGTATTTTTCCGGTAGCCGGACTAGAGTTTTGTGCTCGGTAAAAGCTCGGTGTTGCAAGCTTCCTTGAGGCTTCTTAACAAAAGATAGGTAGAAAAATAGTTTTAATATTTCTTTATTTGGTGTTTCGTTGAGTCGGGAAAAGCAAAGAGTTTTAGCCCATGCAGCACAAATCTTGTGCCATAATAATTTCTTCTTTCTTAAAGATGGTGAGATGATGATAGGATGAAATGTCAGTTCAATTTTTCTTATTTTAATGATTTTTTTAAAATTAATAGCAGAATTTAATGTAAAATTCTATTGTTTTAACCAGTGAATCTCTGTAGTACTGTACCTACAAGAGTGGAGAAAGTGAAATACGAAGACTCGTAACTCTTTTCGTCATCTCCCAAGTAACTCAATAAAGCCTCCAGTAACAGTACTAGCATGTTACTGTGGGCAGATTCATCATTTCATTATTTATCTCTTCATTTCATTCATCATAATAAATACTCGATAATAAATACTACTTGACACTGGCAAAATAATCAAAGTTATTTTATTATTTTTATTTTTATTTATTCAATAGGATCCTCAACAGGAGATACAATATATAATTTACTACAGTATTTCCATTATAGTACAAGTTAATTGTTCTCCCAATTACAGAGGAACACAACATTCTCATTGTGACATTGCTCAAATTATTACACGGTAAAATTAAATCCATTAAATTAAATATAAATAGTTTAAAAATAATTAATTCCAAAATAATAACACTAGTTACATGCATAATTAAAACTACAATTAAATCTCATTAAAAAAAAGATTAAAATGAAAAATTACATTATAAATTAAGAATAAACATTACCAACACAAATACAGACATCTGTATTGCTATCAAAACAAAAAAAAAGTACCAATATTTATTTACTTTTAAAATCTCTCAATTCCACGTATCAATGAAAGTTACATATCTAGTTAAACGTCCAAGACCCAGATTTTGATACGATTTAAAGTCAAGGTTATATAAGACGTCATTCGTTTTGAAATTTAATTTCAACTTTTAGTGTGTTTTTAATCGAATTTAAAATTTAGTATTCCCTTGCCCTTTATTCGACATACATATCTTCGAAACTATACTAATCCTATTCAAAACTTCTTTCAAAAATGCTTAGAGTGGACTGCAGAGGACATGGCTCCATTCCGTATTTCCCATACGAGCACAGGCCCCGGGCCTTCAAATTTTTTGGGGGCCTCCAAAATATAGGTTGCAAAAAAACTCGCCACTTTCTAAAGACAGCATCGAAAAATCGAAGTGAAAGCCTAAAAAAAGGTCGCCAAAGACATTGAAATGGGCCTACAATATGGCTCCAAAGTACTTTCCAAAAATGGTCGCAAATTTGTATTCGGCATCGAACTTTAAGACCTAATAATTAATATATTTAAAAAATAAAAGAACCCACGTTTTAAATGTCCTAAAAATAAGAAAATTACCCTACGGGGCTGAAAGAGGGGAAACTCAAAATGTAGGGGCGTATATTATTCAAGGGATTATTAATGGGATATATTTACATGACGTGTATAGATCGTGGGTGTAACTTGCAAAGATACGATTAAAGATATTTTTTTAATTCTGCCCGAATATTGTCTTTTTCTCAAACTGTTATTTATTTGTAATTAGAGGATAGCTGTTTATTATGTATTTCAAATTTTCGTGGAAGAAAGGATAAAAATGGGCGTGAAAAGCTTTTTACAGGCAGAAACGCAGACGAACACTTCAAACTTACACCACTCCTCTTTTTACGTCGGGGGTTAAAAAAGAAGTCGCACACAAGTCTAGTGTTGGAAAGTTAATTATCCTGTAATTTAACATTCACAACGTCGCACTGGTGTCGTATGGCATGCCATTATTATGATTACAATTAAGACATTGAGAGCTGTTTGTCTGCCTTGACTTGGTTTACTTGTATCATTCACGATCCTAGCTAGCTGTGTCCACTTTTATATTGGTATTTTACTTAGGTAAATATTTAGTATGGCGTTCAATGTCAATTTGAGTTCTGTATTGTAAATATGTATAGAGGAGACACCCTTCATAATAAATGTTATTGGCATGTATTTTACTATATTTTATTGTTGAGGACGTGGTAGCTCAGACTCGAACCATCGACCTGTCGGGTCGGTCGGTTAACAATGCCTTGGTTAACCGAGGGTTCGAGTCTCGGGTTCCCGTAAATTGTGGCTACCATGTTCCTCACTGCGCCCGGATAGTGGCGACAGATTCGCAACTTGTCACACTGGGACACAATAAAAATTGGGAATTTTGGTGTCCCTCTCAGGGATTACTGCGTGAGTTTATGTTATTTCATGTTCTGTTGTTTACCTAAATATTTAAATTATAGTGCGCCAGGAATATTGTTAAAGTACAAACATACGCTAGCGAGTCCATAAACCTAAACATGTAGGTTATAATTAGAAGCAAAACAATTAATGAAGGCATTTATTTATTGTTGTTGCCTAGTACATCTTTTTCGAAGTTTTATTCTGTTAATTAATTTTTGAAGCTATTTATAATAATAATAATAACCATATCACAACACACATTGAACATTAAGCGCTGCATTAACATAATCTTGTATCGCAGGCACTAAGCAACGATTTGGTAAATACTACATACATAAGAATACTACATCCAAGAACGGTAAGAGAATAAAATGCATCTTACAAATAACACAAAGTTCCTCCCCCGGATATTCGAATATACCAGGATTCGAACCCGGAACCTCTAGCGTAGCAGTCGGCTGTTTACACCACTGCGCCAACGAGGTTGTCGTCATATATATATCATATTTGATGTATGATATGAGATTAAGAATACAAACAGACAAGACGCCCAAAAACTTAGTTTATAAATGCAATCCCTTTTTATTTTATGCATTTTTAAAATCAAAATCAATTAACCCTAACCTATTTATTACAGCGCCGTTCATCAATCCATGCTCAGCTTCCGACCCTAACCTGAACGATTGCATCAGCAAAGTGATCGCTACTGCTGGTCCTCAATTCGCGGATGGCATACCAGCTCTGGGCGTGGCTCCGCTTGACCCTGTACAGCTTGGCACCGTCCACGTCAACCAGGGAGCCTTGAAGCTGGTCTTCACTGACACAGTCGTCTTTGGCTTAAGAGGATTCAGACTTAATTCTTTCAAGTAAGTTATTTTATTAGCACACACGCAGCAACATGTACATTAAGTCAAAGCAGGATAAGTGTATGCGTGACAACAACATGTACACAAACTCATTGTGTTGATGCGTGATTGTGTTTTTGTATCAGTAATCTTAATTCCTCAACTATCCGTTAGGGGCGCTTTACAAAAATTCATACAAATTTGTAACTGCAGTCGCAAGCGACAATCGAAGGTAAAACTCATAATAGGCACACAGTTTTCACTCAAAACGATAGAGAAGTCACTAAAAAACTCATGTCAGTGAACTCATTAAAAGTTTAACGTTTAAGAATTATGAAAAAAATGAAACAAAATGAAATACTTAGGATGCACCTAATCAAACTTAAAGCATTTAATCATCGCTTCCTCGTGTAGTAACTTAAGTCTAACATTTGCCATATTTTCTCCAACAGGATCAACCCTGAGAAAGGCAAGGTACTCCTGGACTTCACAGCCAACGTGACTCTGAAAGCTAACTACGACATGGACGGCCAGGTCCTCATTCTACCAATCAAGGGGAACGGACCAGCCAAGATTAAAATCAGTAAGTTGCTCATAATTTCCACATCTTACTTTCATTTGGAAAACTCTTCTTTTCTGGGTGTGAAATTCTTTGCCTGCCGATGTGTTCCCTGATAAATATAACCTGGGGCTCTTTAAGACAGTAGCGAAATCTTCTACTGGGCATGTTCCGCCTTAGACTCCATCGTTGCTTACCATCAGGCGGTATTGGGGTCAAATGCTTGCCTAATTTGAAATATAATATTAAAACCAATAAACTAATATAAATTCTGGACTGAGAACACACTTTTGTTTTCTATTTTCGCGATACCGTAGTTGAGTTATGGGCAAGAACTACCTCTTTTATTTTTGGGCAAGCTGCAGTTTCTTTGCCACCTTTGTAGCATCTTAAATTAGAGGAGCAAACTTACCTACTCGTAAATTATAGAAATGGCAGCGCAAAATTTATGATCGAAAAACTACAATTTGATTTGTTTTGCAGCGAACCTGAACATAGTGGTGAAGTACGACTACGAGACCAGGAACGGTCACTGGGTGGTCACCAAGTACAAGGACAGCTACAAAATGGACAAAGCCCAGTTCAAGTTCCAAAACCTCTTTGGCGGAAACAAAGTCTTGGGTAAGACGTTTTTACAATAATTTAAAAACCATTGAGAATTTTAGCAACGTTGGTGAACGGGGATGCATCATAAATAGTAAGTAAGAACTTTATTCATAAAATAACACGGCATCTCACATCACAGTGTTTTAACAATATGTATTAACGTAAACGTACATTAAGATGCTGTGTTACAACCATGAAAGGGTATGCAACTCAGCACTGTGTCAGCTCTTACGAGACCGACGCTGATCTTCCGTTGCACCCCAATTGATTGATTGATAAATATTGGTGACTGTGGCGCAATGGTGTTAACAGACTACTGCTACGCTAGAAGTTCCGGGTTCGAATCCCGACGGACCCCAAACTTGCAGCCCTTACTTTGTTAAAACCTACCATCATTAAGGTCGGTCACCTGCCCAAATCATTTCTAAAAAAAATAAGAGTGTAGAAGGTGCAAATGACAATTCTGGATCCACCTCTGACAAACATATGCCTACTTATATCTTCTTTATAGCTTCTTTTTTCATTTATTATTGTGATACTTAAAAAAAGAAGGCACGGCCGGTACCATCCTTTTCTCCAAGCCTTTTAAAACATTCTAATTTTACTGCACAAATAGGAATCTTAAAAAATTGCTATATAATTTTAGTCAGGCGTTCTTTAAGCTGGAGTTAGTTGTTAACCGATATTTCTTTTCAGCGGAGACCACGCACAGATTCACCAATGAGAACTGGAATCTCATCATGTCTGAGATTGCACCGCCAGCCATCGATCAGATCATCAAGTCCTGCGTCGAAGAGGTGAAGAAGTTCTACGCAGCTGTACCGGCCTCGGTCCTTTTAAGACCTTAAAGGTAATATCTATAATTATCAGCAAATGGTATATTTTAAGGAATATCTAGTTTCTCTACTTCCACCATTTTCCACGAAGACTAAAGCCATAACCTATGAAACCAATACTTTTTTTTAACAGGCTATAAAACCAAGACTATCTCAAAATTCTCAAAGTTGCAGTACAAAAATGCATACTTTTTCAAACCAAACTTTTTTCGGCGGGAAACTGCATGTTGTAATGACATTTGAACATAGCTTAAACTCTAGTTATTTTTAGTCCACTTCTTATAAGGCGGCTAAAGTACGATTTATTATCATGCGAAATTATGGCCAAGAAAATTCAACTTTTCTTTAAATTATTCAACCCAATTTAACCTAGTCGATATGTTATTAACATCACAAATATTTTTTTCTTTTTTCCAGATACTTGCCAAAAATTCACAAGTGTTCAATGTAAGGACTGAGAAGTTAATAGTGGATTATTAGAATAGCTATTAATTATTGAACACGCCAGTGACGAAAGAAATTAAACCAGTTTGTTTTTTGTAGTATAATTAGATTAATAATATTTAAGACTGTTGGTTCTCAGAGAATAGAAGCAGATTTTAGTTAATATTAGATTTTAAGTTGAATTTATTTATTTAAAATATACAATTTTTAAAATTAAAAAAAGTTTTTCTTTTTGATTTTTCTGAATCTATGATTCACAAATTATTTTACTTAAATATGCTATGCATCACGTACATACTTGCATTTATTATTGATTTCATAATAATTCTATTCCTTCCTTAGGTATTATAACATCCAAATTACTATGTTTTTTCAACAAATTCAATAAAACTTCAGTTAACTTTTAAGTAATATAATAACAAAGTGCAAACACTGTATAAAAGGTTATTAAAAAATATCAAGTTAAAATAAACTTGAACTAAAAACTTACAATAAACTCTTACAATCTAGAGTAAAATGCATTTAAAACCATTCATTAATATTTTACCGAGGGCACATAGCGTGTCGGCCTCCATCCACAGGCAAACTAGCACCAGTAATATTGCTGGCCAGGTCACTTGCCAAGAAGGCTATAGTAGCTGCTACTTCCTCAGGCTTCCCGGGACGTCCCAATGCATGCGTCTCCTTTGACCTCTCTAAGAATGCAGCATACTGCTGTTCATTTAAACCACCACGTTTCTGCAGCTCAGTCAGAATAACTCCAGGGTTTACGCAGTTGACTCTCACGCCTTTTGGTGCAAGTTCCAAAGCAACACACCGTGTGAACTGATCAACACTTGCTTTAGAGACGTTGTACGCTAGGACACCAGGGAATGAACGAATTCCATTCACACTGGACACATTGACGATATTGCCTTTAGTTTTTATGATATGAGGGACCGCTAGCATTGTCAAATAGTAGATTGAGCGTACATTAGTGTTCATAAGTTTATCATATTGAGCCAGGGAGGTGTTCTCGATCGTACCTGTTTCGATTATCCCAGCATTGTTAACCAATACGTCGATTTGGCCGTAATGATCGACGGTCTTCTTGACTATGCTTTCTATGTCATTTTCTTTCGTCAAATCAGCTGGTACAAGGAAAGTGTTGTTTTGGTCGCAGCTCTTACTCACCGTCTGTAAGTTCTCGACGTTTCTTCCGGTAAGAGATAACCTGGCGCCAAGTTTTGATAGAAATATGGCTGTAGCGGATCCAATCCCTGAACTGGCCCCGGTCACGATCACTACTTTCCCAGCGAAATTCATCCTGTAGTTCTTATGAAAATCTGGAAAAATTCAACACGTAACACAAATGTATTTGCAGAAGTCTTATCTAAATATAAATATCTAGAAAAGAGCAGAATAAAATTAAATATCTTGTTTACTTACTATCAGTAGAACAAAAAAAACATGTGAGTGAAACAGAATTACCTACAAACATTAAATGAATAAATAAAACTTTAAACCTCAAGAAATAAAAACTATTGTTCGATAACAAGTCAAGCAAGGTCAGCCGGTAGCACCATATGACATTGACAGTCGACCGGCTTGTGGTTGACAGGAGGTTTACCTGTTGACAGATAAACTAAAGTTCAAAAATATTACAAAAATGAAAAAATACTTTTCAGAAAAATATATTTATTAAATAATTAAAACAATACTTAACATGTTTGCATGTGTTTGCTAGTAAATAGCAAATTATCATACAACACATATAGTTAACAAACAGAACGAAAACAGCATGGATTTTGAAACCAAATAGATTTTTGTTCTTCTTGTCACATTTACATCTATGTTGTGATGGGTGGGCACTTCAGAGAAGTTTCATGATCATTGGGTGGGAATAATGTTAAATTATCAGTTGGACTTTTTCCCGGTTTTTAAAACGTGCTAAAAAAAATGTGAAAAAGCATATAAATTCCAAATTCCTAAAATTTTAAGTGAATTTTAATTTATCATGGGCTCAGTAAGTTACGCTCTACTATGCATGATCATTGTACTAGTTATCATAAACCTAATAATTGTTCACTGTATTTTAAGAAAGAAGTCATACATATTCACATAGGGCAAGCTGGTGTGCAAGTAGGCAATGCTTGTTGGGAGCTTTACTGTCTCGAACATGGAATCAGAGTTGATGGAATGCGAGCTTTTCCTGACCAGGACATGGGTTACAATTCCTTTTTTGCTGAAACAGGTGCTGGCAAAGTCGTCCCAAGAGTTGTAATGATTGATTTGGAACCTACGCCAATCGGTAGATATTTCAATTTCAAAACAAAAATTGTTTGATGAAGTTGTTGGTATTAAAATTATCTTTATTTCACTAGATGAAATACGTACAGGATCATACCGTCAGTTATTCAAGCCAACCAGTTTACTAACAGGAAAAGAAGATGCGGCTAGTAATTTTGCTCGAGGGTACTTTGGAGTAGGTCGTGAAATGATTGACTTAGCTCTAGACAAAGTAAGGTTAGCAGCTGAAGATTGTAGACATTTACAAGGTTTCATTATTGTGAGATCTTTTGGAGGAGGGACAGGATCTGGTTTCACAGCTTTATTACTTGAAGGGTTGATAAAAGATTATGGGAAGCTAACAAAAATAGAATTTGCAGTTTATCCAGCCCCTCACATATCACCGATTATAGTGGAGCCATATAACTCAGTCCTAACGAGTCATGCTTGCATGGACACTGAAGACGTGTGTTTTATCTTTGATAATGAGGCTTTGTACGACATTTTAGCAAGATCTCTTGATGTTCCTAGACCAACATATACGAACCTCAATAGATTGATTGCTCAGGTAAAACGATCATACCTATCCTACCACTGATAATTATTATTTCGCTATTAACTTAGGTGGGTGCTTCTTTACTTTAAGGTAATATCCTGTATGACTGCATCGATGAGGTTTGAAGGATCATTGAACGTTGAGTTGGTAGAATTCAAAACGAATTTAATACCATATCCCCGAATCCATTTTCCCCTTGTGACATTTGCTCCTTTTGTCAATCCGACGTCAGCATACCACGAGACCATGTCGACACAACAGCTTATGATGTCCTGTTTCGAGCCTGCCAATCAGATGGTGAAATGTGATCCGAGGCAGGGGAGCTACATGTCTTGTTGTCTCTTGTTTCGTGGTGATGTAAATCCAAATGATATCAACACAACGATCAACCAGATCAGGGGTATGAAAACAATAAAATTCGTGCCATGGTCTCCAACTGGATTTAAGGTGAATAGATGATGATAATTATCGTTTTTGTTTAATTGTATTCAATTGGTTTGCATAAGATGTTTGGTAAAGCTTCTTTTTAATTTGCACAGATCGGTGTCAATGGTATGCCTCCAACAACAGTGCCTGGTGGGGATTTAGCAGCTCTTGAGAGAGCTTGTGTTATGGTGTCAAACTCATCATCTATTCGAGTCGCTTGGGAAAGGCTTTGTAAAAAATTCTCATTAATGTATTCCAAACGCGCATTTGTACACCATTATGTTGGGGCTGGGATGGAAGAGGCAGAATTCAAAAATGCACTTTATAATGTTAAAGCCTTGTCTAACGATTATAAAGAATTAGATTAGAATAACTTGTGCCCCAAGATTGTGTTTTCGATTACAAAGAATTAAATTAAAATGTGAATTGATTTACTTATCTATCATAGTTCATTGACATAAATTTCCATGATTCATATTTCCGTAGCAATTATTTCTTTTGGTTGCTTTCGCAGATTTCCGAACTGAATCTGTAAATGGCAATTGTCAAAGTGACAATGACATCCCAAAAACGAGCGAGGCAATAATTTCACAATATTTATTTTCAATAAAAGTAATACTAAAATCATTGCAAAAGTTACGTAAATAGTTTTTTAATTTAGAATAACTCGCTGTAAAATTATTATTTTAACACGACACATTCTACGATAAGGTAAATTTCTATTTTTGCAAATTTTTAAACGAATATGATGAAAAGAAACTAATTATATTGATTTATATATATATTTTGTTATTAAAACCTCAACATTATTTTTATCATCAACTTACCGCTAATATTAATATTCAGGTACAATGTGGAGTGTGTCACAGTTGTGCCGTTGCAGCACCTCCCTGAAGTCTGCACCGAGCAGGCTGCTGTCCAGCACCAGGAGTAACTTCAACACAGCTCTTAACCGTCAGCTCATAACAGCTACCAGAAGCAATGGAAGCAAGCAAGGACTTGGGCAGAGATTTAGGGTGAGTTTGAATTATTTAATAAATATATCCTACTTATTATTTGCCATAATATTTATGTTCAAGCCATTAACATGAAGAGCACTGTCATATCATTAGACAGTGGTATATCTTTCCATCTGATGAACCCTCTGGTTTTTTGCCCATTACATTGTACAAAAATAGTTAATAACAATAAAGTATATTTAAAAAAAAATGTGACATTCTCATTCATAAACTTGATGATATTTTTGTAAAAAGAACCTGCTATCCTAAAATCTTGAGGAATCAAAGCCAAAACCGCTTATATTATCATAAATAAATTGTTAAATCGATTTAATTTTTTAACTATTATTTTCCAGTTAACGGAAGTGTTAAAATCAAACAGCATAGTGGCACGGCTATGTTCTACAGCACCAAAACCAAAGACGTCCAAAGTGGTGGGATACTGGCTGCTGGGATGCAGCGGCATGGTGTTCACAGCGGTAGTGTTGGGTATGGTAGCTGGATATATTGTACTTCTGTACTGTGTTTATTACGTTATTAACGTCACATTGTCTACTACAAACGGTAGCAAGTGAGCGTATATGTTGGATCTTGTGAACTTGTAAACTGTAAAACAACTGGCAAGTGTGATTTGAGTAAAAATTAAAATTTTCTACATTCCACATTACTCTGTAAAAAATATAATTAATTTAATTGTAGGTACTTATTAGTTGTCATGTTTTGCGTTTTTAAAAGTAATAAATGACAAAGGATAGTTTAAGTGAAATATTGATCAGATTATAATTGTTTTTAGTCAAAAAATGACATTGTAAACATGATAGGTGCAAGTTCTGTTATTGTATTGTTTAAGTAAATTTCATGGTTGTTTAGGAAAAAGGTTGTTTATGATTAACAGTTTTCTTTGATTCTAAGTAAAGATCTTGTTGTATCTCAATAAAGGAGTTTTTGTTAAAATAAAACATTAACAATTTGTCTTTGTTGTTTTTTCTGACACACCTGTTGTTACTGTAACTTATTAAGAATGATGAAAATTAAGATTGAAAGATTTGTTTGAAAGATTTCAAGAAAAATTTAAATGTATTTTTTACTAATGAATTATTTTTTCATTACATTCCTTATTTAAAAGCAATGAAATTAGGCACAAAGTTTTCTTCATTTATTTCTTCAGATTTATAAAATTATTCTATATTATCTTAAGGTTATAGTAGTATGTGTAACATTTAAAATAGAAAAAATAACTTTAACAAAAGTATTCCACATGCAGGTGGCGTGACTCGGCTCACTGAGTCAGGTCTGTCGATGGTGACATGGAAGCTGCTCGGGGAGAAGCTGCCGAGGACTGAGGAGGAATGGCAGCAGGAGTTCCAGAAGTACCAGCAGTACCCTGAGTTTATCTAGTCAGTGTACATTTTGAAAATTGTAGTTAAATTAAGTTATTAATTTGTATAAACTTAATATTTATATATTGGGCCGCGAAATGTTATACAATATCATTGGCAAATAAGCAAACGGATTTTTAAATGAGCTGAATTTAATTAAGTAGGAATGTGTTTAAAACATTAGTTTATTTCTGATTTTTGTAAGTTTTATATTTTAGTAATTTAACCCTAACAACTGAGTCGATCTTGCTAAGTAAAATGAATTATAATATATATGTAATAGCTTAAAACTCTTCATTTTTTTAGTAAGAACCAAAGCATCACACTGTCAGAGTTTAAGTGGATATGGTGGATGGAGTACGCTCACCGCACGTGGGGTCGTTGCATCGGAGCGGCGGTGTTCATTCCGGCCGCGTTCTTCTGGACCCGAGGATACCTCAACAAGGCCATGAAAGTCAGGACTGGAGCTTACTGCGCCCTTGTTGCTGCACAGGTAACTTGTTGGTGACACACACACACTTTACTTAATTGATACAATTTGTTGTATTATTAAATATCATTTGTTCCATGTAATCTATAATTTAATATAAGTAAATGAATATAATAATTTATTAGTTAATGATAATAATGAATAACTTTAAAAAAGCATTCATACAGCCTTCATATTTTTTCAATACAATGTAAAAAAAAAAAATGCTTAGAAGTAAAAAGAGTGTTGAAATATTCTATGGTATGCTTCATATCTCTTTTCTTGTGCAATCAATGCAAATATAAATCAGCACCTTGGTCTAACCATAAAACAATACATAAAGAGTTACTTTTGCATTTATAATATTAAATGTTCCAATAATATATTGATTTGTTCCAATAATAAAAATAATAATAATATAATGAAAAACTATTGTAAATTTTTGAAAAAAGCAACTACGGAGGTTTCTCGCAAGCTTCTTCCGCGTAGATAGCATTCCGAACCGGTGGTAGATAAAAAATGACGATTTGAAAGCACTTATTTTAAGTCGTTTTAAAAAACATTTTAAATTTAAATTGTATTTTTTTTTTTCTAACCCCCAGGGTCTGATGGGTTGGTATATGGTGAAGTCAGGATTGGAAGACAGGTTCCAGGGTCCATCGGACGTGCCTAGAGTATCACAATACAGATTAGCGGCACACTTGTCACTTGCCTTCATACTGTACGCGGGTTTGCTCGGTGGAGCCCTGAAGGTGCTTCGCCCCGCTCCCCTAGCGGCGGCCTATGCCAGAGTCAAAGGATTGGTTGGAGTCACAGCATTAGCACATACGGTCAAAGCGTTGGCGTTCTTCACGGCTGTTTCTGGTAAGGTTATGGTGATGATACCGTTATTTTTAGGGTTCCCTACCCCAAGGGTACGGGACCCTATTACTAAGCCTCCGCTGTCCGTCCGTCCGTCTGTCAGCGGGGTTTAATCTCATGAACCATAATAGCTAGACTAAAATTTTCAGAGAATGTTTATTTCTGTTGCCGCTATAACAAAAAATACTGAAAACATAAAGAAATTAAAAATCAAATGGGGCTCCCACACAAAAACGTGATTTATTCGAGATTTTTCTACTGACCTAACACGGAGATTGGATAAGACAGGATGCTGCCCTAAGTCGATTGATTGGTCATTGAGTATTTTGTTTCGAATGTGATACCACCGGCGACGCCTATCGGCACTCGATGCCCTTGATGTCTTAGAACGCCAAAAGCACCGTGCGTTGCCCATGTAGAGGTAAAAATGTTCTACCTCTCGTGCCGGTAATTAAACTGGCTCTCCAATCCTTCGAACTGAAACACAGTGAACTGCTTCACGGCAGAAATAGAAAAATACATTACACATACATTTTTTAAGTAGGAGAAAGTAAAACAAGTGACAACAAATACATTTTGTTAAGTTTAAGTAGGAGAAAGTAAAACAAGTGACAACAAATACATTTTGTTAAGTTTATTTTTTTTCTTTTACTGTGTTCAGGTGCTTTCGTGGCCGGTTTAGACGCTGGCCTTGTCTACAACTCCTTCCCAAAGATGGGCGATCACTGGTTGCCTGATGACATCCTGGCACTCTCTCCGACTGTAAAGAACTTCACTGAGAACCCCACCACCGTGCAGTTCGACCACCGAGTGCTCGGTACCACTACCCTAGCGGTGACCACTGCGTTGTGGCTGGTTGCAAGGAGGGCGCCGCTTGGTCCGGTCGCTAGGGGTGTGGTGAATGGAGTTGCAGCTATGGCCTGGTTACAGGTATGTTTATGAACAAACCTTATTTACTAATGGTAGTGATGATTTAAAGTTTCCTCCAACTTTTTAAGGTGTGTGTTTAATTTAGAGAAAACGTGTTAATTCGATTTGGTGGTCTTTATAATGAATATTGTTTATATGTAAGTTATTTTGAATGTTTGTTACCTTTTTTCGAATATGATTAGCTTATTTCGATATACTGTAGTAAGGGTAGTATACATTGCATTTTGTTGATAGATAATAAATAAATAAATTGTTGTAATTATTTTGAAAAAAGCAACTACGGAGGTTTCTTGCCGGATTCTTCCCCGTAGAAATAGCCTGTCGAACCGGTGGTAGTACAAAAGATGACGATTTAAAAGTACTTATTTTAAGTATATTTGATTAAAAAATATTTTGACTTCGACTTTGAATAAATCTTACGAATTATATGTGTAAATAAATTATATTTTAATCATTTACAGGTGGGTCTAGGCATAATGACGTTGCTGCATTATGTACCTACTCCATTGGCCGCGAGTCATCAGTCAGGCTCCCTTGTGTTACTCACCCTGGCCATATGGCTGACACATGAGATAAAACTACTCAAGTACATACCGAAGTAAATATATACTTCACACAAACAGTCAGACATTCGTAGCTTTTACAAATTTATTAAGGGTCGGTTTCACATAGTCTGAGTAAATTGGATAACTATTTACAAATTGTATTAACTGCCACATGAAACTGCAGTTTAACCATTGAGTTTATGTGTCAGTTAGTTACTTCCAAGTTAGAGTTGACGCCACCGCATTTTGACGATTCCATTTACTGAACAAGTGAGACCATTAAACCATTTTTAGAGATTTTTACCAAGTAACGTCCTTAATAGGCATATGATGAAAGCTAGTTAAGCTTATTTGAAGATTAACGATGTTTTTTTTTACGTCAGATAAGTTGCAAGTAGCTTATTCGGGGCCTCACTTGGACATAAACCAATAATACTAATAAAGAATGGAATTAATTTACCAACGAATAGCAAAGTCAATGTATTAATTAAGTCTACAATGCCAGGACCTAATTAAGATGCCAACAAAAAACCGAATTAATGTTTAAGATTTCAAGTAAAATTGCTATGAAAGGGTTAGTTTCATTACTCATCGCCAGAAAGATTTTTAAACGATTTTCAATTAACAACACTAAAAAAAACAAAACATTAATTAAACTCAAGTTGCATACACATTTTTTTTTTGCCAAATTAACAAAAAAAAAATTCAACCTCGCATTATTTTCGTTGTTTTTAATTAAATAATTTGTCCATTACCAGACGAGACTTATTGCATTTTGTTATTGAAGTCAGTATTTTTAAGTTAGTTTATTAGTTTAAGGATATTTTGTTTTTTAAAATAAAACAATTGAAATGTTATTCACAGAGTGTTTTATTTGAAAATTTTAACGCTAGTATTGCTTACACGGAAAATCAGACATTATTTACATGAATGTTGCTTGAACAATTAAAAAATCAATTTAGGCCATAAATAACTGTGACATAATATTAAAAAAATAACATATTTTACAAAATAATCAACAACAATAGTTAATTTTGATTCAACTTTTTTTTTAATAACAGTCTTGCTTGATGCATATTTTTTTACTTTTTTTTTTAATTCGCTACGTTGTAAACTAAACTGCATATAGTATAAGCCTTTTGTTGTTGATTATTATTTGCCTTTACAAAAAAATAGGGTTAAAATCTCAAATTTTATCATTTTTGAAGACAAGAAATGATTAGGTTAGGTTTTTTCTATAGCTTATATATTTAGATGGAACAATAAAAAAGTAATGGATAAACTGGATATTCTGTCTTTACAAAAATAAACATGAATGCCGTGTAGTTTACAATGGAGGTAAACAATTACTTTAACGTAAGCAAATGTGATGCCATGACAATTACAGCATAATAGGTTTTTATGTACGCGTTGTTTTAACTATTTAAAAAAAAAATAATTGACATTGACGTTGTGTAATTGAGACACAGATTTGAGATTTAAAAAGTGAATAAATTAAATTTTGTATCGCAAACTAGCTTAGATTAAAAAATGTAAAACAACTCGACTACACCGTAACATTATGATACACATAGTAAATTTGTTATTTATATATCTATCTAACTATATACTTAACTTTACAATACATGTCAACTAAACGTTCTCTACTATTTAAAAATGATGCACGCCCGGTTATCAGAATGACATTGACATGAACATTGTCTGAAAGGATGTCAGATCCTACATTGTCATGCCTTCTACGTAATTGACAGTAAAAGATAAACCAATTGTAGTGACGCCCATGACAGGTGCATAGGTTATATATTGTTTTTCCTTACTTCAAATTTTGATGAAAAAATGCTATGACATGACGTCAACTTAAAAAAAAAAAAAAAAAACTAGGCAGACATTTTAACCGCAATCCCGCCTGATGTTAAGCGTCATTGGAGTCTAAGGTGTATCTTAAAGCTTAATAGACGTTTAAATGTCATTCATGTAACCGGTAAATGTTTTGCGATAGTTCAGAGAGTGCCCGTGAGTTTTATATGTGCATATAATTATTATGAAAATTTAAGTCTTCAAGAAAAGAGACGGCAATTTTGGTGTCGACCCGTATTTGTTAGTAAAAAAATTTATTAATATCGTATGAAAAATAACATTTACATAATAGAGATGAGTAAATAAGTCTTGATAGGCCATTGACCTTGTTAAATAGATTGTAGCACCTTGAAAGATAATGTAAAATTTGAGGTTTGGCCTTAAAAAGTACTAAATCATCTGTAAAGCAGCTGAAGAGCATCAATCTACCTTTAAATAAAACACTGGATACTATACTTAAGATAGTCAAGTTCAACAAATTAAAATTGAACCGTATTACGTATGAGATAAAAAGTCTATTTTCGAATGGCATATAAAAAGGTAGAGATGCCAAACGCTTTTGTTATTTTGACCGATTTTTTACAAACATATTTTGTTCAATTTATCGATGACAATTTGTACACTTTTGAGATCTTTTTATTTAGTTTATTTGTAATTTAACCACGGACATTAATTTTCTCCCCGAGCAAGGAGTGTTAGACAATTTATTATGTGATTTTATATCTCTGCAAATGAATGAAAATTTCACGATGTAGAAAAGACATTGCTACATTAAATAAAATAAAAAAAAATTAAAACTATTTTAACCTAGGATATAGTTCGAATCTAACATAAAAAAAATTATATACAAAATATCGGAAAATACCGAGGACTTATGAGCGAGAGAGATGTAAGTTCGATTGATGTTTTATCCCACTCATTTCGAGTTACAAAATACAATGAAATACGATTTATGGTGAATGAATTCTAACATACATATATACCGAAGCCTCTTCCCATCAAATACTATACATAAATCATGAACAACTAATCAGTAAGCGTTAATTTCAATAAGCTCTCGAATTAAACATTTCGGTTGTTGATATAAACTAACAGATGGCGCTGTACATAATATTTCTGTTGGAAATTTTCTGGTTTTATCATGGTATAAATAATGATTTGCGCAAAATTCGTCGAAAACAATTTGTCGAGAACAATTCGCCGAATCAAAATTCACCAAATTACACTTCGTCGAATCGCAATTTATAACAGATTTTCAGAAATTCCGTTACAAATACTGTTTCGAACTATAGCGGGCAATATTTTTAGGGACTTTCCACTATAGCGGAAATTATTTATAGAAATGTTCAACTACAGCGAAGAATAGTCAGAGATATTCAACTATTGCAGATAGACCTTGTACTATTGCGTGGTACTCCGTTTCAAAACTATAACAGAACATATTCTTTAAGATAACTAACTATAGAGGGAAAAATTAATCAATATTTCTAACTACAGCGGAACATTTTTAAAGTTTTGTTTTCGAACGCAACAGAAAATGTGATTCGGCGAATTGTGTTTTTCGACGAATTGTGTTTTCGGCTAATTGTTCTCGACGAATTGTTTACGACGAATTGTTTTCGACGAATTTTCCGCAGACGATAAATAATATGTAATACGATTCAATGGTTTTGTAAAACCATCAGCAAAAGAATAACTTTTATTATCGTATTATGTCGTGTGGTATAGGAACAGTTGATGTGTAGCTAAATCTCTTGTTAAATTTTGATATTAATGACAAAATACATAATTATAATTAAATAATTAATAACGACGTATTGACTGTAGGCTACCAATGAGTGATTATCCCAAATGCACTCTCAAAATGTGAATTTATCTACCTGTCCCTTTCTTATTGTAAGCTGGTGACAAGGACAGCGTGTTTAATCTTTTGCCTTTCCGCTTGGTCGATTTCATAAAAAAATAATTTTAATAAAATCCGTTCTGAAAAGTTCTTAATTGTAAATAATCTCACGATACATATGGCAGTAGTAAAATGGCGAAATCCATTAGAATTTACTGTTTAAATCCTAATTTATTATCCGATTTAGTATGTTTTAGGGACTTAGGGCATGTTACTAAATAAATGAACAATATTTTATAGGCCGAATCCGCTTTTTTATACAACCAAAGTTTTTTTAAACTCGCCTGTTGACGATAGTTACCGTTACTGTAGCCTAAGATCGCTTGCAACACTGAATGTTCACGAGACTGTTGTCGCAATTGAGTCCTTACTTTAAAAGGAATAGAGTTGCACATTATAGATCGTCTACTGTCGGTAGAGTTTCCTAAGACATACAATACTATATACGATCTACGATATACAAAAATATGAATAATATTGTATGTTTTTTAAAACGAATAGCAGTGGTTGTGCAACTCTAAAGGGATCCATAAACGTGCGTTGTAGTTTAAAGCTATATCCTATGATATCATACACACAGAGTGAATAGTTGTTGACATATAGCCGCTATGTATGTATATATGTATAGCCGCTATGTATGTATATATGTATAGCCGCTATGTATATGTGTAGCGGCCGTCTGTGAACGCACCCGCTTCGTGTGTGATATCTTACGATACATCGAGGCTTTTCAGGAAGAATATCTTAAGCTACAAAAATCATTATAAAAAAATCTTTCATTTGACTTCGATAACTTTTTAAGCTTAATTTTTAATTTATAATATTTTTATTAAGGTAAAAAAGTATTATAATGAATTAAAATAAATAATTTCATTGATAAAAACAATGAAGTAACTCTCTCCTGTATCAAAAGGCAAAATGTCGCTTACGACGTTCTTCGTGTAAAGGCTTAATATTACAGCGTCTACGAACCCCTTAAAATGGACCAAGGCTGGCTACCTCACTCACACAGGTAACGCGGCTTATTTGCGGCCAGACTAAGAACAATATACTAAAGTGACATTAACTAGGTATATAGACTTATTTACTTAGGTCAGTGTTTGTGTGTAAATGCATGGAGTGCGTATCACCCGACAATACATAAGTGGGCTGTGGATAAATAATTTTAATAAAATTTCTTTGGAAATATTAAAAATCTTCAACAAGTCATGTTTTGAGCGAGAAAAAAGTTGTTTTCACTCGAAAATAATCCGAATTCATATAAACAAACAAAGTATAAAAAAATAATCGTAAAATCTTTAAAGTAAAGAAAATTTTGAAATCTAGTTTTAAATTGAGAAGGTATTTGTTAAAATAGTTAAAAATAATCAAATTCTTACAAAAATAATAATTTTGTGCTGTTTCGAATGAAAGTTTGTATGTTTATAGTTATTAATTTTAAAAACGCATTATTACATACTTTGTCTAAAAAATAGACTCAATAATTTCAAAATATAAAAAAAATTCTTAACAATATATATTTTTAAATAAGTTTGCGCCATAACTCGAGTGCGATTTTAACGAAAATAACTAATTGATATTTTAAACTTAATATTTCTTCTTCACGAACTATAATTTCATTTTATAGGAAAAAAAGCATTTCATTCAATTTTAAAAAGGTACATGAGAAATATTTAAGAAAAACGCAAAAAAGGAAGAAAGATAAAGAACAGGAAA
This sequence comes from Choreutis nemorana, assembly GCA_949316135.1. Classification (NCBI taxonomy): domain Eukaryota; kingdom Metazoa; phylum Arthropoda; class Insecta; order Lepidoptera; family Choreutidae; genus Choreutis; species Choreutis nemorana. The sequence goes on from OX438609.1 coordinate 9,723,194, forward strand.
TATTTTTATAATGGCCGATGGAACACATCAAGGGTTATTTTATTTTATTTGCGTTTCGTTATGATTTTCCCGCGTTGCAATTTTGAACGATTTCCCAAATTTAGAAAAATGAGCCTAAATCATGTTATCTTCAGCTAAACCGTTTGAAAATTGTGACGTTTGCATTGAATCTTTTTTTTTTTAAGGGCAAAAGCCGAAAGCGGGAGCCGTTTGAGATTTTTTTAAATTTAAGGTTAGAATTCATAACATATTAAATTGGTGTGTGTTTTTAGAGAAACTTAATAGTTCAATCAAAAGATTCCGGTGATTATAAAAGAAATGAATTAATGGTTTTTTTTTTTTTCTAATACCATCTACATACATCAACACTACTAGCCCATACTATAAAAAAAAACTAAATTACATTAATTTATTTTAAAAATATCACTACCAGCTCTCCTTGTAACTTAGAAATGACAAACATATCAGGGAGACAAAATTGAGTTATACAATGGACGAGTAGTGTTAATTGTTTATAATTAAAAAGTTTGAATTAAATTAATCTATGTTTTATATAGTACAAATTTTATTAAATAAAGCCATGTTTTAGTTCCAATCTATCAAAGGAAACATGGCTTCCACTATAAATATAGATTGGGGCATTTTTTTATACATATACAAAATTAAAACAATAATGCGATACATTTACATATAAACTGCTGTAAGATGTTCTTCTAAACAACTTTTCATCCAATGTTTCATGTTTTTCTTTCATATTTATTAATATGCGTATATATTTACGTATTTTAACATACGTAATAATACATAAATGATGTTAATTAATATATACCAAAACGATATTGTAACATTAGAAACATATCCATAAAACAACGGGAAATGTTAAAAGTCTTAAATGTTTTTCTATTATAAATTGGTAACACAATGTTTAGCGTACATGCTATATAATTTAATATATATTTATTATTACAATTATACTATATTTTTGTAACCGTTCGTTTCTAAATTGATATAGCGTTGACAGGACACGGATCAAATTTTAAAACTTTTTGTTGAATGAAGGAAAAAAACTTTCAAATACGCATTATATTTTCCCTTGTATGTAAATACAACAGGTATATGTAATTAAGTTCAAACAAGCAATGTATGAAGTTTATTTTGGATCTAAATGACCAGAGTGTCAGTATTTATTAAAGTTAACCGAAATTCAACAGCACAATATAGCAAAACATGTCTGAATAGCTTTACCATTGGTTTTGTAAGACCAGGAACCGAGAACTTATAACGTTAGCCTGGGTTTAACAAAGAATTTTAGTTGAATACAAATTGAAATATTCAATATTATCCCGAACTGGTGGTAAATTCAAGTGGAAAAGTCCTAAAATAAGTCTAATAAAAAATGATTTAACAATTCAATTACTGATTCAATTGACATCTCAGAAAATACAAAAAGTAAGCAAAATTTTCCTAGCAATTTCATCATACGACAAACGCCTTTGAAACTATAACACACATTTGAAAGACATTGTATTTAACTGAAACAGAAAATAGACCTCTGAGTTCATTTTAACATTAATGAGCTAATGTAATTTCGTACATATTTCGTAACCTCATGAGCCTAAAACTAAACATTATTATAATTCATTTTGAGCTTTAGGGTGTGAATTTAAAATTAATTTGTGTACAAAATCATTTTTTAAGAAAAAATCATTAATATTTACACTCTTCTTCACAGTAACAAAATCAGTTCAAAACTTTTTTGGAACTTTTTTCAAAACAGGATCCGCTAGCAACATTATATAAATAAAAAAAGCAATCAGAAAAACCATCAAATTTGCGTTTATTATTATAATGTCGGTACACAACCTCAGGGCACATCCTGGATACTACAGACAAAAGCTAGCTCCCTAGATAAAAACAATTGATGCGCTCGAGTTACGTTATTGTAATGTCATTTCAATACATGTTTATTTTCTGTCGGCGTTAACGCTTGCGGAAAAAGGATTTTGTCTAAGGGGCCAGGTTATCATGAATCCTTAAACATCAACCGATACATTCAATTACATACAATCAGAGACATAAGACAGCCAACGTAGCATAAGTTGAAATATTCTGCAATAGCACAGTACCTTCATTTTATAATTTTATTGCGTTATATTAACTTAAAATTTCCTCTCACAATGATAGTGACATGGTACCCTTATTATTTAATCTGGTCGTGAACGTAAGTCAAAATTTTCCATCCCAAATGACAGTGATATAGTACCTGTATTGTTAAAGCTGCAGTGACTAGCTGGGCTCGTTGTTCAGGTCTGCTACGATCACTTGCACCACATGTCCTGGAGTTATCCGAGCTTCCTCCACCATGAGTCTGTCTCCGAGCAGCTTGCCCCCATAGAACCATCGCTGCCTCCAAGGCTCTATATTCTCTTGAGCCTGGTGATTGATTATTTTATTTGTGGTTAAAGAAAACATCACTAGCTTAACTATAGCAAGAATGATGTACTTTTTTTTTTTTTTGTTTTACAGGCATGGGTTATTGTAGTCCCTGAATCCTAAATGTCACAATGTGTGACATTTGAGCCAAATTAATTACACATTTGGCTAATCAACTAGCATTGTTAACCACCAACCTACTCTTTATATCAAGATAAAACTTCACATAACAAATAATTTTTGGTATATCCAAAAACAATATTGATGTTCTTAAATGCATTTTAGCTGAGCACTCTTTGGAATCAGCAAAAACGTTTTTTTATATGTAGAAAGCTTTTTTTGAAGCTATATATGAAGATTATGGTCATTTTAAGTATTATTGTTGATATTTTGTTCAAGTTTAATGAGGCTTACATTGTGCCTCTAAATAAATAAATAGTACATATAATAGAAAAAAATGCAATATCAATGCTTAGGCTGTACAACTAAGAATAAAATAATAGAATAAAAGAAGAATAGTACAAAGTCCAAACAAGCAAGGTTGATCCATTGCCGTGTGTACTGTTCCCAAGTCCTACAGCATGAGGATGAATATTGCATTTGAAATGATGTAGCTATGGGCTGTGTTTATTATCACATTTATTATTTTCAGTTGCGTTACTTACATGTAATTTATTCTTGCACTGCACTATGGTGTGTCGGGACAGTACAGCCAGGTCCACATCCTTGCAGGTGCTGGACAGTCTCAGCCTTAGCGACACTTCTGTGCCTCCCTCCACTGGCACCGACCATTCTGCAGGGCTGTCCCGACCACTCGCCTCCTTTACCATGTTGATGGGAGGTGATAAGCAGTATATTGGCACCTGGAATTTAATTAATGTAATATGTAATTATTATGTTGTTTAAAGTTCAATTAATTTAATACAATTTAATATCCAGACAGAGGTACCAATTTAATAAATGTATAATGATGTAAAATGTATCTTGTTTTTGTCTGAATAAAGGCTATTTTATTTAATTTTATAATATAATAAAATTTAATGAATTGTCTTACTAGCGGTTTCTATTTTATAACATCATTTGTATACAATAATTTAAAAAAAAAACAAAAAAATTATGATAACTTTATTGCATCATTGTTTATGATTTCCAGCATGGTTAATTTCATAACGATGGTGTTTTGTGGTATCAAATGCACACATGAAGAAATAGAAATTTATTTTCCACCTTGGTTGTTAAAAAAAATCAATATGGACATGTATAATTATCTTTTAATGGGTAAGTCATTATGTATTTCACTCCCCACCATTTATTTTTTATTGCAATAGTATTATGTATAGATATTGTGTATAGAATACATGTTTCATATTAAATTCAACTAAGTTCAAACTTTAATAAAAAATAATTAAGTATTATTATTAAAGATAACATAATGTAGATACTGCATTTAATAACATGTTTATTCCGATACTTAATAGTTATAATTAATAGATCATAATGCGATAAGAAAAATCAATAAATGTAGAAAACACCAACGTAAACAAGTTGATTCAAATGATCAATAAATATTATGATATAAATCGTTACTTTATAAATAAAAATTAATGGCATAGCCTTGACACTGTTTAGACATACATTTTCAAACTTGTTCAAATTCAAGAAATCCTTGATTGGCATGAGTTATAATGTGTTAACATTTTAATATTAACAATGTTAAGTAAGGTCACTTGATGCTCCTGACAAGTGTTACATAGCTTGCGAAAATAGGATACACTCTGTGATGCATGTTTTAAAACTGGTTAGTATCAAAGCCAATAAGCTTGTTTATGGTTGCAGTAGTTAAAAAACCCTTTATCATTCTAAACATAATGTTTAGTTACAAATATGCACATCCTGCCCCAAATATGGCAATGGTTACTTCAAAATTTATATCTCTAACTACCTTTGTTTTCAACACATTGGTATTCTATTATCACCTCCAATAACCTACTTACTTAATAAAGGTTAGGGTTACCTGGTATCTGGTGCCCCATTCATCATAGCATTCTGTTAAGTATCCATTAGGTACTGAAACACTGGCTCCATCTAAAATGGCCTGAGCCAGCTGGAAGTCCATGGCCTCGGCAGCGACGGCGGCAGCCCGCAGCGCGTCCCAGATCTCCTTGCGACCTTCGAAAGCAGGTGCCGTGTCCCAAAATTCATCCCTCTTACTCCTCAGCTGCCCTTCCGTCAACGGCACGTCAGACTTCCACCGGATGGTTTCGTGGCAAAGCGACTGGTTCTTACGGAGCCCACCTGCAACATACAACCACTTATAAATTCAATTTCTTCCTAAAAACCGATGCTCCAAAGCCTAAACGGTGACACCACACCGACATAGCTCACCAGAATTCGGCCGGGAAACTGTGCCCGATGACTCCTCTATAGGCCCACTCCTGCTCCTGGTTATTCCGATGCAACCACCCATTTCAATTACATTCTACGGTAGCTCATCTAACAAATATTTACAAAAAAACTCTAACAAATAACATTTCGTCTCCTGTCAAAAGAAATAGCTGTATATGTTTTGTTATTCTAATTCTATTTGTTAGTCCATTTGCAGCACATTATCACTAAAAAAAATTATTTATTGGCAGCAAAAAATTAAGAAAACAAAAAAAAATAAAGAAAAAGTTCATTAAAAAGGCGAAATTAGGCGAAAATTTGTGAATTTTTGTTCCATTTTCCAATGCATTTTCCGTAAAATGATAGATGGTATTACAAAACGCAAATCGGAAGTTTCACCACAGGGTATTTTCTTCAAGTTGGCCAGCCTACTTGTCATAAAAAAAAAGATATCAGGATTAAAATAATAATTTTGCTGATATCAAAAAACTACAGGAACTAAACGTAATGTGACATTGACAGCAAAATAAACAAAATTGACATTTTATTTTATAAAAATCACAAAAATGTGTCGAATTTTAATCAAAAATAGGTAAAAAATAATTCTACACAATTGGAGACTACGCTTAAGTGAATAGTTGAATTAATTTATCTACTTATAGTACTGTAATCTAAATTACTAGTGCGATTATGGATTTGAATCAACACAAGGTTTTACAAGTAAGTTATATTTTCTTTACGCATTACGATGAAATAGAAACCATTTAAACTGTCACGTAAATAATTTCCTAGGCTCCACCAACGGCTTATTACATATCAAACTTTGTGACCGTAGAGGAAGAGAAACAGATCTTGTTGAACGTGGACTCCGCGCCTAAACCAAAATGGACACATCTTTCAAACAGGCGACTCCAAAACTGGGGCGGAATCCCTCACAACAAAGGCATGATAGCTGAAATGGTGCCACCGTGGATACAGAAATACCTGGAAGTGATACATAAACTAGATGTAATGAAAGGAAACAAACCCAATCATGTTTTGGTAAATGAGTACAAACCAGGGCAGGGGATAATGCCACATCTAGACGGTTGTCTGTTCTATGAAACGATTACCACTATATCTGTTGGGTCTCACACAGTTTTGAAGTTCCTAGAACCAAATTCTGATGATGATTTAATGTGTTTAAAGCCAGTGTTCTCATTTCTCCTAGAGCCAAGGAGTCTGTTAGTATTGCAAGATAAACTCTTCCATCACTACTTACACTGCATTGAGGAGGTAACTGAAGATGTTCTAGATGATTCTGTAGTTAATTTAGCAATGTGTTCAAGTGATTATGTGAAAGGCACAACTGTCAGTAGAGGCACTCGGATATCCCTCACAATCAGGCATGTGCCTAAGACTACAAGCTTCAAAATAAACATCGGCAATAAAAGATGAGAATTAATTTATTGTTTTATATTATTTAATCACATTTTCGACATACTAGGGAACTTTAGTTATGTAATGCACTTTTGATGTTAAACCTAAAAGCTTGTCACCCTTTTTAATTTACTTACAGTATGATACTTTTTTAAGTAACAAAAAATAGAGGGTTTCTTAATTCATCATGTCAATATTTTTTTAGGGAACATTTCAATTTGTTTAGTGACTTAGATTTAATTTTTTTATTAATTTTTTTTGTTAAATTTTGGTTCAATAGTTTGGTTACTCTGTTTATTAATAATAATAATCTTTATTGAATTTTCTTACGTCTAAATTTACAATATATGTTTTAAATAATTTACAAAAGGAAGGTATAATAATAAATAATAATTAAGTTGTATTTCTGATGACTCAAAACATTAACAAAACATTTTAAATAAAGAGATTATAAATAAACTATGCCTGAACTAGGAAAACCCATTAGAGTGACATTAGTGAACTGAGTTTCAAAAGCATTGTTGAAAGTTGATATTTTCAAAGGTCTGACTTGTCTTTGCACGGATAAAATCTTCGAGCAAACTGCAATATTGTTATTGTACATAAAACAGTTAAGTTACATACTACCTACTTATATTTTTAATTAAATTATTACCAAGCAAGCACATGGTTTGAAGGGATGGGGGTCTTAAGCCCCTTACAAAAAATTCAGAGTTTTTGCAGAATTTTAGCTTTTACTTAGCTTAAACCCAAAGTTAGGTGAAGCCAGAAAAGTATTAAAAAAGGCAAGTTTTAAGACGATGTAAGGGGTTGAACTGCCTGCTCCCCTTAATTTCATTCTTGGGTGACTGGACAACCACTGGAATGTATAATGTAAGCAATATCATGCACACAAAATTTAATCATAATCATGCAATGAGGTTTTCAAATTAAAGTTCCACTTTTGAATGTGAACTTTTAAGAGAAAAATGTTTATTCAAATCAGGTAGGCTGAATTAAAGCAACAGTTTTCTTTCACCATTTTTTTTGTTTCTCAACTTGTGAAAATGATTTTTTGATATTTAATTTTTTATAATGGGAATTTTAAAATTGTATTCAAGTGGTAATTTGTTGAGTAGGATTTATAAATTTAATTTTATCCTTGCAAGGAATACAAGCAATGTGACTGTGACTGGAGATGAAACTGGAGAGCATAAGCCATTGGATGAAGGGAAGGTATGTGAGAAAAATCTTTATTTACACTCAAAACAGTGTTCATATCCCTTATAAAAATAATACCCTTGTTCAGATAACATGTTAGTTATTTTAAAATAATTTAAAAGGTAACTTACACAAATTCATTTATTTTTCCATATACCATGTATTTATTGTTCATGACCTGTTTAAGTCTATTTAATATTGGGGATTTCTTGGGAGTCAGATTGTAATTTATAACAATTATTTTAGGATTAGAAATGGTTGGTCATAAAAATACATTAACTAAATGCATCATTAACAACAGATTTATTGTTGAAAACTTTTTATCTTTTTTTGAGTTACTCTTATCTGATCATATCATTGGTTGATATTCACGTTTGAAAACGCACAAAGCAAATTGGAACTTTGTACTAATGTAGTCAAAATATCCGTGCCAAGCCGGGGCGGGTCGCTAGTAACTTCTAAAATATTTGCATCGAATTATGGCATGACGGGAACAAGAAATCTAATTTTTTGCGGTTAGTACCCTATGCTCTAGTCCCGCTATGCTAGAACAGCTTATATCATATCAGATGGACACTTCTAATTTTGAAAAGTGCCAATTATCTAACCTAAATTATATAACTAACAATATTAACATGCTTCTTAGTCAACCTTAACTAACCCAACACTTACCACTATGGATTGAAATATCCGAAATCAAAATTTATTATTTTATTGGATCATATGACTTTATTTTTATTAAAACAATATCACAGTTTAACAGATAATGAACCTAAAACACTATGATGCTTAAATCTAATACATTTATAGTTATAATTGACGACCTCGGTGGCGCAGTGGTGTAAAAAGCCGACTGCTACGCTAGAGGTTCCGGGTTCGAATCCCGGGGGCGGGACTTTGTGTTATTTGCAAGACGCATTGTTTCGCTAACCGGTCTTGGATGTTGTATACTTATTTATTTAGTATATACCATATCGTTACTTAGCACCTGCGATACAAGTTCTTACGATACTTAGTGCAGGGCTGAGTCAATGTGTGTGTCGAGATGTGATTATTATTATTATAATTGTAATTAACTCTAAACACATTTACTTAAGGGCTTATTATCAATCACCTCACAATATCTTTTACACTCGACGTATACATTCGTCCATCGCTATGCAAACACATCGCACTCCGGTACCGATGTCAGAAACGCATTTAGCAGGGTCAGTCCTCGAACCAGAGGTGACTTTCTCCGTGACGTAGTCCGTGACGCAGGGACCGATTCATATCTACGATTCCTGCGACTGATTTTGGGAATGTCGGGGACGGACAATCTCAACAATTGGCCCACAAGGTCAAGACAATCCGATCCACCACGCAGCACTTTGACAATAGTCAATAAGCAATAATTACGCCTCACTTCCAGGGAATCGTAGCCCAGAGTACTGAGTGAAAACTTGGTCGGGTAAAGGAATGGGTAATACCCATAAGTTTTCTTAAGAAAAGCTTTTTGAACTTTCTCTAGAAGCAAAGCGTATGTTGACTCTTAAGGAGCCCATATCAGTGCTGACGTCAAAAAGGAATAACTGATCTTGATCCGTCAATGTTTGTGCTATTTAATATATAAATCTATTAAATGTACGTTTACTTTTAAAACAGACAGGCTTAGTGGTTGGTGTTTATGAACACAAGGGTTCCTTTGAATTCTCTTCCGAAGCACATGAGGTCGACCAGAAAAGTGGCGGGAAGCTATCCAAATATATGAATGAGTGAGTTCTTTTTACCTTACTACGGTGTTATGATTTTGACTGGTATGTAAAATGCATTGACAAGACACATGTCTTTGTACTGTATTTTGTATTTGTAGTAAATGTTAAGATTCAAGTTTTCGAATAAATTAATGTTAAAATACTGCTCGCTAGGAACTTGTTTTCAAAATATAATGGTAAGGTGCGTGTATGTATGTGTGACAACGTTGCATCCATACCTATCTGGTATGTTTATATACCGATCTTAAAATACATAATTATTTTAAATTTATTTACCACCTAAACTAAATTTATTAATGTATATTTAATATCTGTTTTATCAATCAGAATCTTTTCAATAGTAATTATTACGATCATATTTTTTTGAATTGTTTTGTAGTTGCTAATTTTATACATGCCTGTAAAAGGCACTGTACACGAGTAATTCAACTTCATCTACTGTAATTGTTTTTCATGTTTGTATGTGTGCTGTATATAAGTCTTTTGAGTAAATAAGAGAAGTGTGTCAGAAATTATGAATAACATTAAATTTACAGGCTGTCATCCGAGCTGAAGCTTGGCAAGGCGTTTAGTGTCACGGAGATATCACCGGATCATTCTGCTGTGGCTGTAGCATCCATTGGACCCAAGGACGCTGGCTTCAATGAATTGGAGAATCTTGATGAAGCCAGGGTAAGCTTAACTCATCACTGAAATGTGGATTTAGCGAGAATCACGAGGCCGTTTTTCCATGTGTGGATTTCAGTAAACATCTCCCACTCTGTTCCACCACAATAACTCCTGTCAATCAGGATTAACATTTGTGTTTAAACACCTAGGACTTCCTCAGAGCAGTGTGATGAACCACTGGCAACGTGTCCAGACAGTGTCTGGGCATGTTGCAAGTGCCAGTGCCAAGACAGCCGGTATTGTGTCTGCCAGAACAGTCTTGAGACACAGAACGTATTTAATAAGAAGAATTACGTAACAAATAGGATTTTGTGAAAAAAAAATCCAGAATCGAAATTGGTTCCATGAATTATATGAGCTGAAGCTGACGAAGTACACCCTAATGTCTGCGGCATTATTCTTTCTCTGGTTTGATTGAATTGTGCGTTACCATTAACCTATTGGTACCCATGTAGTCTATATCAAGTCTAGGATTTTTAGTTCATAAATGTTTAAATAATTGTCTTTACCACGTCGATGTTAGGAGAACGTCCGTTGGGGTGTAGGCGCGGGCGTCCGGCTGCTGTCGGCTCGCGGCGTGGGCTGCGTGCACGTACACGCCCCGCACGCCGACGCCGCCGCCGAGGCCGCCGAGCTGGCGGCCTGGAGGTACGCTGCGTCACTGTCATTATATAGAATATCTATTTATATACCTAATTTTAGACTACAAATACTTTTTTTTTTTTTGTTAAGAAACATCAACAAAGTATTTACCTACTTACAATAATGTGTCTTTCTTAATCTTTAGATCTCTTATTTTTGTTTTAAAAAACAATAGGTTCGTGAAATGGATAAAGTTTGAATGAAGAAATAGTAGACATTCAATTTGAAATTTTAGTACAAATCCTAACTTAGAGCTTTAAAAGGTTAATGTCCCAGGAGTTAAGTTTTATTGTTACTAACTGAATTTTATGAATGAATACTTTTTCATAAAATAAATATTTATCTGGATACTGGATTACACCAGGTTCCAAGAATTCAAGCACCCCGAGCACCGGTCCCGCGTGTCCCGCGTGGCGCCCGCAGAGGGCGCGTCGGGCTCGTCAGGCTCGTCGGGCTCGGTGGGCTCGGCGGGCTCGGGGGGCGCGTGGGAGCGCGGGGCGTGCATGGGGCGCGCGCAGAACTGGGCGCGGTACCTGGCCGACATGCCCGCCAACAAGATGACGCCCATCGACTTCGCACAGGTACCTACAACATAACATCTACGCACGTCGTAATCCCTCGAGAGGGTTGGCAGAGGTGTTACACAGCATGTTTTTGGTCAGTCCCAGTGTGACAGGTCTGTTGCCACTATCCGGGCACAATGAAGAACGTGGTAGCTACAATTTAAGCAACTCGAGACTCGAATCCTCGACCAAGAACTTTACACAATTTATTACTTATAAAGTAGAATAAAATATAGAGAATTTTTATTTGAATAATGGTTGTAAAATGTATCAGGTTAATTTATATATTATCAAATAAAACACATAATTTTTATCTGAGGGAAATTAAATTAATTTTTATTGTGTATAAAACCATTAAACCTAAAACTAACCTAAAACATATTTTTCATTACTGATTTCATACATTATGTAGCTACTTTTTTATATAAGTTTTTAATTTAAATAAAAATTTTCACGAATTAAATTCATTGCAGCCAAAATAGTTTTTGTCTCTTGATCGAAAAACATGGTTGTTATCATTTTTTTGTAATTTATTTCCGTAAGTACTAATTACAACACAATAATTATAGTGACAAAAACACTGACTCGGCCCTACAGTAAGATCAAAGAGTCTCGTGTCGTAGGCACTAAGCAACGATATGGTATAAACTTCATAGATAAGAATACTGCATCCAAGACCGGTAAGCGAGACAATGTAATGAAACAGTTTCCATGGTTGTAGCACGCGCTGGACGTACTGTGTCCGCTAGGCGTGAAGGTGTCGGTACGCGAGACAATGTAATGAAACAGTTTAGCACGCGCTGGACGTACTGTGTCCGCTAGGCGTGAAGGTGTCGGTACGCGAGACAATGTAATGAAACAGTTTCCATGGTTGTAGCACGCGCTGGACGTACTGTGTCCGCTGGGCGTGAAGGTGTCGGTACGCGAGACAATGTAATGAAACAGTTTCCATGGTTGTAGCACGCGCTGGACGTACTGTGTCCGCTGGGCGTGAAGGTGTCGGTACGCGAGACAATGTAATGAAACAGTTTCCATGGTTGTAGCACGCGCTGGACGTACTGTGTCCGCTGGGCGTGAAGGTGTCGGTACGCGAGACAATGTAATGAAACAGTTTCCATGGTTGTAGCACGCGCTGGACGTACTGTGTCCGCTGGGCGTGAAGGTGTCGGTACGCGAGACAATGTAATGAAACAGTTTCCATGGTTGTAGCACGCGCTGGACGTACTGTGTCCGCTGGGCGTGAAGGTGTCGGTACGCGAGACAATGTAATGAAACAGTTTCCATGGTTGTAGCACGCGCTGGACGTACTGTGTCCGCTGGGCGTGAAGGTGTCGGTACGCGAGACAATGTAATGAAACAGTTTCCATGGTTGTAGCACGCGCTGGACGTACTGTGTCCGCTGGGCGTGAAGGTGTCGGTACGCGAGACAATGTAATGAAACAGTTTCCATGGTTGTAGCACGCGCTGGACGTACTGTGTCCGCTGGGCGTGAAGGTGTCGGTACGCGAGACAATGTAATGAAACAGTTTCCATGGTTGTAGCACGCGCTGGACGTACTGTGTCCGCTGGGCGTGAAGGTGTCGGTACGCGAGACAATGTAATGAAACAGTTTCCATGGTTGTAGCACGCGCTGGACGTACTGTGTCCGCTGGGCGTGAAGGTGTCGGTACGCGAGACAATGTAATGAAACAGTTTCCATGGTTGTAGCACGCGCTGGACGTACTGTGTCCGCTGGGCGTGAAGGTGTCGGTACGCGAGACAATGTAATGAAACAGTTTCCATGGTTGTAGCACGCGCTGGACGTACTGTGTCCGCTGGGCGTGAAGGTGTCGGTACGCGAGACAATGTAATGAAACAGTTTCCATGGTTGTAGCACGCGCTGGACGTACTGTGTCCGCTGGGCGTGAAGGTGTCGGTACGCGAGACAATGTAATGAAACAGTTTCCATGGTTGTAGCACGCGCTGGACGTACTGTGTCCGCTGGGCGTGAAGGTGTCGGTACGCGAGACAATGTAATGAAACAGTTTCCATGGTTGTAGCACGCGCTGGACGTACTGTGTCCGCTGGGCGTGAAGGTGTCGGTACGCGAGACAATGTAATGAAACAGTTTCCATGGTTGTAGCACGCGCTGGACGTACTGTGTCCGCTGGGCGTGAAGGTGTCGGTACGCGAGACAATGTAATGAAACAGTTTCCATGGTTGTAGCACGCGCTGGACGTACTGTGTCCGCTGGGCGTGAAGGTGTCGGTACGCGAGACAATGTAATGAAACAGTTTCCATGGTTGTAGCACGCGCTGGACGTACTGTGTCCGCTGGGCGTGAAGGTGTCGGTACGCGAGACAATGTAATGAAACAGTTTCCATGGTTGTAGCACGCGCTGGACGTACTGTGTCCGCTGGGCGTGAAGGTGTCGGTACGCGAGACAATGTAATGAAACAGTTTCCATGGTTGTAGCACGCGCTGGACGTACTGTGTCCGCTGGGCGTGAAGGTGTCGGTACGCGAGACAATGTAATGAAACAGTTTCCATGGTTGTAGCACGCGCTGGACGTACTGTGTCCGCTGGGCGTGAAGGTGTCGGTACGCGAGACAATGTAATGAAACAGTTTCCATGGTTGTAGCACGCGCTGGACGTACTGTGTCCGCTGGGCGTGAAGGTGTCGGTACGCGACCGCGCGTGGCTGCTGCGCAGCGGCATGGAGGCGCTGCTGGCGGCCGCGCGGGGCTCCTGCGAGGCGCCCGCCTTGCTGGACTGTGAGTACGAGCCCGCCGGCGCCAGCGGGCCACCCGTGCTGCTAGCTGCTAAAGGAGTCACCTTCGACAGGTACATGTCGGCTCCCTTTTGACAGGTTCAACCAGTAGGGGATTTGCTTTTTTTAAATTATAATTCGATACCACATATAAACATGGCAGCTACAATTGACGGCTACCCGAATCCTCGACCTGTCGGGTCGGGTCGGTCGGTTATGTAACCAAGGCACTAAACAAACTTAGCTACGTTCTCACACACTCGCTCACTAAATAAATAACTAAATCTAAGCAAAACCATACAAATCGAACTTAATTACTTATATTTTGTGAAATCACCATATAACTTAAACCTAAAAAGATAGGTAAGATGAGCAACATAACCAACTGACGTACACAGTATGTTAAATTAGAGGTATAATATCTTTGTAATATGTGTCGTGTTCAGCGGCGGGCTGTGCCTGAAGAAGGCGGAGGCGATGACTGACAACCGCGGCAGCATGGCGGGCGCCGCCGTCGCCGTCGCAGCGCTCAGGGCACTCGCTGAGGAAAAGGTAACGCTACCCACACACACACACACACACACACACACACACACACACAAACTTGTACACAAACAAACAATACATATACCTATGTACATACATACAACACTTGGTGAAACAATAACGCGGACGCACCTAAATTGTATTACATAAGAAAATTTAAATGAAATTATTTAGTAGGTAATTACTTGGTTTGACATATTAAGCTCTGTTACTCTGCCGTTATGTCCTTAAATCTATAGCACTGTGTGACCTAAACACGCGCTTAGGTAACAGTTATGGGTGACCTGACCGCGACACATAGAAAAAAAACCATCATCGCTTAGATCTCGCGTGTCTTATTGTTTGTTGTTGTTATTCCAATTTTTATTGTCATAAATTCCCAATAACATTTTATTGTAAAATTGTAATTTTTAAGGTTCCACTGAAGGTGTCGTGCGTGATACCTCTCTGCGAGAACATGATCAGCGGCCAGTGTATGAAAGTTGGTGACGTCGTCACTGCACTCAATGGAGTCAACATACAGGTACTTTATAAAGACACAAAGAATTACCAATTAAATAACCTTATATAGCATTGTGAGAAATCATGAGAGTTCGTGTTTTGTCGGCTAAGTTCGTTTTCCATAACAACTAGTATCAAGCTGTCTTATGCATCAAAATTACAACATAACATAAACACACGCCGTAATCCCTCGAGAGGTTGGCAGAGGTGTTAAACCCCGCATTTCTCATGTTTATGTTAAGTCCCAGTGTGACAGGTTGCGAATCTGTCGCCACTATCCGGGCACAATTAGGAATATGGCAGCTACAATGTACGGCAATCCGAGACTCGGACCATCGACCTGTCGGGTCGGGTCGGTCGGTTAACCAAGGCACGTAACAAACTGAGCTACCACGTCAAACAAATATGATTATTGATGTATCGGATAGCAGCATTCGGGAATCTTCGTGAAAACCAAGAATTCACGAAATCGCCATATTTCTCACTATATCTGTATAGTGCACGCATAGCAAATTAAACACACGCAAAATGGTAACTGAAAATCTTGAATCCGATGAAAATACTTGGGCTAGTGCACTGTCAAAGCGAATCACTTCAATCTGTCGAGCCGTTTTCAGGTTTTGCCATTTTAGCCATTATTTTTTAAATATAGATGTAAAAGTGTAAAATTTAACTACGAATCATGTACTACGTGAGCGCTTCTTTTGGAACATTTTCCCAATGTCCAAGTCAAAATGTTTTTTTGTTCGAATACACTTAAAATAAGCACTTTCAAATCTTCATTTCTTTTTTTCACCGCTTCGGAATGCTATTTCTACGGGGAAGAATCCGGCAAGAAACCTCCGTAGTTGGTTTTTCAATATTCAAATACAATATTTTCTACTACAAATTACAATTTTTCAACATAATAATTCTAGCTACACTCCCAACTGTCAATAAGATAAACCTGTGCAGCTAATTAAATTACTTCCATATATCTTTATCCTCTACATAATTTTGAATTTTATACTAAGCGTTCTTAATCAACATTTTTTTTACATATTGCTATGTTTTACCTTTTAAACATTCCCTGTATGAAAGCGTATAAAGCTAAAAAAATCATCGCGGTCCAGCCGTCTTCAAGTTTAAGAGAGACTAACGAACGGCTCTTCATTTTCAACATATATATAATTTAAAAAATATATATGTTTAAAATTACCTCGCTAACTTTGTATCAAATGATTATGATTGAATAAAAAATAAAGAAAAGCCCTAAGACAATTAATTTTAAATCTATCTCTGTTAGAGCAAACCAAGTAAAAATAACATTCAAATCGGTGTAGCCGTTTTCGATTTAAGGGGGGAGCCTGATTTAGAAGCTTCGAAAAATCGATTTTTTGAAGGATTTTTTTGGGAAGGAAAAAAATATACGATTGGAATGAAACTTTCAGGTTTTATTGTTGTATATTTCAACAGTCTTCTCAAATTTTTTCATGAAGATTTAAGCAATATTATGCCCGGGACAAGAATTTCGCCGAGGCGTCTCGCGAGCGCTTTTGTTGTGCGGCGGGAATGATGCAGGTCGCAATTTTCATCTGAAACAAAAAACCCAAAAATATTTTTATTCCTGAATAGTATAGCTTCTAGTTAAACCAAGAAAATTGATGAAAACGTTCAAATTTCAATAATTTTTAGTGAATTGAAAAAAAAGTTCATTAAAAAAAAAAAAAAAATTGACTTTAGATTGTTTAAAAAATATGTTAATCTTAACTTTTTCAAGGTTTTTTAGGTTCAACTAGAAGAGAATTTCATCCCGAATAAAATGCATTTTGTTTTATTTCGATAGGACGTTTAGTTTTTTCCCTATCTTTCCCGCCAATTAGGAAAAATCGTAAAAATGAAAACTCGAGAAAACGTGCGTCAAAGTTTTCGTATATGAAAAATCGTAATTTTCTTAAACTTACCGCGTTATTATGCTAATCAGCGATTCCTGGTCCATAAAGTAAACCTTCACACTCTTCAAAAACCTGGTTTGTGCCCTGTTGTTCGAGTCTGCGGGCTGTTCTGGCCTCTTTACTACACAATGAATCGCGCCTGTTTTGTCGGGTGACGCGCTCCTCGTCGGCTCTCTTGGCGAAATTGTTACATTGCTGTCCAATTTTTAAATCCATCAACTGCATGGTTTTCAATGCTGCACTGTAGCCTTCGTTGAACATTCCTCCAGCGATGTAAGCAGCAATTTCGATGATTTTAATGCCTGAGTGAAGGTGTTTAGGTGTCATGCACCACACAGTGGAATTGAACGACTCGTTCGCATTTTGTGTGTGTCCACCCAAACACCTCGTAAGCAGCTCGTCCTTGGATAAGTCCTCGTACACAGGACGAATGTGCTGCTCGACATGTTCGTCAATTAGACGTGGTGGATGTTTAAAAGCCGCCATTATGAAACTGATTGCCGTGGAATTTACGTTTCCGTGGCTTTCCACTGCGTTCACTTGAAGATTTGCTCACTTTTGGATAGCTCTGCATGATTTGAAGACGTTCACGTGCCGAAAGACAAATCGAAACTGAACCCAAATGCTAAATGTAGCTTTGCTCGAACCGACGCTGCCAGGTCACATATACCGTTATAATACATACTTTTATCCCTACATAGCTCTACAATGACCTTCTGCGAACAGTCAACAGTCCCTCGAAGGACCGTTATTCTGTTTGGATCATAACACGAACAATAGATCGAGGGGCGGAGCGCGCGCGCTCCGAGCGATCCGGCCGCTCGTATATACCTGCTCGACGCTTGCCGACTCTTTCTTCTATAACTCCGAAAATATTGCGAATTTCCGTCTGAAATTTTGAGGACACATTCTTAGATAGTTTAGGAAGACATTTATGCAAAAAAAAAAAAATCGATTTTTTGAAGCTTCTAAATCAGGCTCCCCCCTTAAGCGAGATTTAACTCAACAACTTCATTTTTATATCCAAGAGAAGATGGTCAACGTGGTGTGTGTTATTTTATTATAGGTCATTATTAATTTTACTATATAATTATTTATTATTTTACTATAGGTCATTATTAATTGTATTTTGTTGGTTTTAGATAGAGAACACAGACATGGAGGGTCGGCTGATGTTGGCGGACGCACTCATATACGGGCAGGACAAGTACAAGCCCGGGCTCGTCATAGACGTCGCTACATTCACATGTTATTAATAATAAATAATAAAAATAATTAATACATCACGACAAACACATTGACTCAGCCCTGCACTAAGATAATCTTGTATCGCAGGCACTAAGCAACGATATAGAATATACTACATATTACCCTCCCCCTCTACCCTTATTACTAACTCACCATTCATTTCTATTTCTGCCGTGAAACAGTTCAATGTGTTTCGTTTCGAAGGCTTAGGGAGTCAGTGCAATCGGCACGAGAGCTATAACGTCTTACAGATAATACATAGGCAATTTAGTAGCTGTGCCCTCGCATGTAAGACATCAAAGGCGTCAGTATCACTTTCCATAAGGTGAACCGTCCTGTTTGTTGTTGACGTTTAATAATAACATATTACTAGCTAGGTTCTACTACTACTAATAACATATTACTAGCTAGGTTCTACTACTACTAATACTAATCTTACTAGCTAGTTAGTACTATGAAACTAACTAGTACATAAATGTCATGTATGTTCTATCTAGTTTCATCCCCTTCTCTATTTATTGCGTTCAATACAAATACCTTTCCAAAACGGGTCTCCGGTGGTGGACTAATGGTTAGATTTGCAACTCATGATTGGTAGTTATTCCAATAGTTTAGTCCAATCAGAGCTATTCTGGTCCTCTTCTATCCTATTTTTATTTTTACCTAAACGACGAGTGCTCATTATTAAGAGAAAAAAAAAGTATCCTCATGTCAGATGATCAGATGTGTCGCTTTAACAGCGGGCGTGTTGACGTCTACGGGAGGCGGAGCGTTCGCGGCGTTCAGTACTGAGTCCGCGCTGTGGCAGCAACTGCAGCGAGCCGGAGCACACACCGGCGACCGAGCCTGGAGGCTGCCGCTGTGGAAGTACTACGACAAACACATCACCAGTACGTACATAACCAGTCAGCAAGGGCGTCGGCTATGACATGGAAGGGGGTTGTTGACATGGATTACGACAAACACATCACCAGTACGTACATAACCAGTCAGCAAGGGCGTCGGCTATGACATGGAAGGGGGTTGTTGACATGGATTACGACAAACACATCACCAGTACGTACATAACCAGTCAGCAAGGGCGTCGGCTATGACATGGAAGGGGGTTGTTGACATGGATTACGACAAACACATCACCAGTACGTACATAACCAGTCAGCAAGGGCGTCGGCTATGACATGGAAGGGGGTTGTTGACATGGATTACGACAAACACATCACCGGTACGTACATAACCAGTCAGCAAGGGCGTCGGCTATGACATGGAAGGGGGTTGTTGACATGGATTACGGGAAAAGAATGAGCTATAGTTACAAGCATAGCAGGGTTTCTACAACCTTTATTTTGCCGCCTCCTCGAACCAAAAACATTTGTTTCCTGCCCCTTAGTTTCTATTTTAGCTAGATTGTACTTTGCATTACACAACTGATGTTCAAGCGCTACAACCTTTATTTCAATTGTATGAACGTTCTTGTCTATAGCAGAATATAAGTCAATGGGAACAGTTAATTAACCGCTCGTTAATTTAGTTTTTTTCGAAATGTAAACGTATCTATTACGCACCCCCTAACATTTCTCTACGCTCCTTGGTTGGGAAGTCCTGTTCTAGAGTAAGTGTGACCACATGTAGGCAACATCTCAGTGTAGTATTTCATATTTCCAGACGATCCGTCCGTGGACTTGAGAAATCAAGGGTCCAGTAGGGCCACGCCGTGTGTAGGAGCCGCCTTCCTCAGGGTGAGTCTTCAGAAATCCTTATTTTCCTTGACGTGAAAAGTGTCGTCTGTGATCATTATTTGTCTACTAGGTTTTACCTTGGCGCAAGAACTTATTGTCAAATTTGATCGAAATCTGTTCAGCTGTTTACGTAATAAAGGTAACAGAAAGACGTGAGTTACTTTCGCATCTATAATGTCAAGGCTAGGCAACACATTCTAAGGAGCGACATCTTTATGGTAGTGGCGTACTGTTGCCTGGCGTGACGGTAAAATGCCGTGGACCCACCAGGTCCTAATGGGCCCGGCCCCGAGTCGCGAGCAATTTCGTGTTAACCATAAAAGCACAAAATATAAGGGGCCCCCAAAAAAAACAAGAGACCTAAATAAAGATCGCTAGATTTTTAGCCATAGCATTATTTGCCACGAGGTCAGAACGGCCTAGTTGAAGGCTGCACATAGTTCATTGTCATACCTTATTACTAAGCCTCCACTGTCCGTCCGTCAAATTTTCAGAAAATGTCTATTTCTGTTGCCGCTTTAAAAAAAAGAGTAAAAGCATAAATAAATTAAAAAGTAAAGGGCGCCCCCATACATAAAACGTGATTTTTCGAAATTTTTTGAGACATTGTACCCAAACGTGATATCGTGTACTTATGGCTTCTTTATTTACAGATTCGATGTTTACGTATTTTATTTTAAATGATATAAATTGTATTTAGAAATATCAAAAATGGTAATGTAATTAATGTGTTACAATACATACTGACTAGCATTTACTGTAAATTCTAAATCTGAATATTTGTACGCTTGAACGGCAGATTTTTTTGGGACAAAATGTAAACTGTACTCACAAATATCTGTACAAACAAAAATCTATCAAATTAATAATTATCTTATCATTTACAGCGTTTCGTGTGCGGTCCGTGGATACACGCCGACGTCACTGGCGTTGGCAAAGTGTCAGCCGACGCCTGCCCTTACCTGTCTCCGCGACGCATGTCCGGCAGACCCACTAGAACCATTGCTGAACTGCTGAAAAGACTGGCAAATGCACAACAGCAAAACACCGAGTAGCTAGTCCTCGGCAAATACCTCCCCTGACTAACTATTTGAAGAGCTGAAAGCACAAAACTACAAATCTCCAGTGAGAGTACAGCTTCTAAAACTGCTGGAAAATATCCTTCTACTACTCGACTCAAAACTACTATTAGTCCGGATTGATTTACTAATCAGATACTAGTTTTATTCTTTTCTGTGAAAGCGCTTTGCAGATTCATAC